>FR989936.1:15779318-16217045 GCA_905404155.3 Plebejus argus
ATATTCAACATTAAAAATTACACTTTAAAATTTTTGACAAATTTTAATTTAAACCACATACGGGTTCTCCATCAAGTGATATTTATTCGTAAAATAAATCCCCACATCCGAAACATTTTGTATGAATTATCTCGCCTGTGGATTTATGTTGCGGATTTTTACTAGCTAACAACTGTAGCTGAACCATTACACATTTCACATAAATTTCCCCATTCGTTTCCATTCGCTTCACAATTTCCGTTTATTTTAATAAAGGTGACAAATTCGTGAGAATCTTATTTGCCTTCCCAGTATATTGCACTGTAGGTAAATTATGTATTTGGTTTAGAATAAGTAAGCTTATAATTTATTGTGTTCTTTAATATATTTTCTTTATACGTAATAGTATGTCAATGTTTTCGGCCTATGGGTCGTTGGTTGAAAAATATAATACACATAAATGGACTAAGGGTCATGAATTCAGACCAAACTGCGACGCATGGATGCATTTCTAAAGTATGGGTTTGAGAGATTTCAATTGCGTGAGACGACATGCAAATCTGTCATAAATGCATCTACGTGTCGCGTAACTCGTCGTGATAATTGATACTCGAATGACAACGTAATAATAGTTTTGTCCATGATCGTCCATGATCTACGATTTTTGCCATAACGGTGACAATCACTGTTATTTTTTAAAATATTATACTTCTTGTAATGCAATTTCATATTAAATTTCATCACATAACCGAGGTTCGCTTACGCATACATTTCTGTGATTAAAGAGGGGAACAAATTAGATTTCGGGCAGACAGTCATACAATCGTTTGAAAATAACAAAGATCTTTGATCGTTAACTGTATATTTTTTCTTCAAACAGAGCTCCCATCGAAACCAGTGATCTTTGATGAGTACGGGAAGGAAGTGTCTGGCGTGGCGGGCCCTTACAACGAGGGGGACGGCTTCAAGCTAATCTGCTCCGTCAGTGGAGGTAAGTAATACGATTTCACTTAATTTCCGCTTTCTTGAAATCTTTAATATATTAACTAGTCGGTTCCAAAGTTCTGTCATTGGCACATAATTTTTAAAATTCGAACATGATTTTATAAAAATATTATTGCATTCTTTTTTTGAATATTTGACTATTATTTTAAAACAAAAAACAATCATTTACCGCGCTTTTTCACGATGGAGTGGACGTTAAAAGAAAGCCGAATTGCGTGTGCCCATACTCCATACGAGTAGCGTTGCATCGCTATGGAGTATGGGCACACGCCGAGTACCATTTTCAAGTTGCTGAAAAAATTGAATATTACGCTTAGGTTTGTGTATCGTACTATTGATAGGTACATTGAAGTCTCCAGTATTGAGGACAAGAAAAGAACTGTCCGGCCAAGAGCCGCAAGAACACCAGCAGTGGTCAAATCTATCAAGACGCGCATGGCAAGAAATCCAGTCCGAAAACAGAAGATGATGGCGTTGCAGATGGGTGCCAGTAGAAAAACAATGAAAAAGGTTTTAAATAAAGACCTTTGTCTTCGAGCATACAAAAAATAAAGTGGGCACTTACCTATTAATCGTCTAAAAGAAATAAGACTTAAAAGATCCCGGGAGATTTAAAGCGGTACGCGAAAAACCGACACCGTGATGAGGATATCACGGTTCATGGTTATGGAGGAAAAAAAACGATATCTAAGAGAAGTACATCATACAAAATAATAGAGTTACACGCTCATAGGTCTAAAGAAGCAGCAAAAAAAGTTCCGCGGCTGCATCATGGATATCGTCCATCATCACGGGCCTGTGTTCAAAATAAGGAAGGATATTTTGAATAATTTTAAATTATTCTGATTAATTTGTGAATGTACTTTAAATTAATATATAAATTATTAAAATCTGATATGTACTTTTGTAATTATCATTATTTAAATCTATGACAGAACTTTGGGACCGACTAGGTATATATAAATCTTACGTGTATTTGTAATTGAACTCGGCTAAACGGCTGGAGCGATTCTGATGGAATTTTCTGTGTGTATTCATTAGGATTTGACAATTTAAGAATTCCTTACCTTATAGAATTATGTCATTACACTATTGACAATTTAAACTTCATAGATATGACGGGATTTCGTCCGTCTGGCCCGCTATTCTCAAATCGCTGAATTCAAAGATGAAAATTGAACTATTAAATATGCATGGGTTCATTAAAATTTCCAAGCGGAAGTAGGAAACTCTAACGTAATAAAAAATATAAAACTAGTCTTAGAAAACACGGAGAACTGGTGTAATTAGTCTTATGATCTAAAGCTAGAAAAGTAAATTCTTAGCTAAACTTTAAAATGTATAAACATTACTTACAGAGATATTTACTTGGCACAAAAAGCGTAGTTGCGGTCTTAAGTTCAGTGCAGTATGACTTTGCAACGTGATAAATTCTGTCTGAGAAATGCAACAAGCTCGGTGAAAAACAGCTAAATGTGCTTGGAATTTCGGCAACGATAAAAAAACACTTAGGAATTGTATTCGACGCTGCTGTTTTAGGTCTAGCCAAGAAGGATTTATCTTTTTGTTTTCACTTCTCCAGGAGCAATTTTTGTTGAATACCAATTAAACTTTAACAATTAGTAATTATTACAAAATTAAATATTTTAAAAGTTTAATCGAGTTAAATAAAACTGTAAATTAATACAATAATGAAAAGTTTTGATTATTTTTATGTTTGAGATACGTACACGGTAGGTACAACATTTAACCTGTCATCAGACTCAAGTTGCCGCTATGCTGATAAAATTAAAATTAAAACTTGCTTCAACGGGACAAAGTCCAAAATTTAATCAGAGCCCTGGTGAGCGGAGCACTAATATTTAAATGTTCACGACGGGTGGCAGCTGTACCACAGTAATTGTATAGGGTGAGAAATTCCTAGTAGATCGCGTGATAAGGGCTGTCGTATTTCTAGGGGGTAGTATAAAAGTCGCAGCCATCTGGCTGAATTAATAAAGTAATTGGTGGGAGCTAATTAGCGGCGAAGTCGGCTTATTAACCGGCTGATTTAACAAAATGGCCGCGCCATAAATATGACATGAAGGGAGATTTTCCACGCAATCAATTTTTCGCCCGTGTACAAAACGTACAAACATCGAAAAGATTATCACGAACCTCGTATACGATAGCGTAATTTAAAAACCTTTGTGGTATTACGCTTTCGGAACCAAAGCCAAAAACGGGTTTAACATTCGGATTACATACGTTACTTTGACTTTATATTATTATAAGCACATAAGCAATAAGTGACTTTTGCCCGAAAATATTACAAGCTATAACGAAATTCAAAATATTATTTCTATTATGGCTTCCAATTCTTCATGACATGGATTAATTATAAGCTTGGGCTATGTTATGTATGTAACGAAATCTTTGAACACGATTTTTACCTATCTCCAATAGTCTAATTAATTCGAAACTTTAAACCATAGACATTGCAACAATTTGTTATTATTGTGGTTTTTTTAACTTATTTATCCCCAGGTGTTCCCGTTCCTCGCGTGCAATGGCTGGAGGGGGACAAGGTGATGACGTCACTCAACTCCCGGGATCTCCAGGGGAGTGGCAGCCGCTCGCTCACTCTGGTCATCGTCAACGCCACTAGGAGGCACCTGTCCACAGTATACACGTGCTCGGCCGAGAACAGCCCCCTCGCCCCACCGCAACGGACGTCCGTTCGCTTGGATCTGTATTGTGAGTATCAGAAGGGTACGCAATTCAACATAATACATGTGACATTGCTTGTTTCTCAGAACGTTCTTCAAGTTTTACGTGGCCCGTTTTATAGATGTTTTTAATTATTGTTTTCTGTTATTTTATTTAGCACACGCTATGACGCTGAAGTAGCGTTCTTACTTGTAGAGTGAGTCATGAGAGAGAGAGAGAGCGTTGCATTTATAAAAAAGGACATTATAATGTAGCAACAATGTGGCAAAAATGTACATTAACAATTATTAAAACATTAAAAAAAACCATAGACCACGAAAAAAATACAATAACAGAGCACAGACAATATAAAGTCCGTTTGTAGCAACATCGAATCCTAGGTAGTGTAATGCCTTGCTGACAAAAAGGAACCACTAATTAATTAATTAATAAAATGTGGTGACTAATAAAGCCAGCAACGCACCTGCAGCTCTTCTGATGTTGCGAGTGTCTATGGGCGATCAGGTCACTCGTTTGCGCCCTTATTTTAATAAAAAAAAATTGATAACGCAATGTTATTGAAAAGCTAAGCCCAGCTTATAAAATATTATTACAACATAATATTACTCGTACTAAGAACTTATTTGCGTGCTTTTATATCACGTGTATAATATCTTTGTTGAAAAGTTACAATGATTGTCTCATTTAATATTTATACGTCTTGCTTCGTGATCTTGTAAGAAGTACTTATATACTTAAACATTCTCTCCCATCTTCCCGGTGTTTCATAATGTTGAAGCTTTTTACTCTACTAATAAATTTAGAAGTATTCATAAAAGAAACTAACAATGTTTCTAGTCTAGTTATAAGTTAATTTTGTAGTACAAACATGCCATGTAAATTATTGTTTTCCTTATAAAGGCAAAACGTGTTAGTGTCTAACTGCTTCATGCGAAAACTTCTAAATAGATAGTGATGAAATTCGGTATTGTATTGTATGTGTTGAGGCTCTAGGTCTAGCTTAACATAAAATGGGCTAGGTGTTATCGCAAAAATAGGACATTACAATAAAAAAAGATGTAGTGTATAAGAAATTGATTTTTTTATAAAATATAATTCATAAACAAAGATATGTTTTTTACTCTATTAACGAAGTTGGAGTCGCAGGCAAAAGCCTGTGTTTAAAAAAATTAAACGAATCACCTCACCAAAAATAATTAATGAGTCTTTGAAAATATTAATAATAATATCACTATGGAAATAATCCAGACCGATGTCTGAAGGAAAGTCAACAACTTATACCAGCGGATTCTACTTTGAAACTAGTCGAGTATTATAGAAGTTTTAGATATTGTATTTACTCTGTGGAAAGAGGCTCGACTTGAGTACCATTACAGAACTTGATAAGGCACGTGTATTAATATAATATTTGTATTAATGAGGTACTATTCATGTTATGTCACAGCTACCACATTCATTTTAAATTGACACCAATAAACGAATTGTACAATTAATAAACAAATCGAGTATAATCAGTTCGGACAATGTTTCACAAATGATGGACATATCGAACACCGAAATAGAATACACGCGGAGCATTCGTTCCATAAAATTAATAAAATTCAGTTATAGTTTTATGTTTAGTGAAATATGTGCGGGGTTTCTGGGTCAATTTGCATCGGAGTGGAATAAAACCCTTTCGGCAAATACACGGCTCTTAGGAGGCGATATTATGAGGCAATTTCTCATCGAACTTGAGAATTTTTCCGTTAAATAAAACAAGTTTATGAACCGATGTTTATATTTAAAGGGAAAGATATTCGGAACAGTAAATTAAGCGTGAGAAGTTTTTTTAAAAGGTAACCTCAATGGCGTTTGATCCATAGTAAAAGCTTTCATAGAGCTGCCAAAACGTTTAAAATGAAAGTAATATGTAATTAAAGCAATGTTATGGTAATGGTCTGATTGCTTTAGACATTTTTGAATTAATAAAAATCCCATAAAGCTGAAAATTTGCGGAGAGTGGAGACCTTGGACCTATCCCAAATAAAACTCAAAAGTCTCCATCGATACAGTGTATGCGTTTGAAGTTGTTCGGGGTCAAAGGTCGAAAATTGAGATGTTTTGGATTTTTCTCGGAAATGGTGAGTTTTGTCGAAAAAGGACCTACTTCAGACCAAAGTAGCTCTTTAAATTCGCTACAAAAATGGTTTTCATAGTTTTTTCTTAGAAACTAACTGTAGTGTATTTATAAATAAATATGGCCGGCGCCTACCCAATCATAGTGCAGCTGCGAAAATATGGCCGCCAGACTTGAGAGCTGTCGTCCACTTCTTCACTAGCCGCCGCCGAGAGTAGAGTGTTCAGTGATACACTATTCGGTGTTTCATTTACTTACCCTACAAATCTGCACAAGTACTACACTTACCATTTCCAAGATATCGCCATTCTAAGTGTCACGTTATACATGACAATATACACGTTACACATTTCCACACTTGTGAAGTAATGTACTCAGCGCGGTTTTTTTTAATTAATACATGACATAAGGGCTTTTGATATTAATTTTGATCAGCGTTTAAAAAGGAGAACTTGGGTTCTCTGGTCTCTACCAATTTTCAGTTTTCCGGGAACTTTTTTTAATTGACCCCTATAATATTTATATCTACAGTGACATGACTATAATTAAAAACATAATTGTTATTATTAATCCAAAAACCCGTCACTATGTGGGTTGTTATTTTCAAATCTAACACATACGAACAGACGTCGACTGCCAAAATTAAGCTTCGGCCAAACCCACGCGACAAAAGCGACTGCGAAGCGGGAGCGTCGCGGGACATTCGCGTCGGTATAGCGGGAATAATGTACGGTTTCGCACTGTAGTCGCGCGTGTGCACACCAGTTTCGCGTTGCAGACGCTCCCGTCCCGCGTCCCGAATTACTGACGCGTAGGTTTGGCCGAAGCCATATCCGTATATGGTTAAAAATGTGGCTACAACTGAGTTGATTGATGAATACTAGTTGATTGACTTTTCCTGCGCAGTGCGACCGCTCACGGTAGAGATCATGTCCCGGGAGCATCCGCTGTCCGTGGGGAGGAGTGCGGATCTGTGGTGCAAGACGCACGGCGCGAGACCGCCAGCCAACATCACGTGGTGGCTAGACGGCAAAGAGCTGGAGGGCATAACTAAACTACAGGTAATACCTAGCGGAATAGAGAAACAAAGAAAAGAGATGCGTGATTTGAAGTAGCAGAACCCTTTTTTTTCATTTGTTTTGACATTCAGTCTGTACTAATCGGTACGTTGAAAATTCAAGCTCTAAGAAAAATGTATGTAGGGACGTTATTTTCACGCACACGTAAACAGATTCGTACACATAGATGTAATCCAATTTTGGTTTCGTTTGACAGCTCGGGATTGTTTTCCTATTCCACTAGTTATACTTACTTTATGGTAACAATACACAAGTATAAATTGGGGCGTTGACATACCAGAACAGGGGACTTAACCAAAATCGCCGATCAAAGTGTACGGAATGATTCGGTAATTCATTTGCCACCAGAGGCCCGAGTGTGAGTTTTTTGTTTTACATTCGATCGTGAACGCGTTTGGCGTTTACTAAGATTTTATATGGGAGCTGGGCTCACTCCTGTGAGCATCGCTAGGTGGCGCTGTATAAATCCATTACAAAATCTTAGTAAATGCCAAACACGTTCGCGATCGAATGTGAAACAAAAAACTCACAATAGGCACTCTGGTGGGGCTAAGTAGCTGTAAGGTATTTCATGTCAAATAAATCTTACTTACATTAATTAAATAAATTTTTGACCGGTGATTCTATAAGGAATAGCTGATAAAAAACCTCTTGGCTAAGCCCCCTAAACCATTCAGAACTGTCTGCGTCCGCGAGTGGACCATCACTCGCACACTTTGGAAGCGAGAGTGGGAAAGAGACAAGAGATGGACAATGGACATAATATCTATGTACAAAGTCGGGTATAAAAGCTGAAATTAGTTGATCGGTTGCGAATCGGAAGGTCCCGGTTCTAATTTTGCTAATGGTCAAGAATTTTTTTAATCTTCCTGGGCGGGTTTAAAAATAATTAAGAACTATACTTATCTACCTGTAATAGTCTTCAATTATCCCTGAGCCAGATTTTCGTATCGATTATTATATAATGTTTTTGTATAATATTACGCACAAGTATTCATAATTCATATTATCATTTCAGCGAGATCAAAAGTAATTAATATCTTATATTGCTTTTGTACAAATATTAATATTATGTTTTTATTGCAACGTCGATATTTTATTGCGTCCGATGTTATTTTATGTTCTTTAATTAGTCTGGACGAAGGCCCTTTCAAATATTAACAGTATATGTGCCATGGATAAGGGCCGGGTTTTGTATTGTTCGCTGAACCGTAATAAAGGGAATAATTAAGATGTCTATATTAAAATAATCGCCAGCTTATAATGTTCACCGTTAAGGTGCTCCCTCACCGAGAGCATTCGCGTGTAAAGTAACATTATAGATTCGACTTTGAGCATTACATTACTACCTTTCTGACCTACGAGCAATCGCGTGTAATGTAACATTATAGATTCGTTATTGAGCATCGAACACCGATCTTGACGCAGGAGTGCCTCAAGGTGGCGTTCTCTCTCCTCTTCTTTTCTCAATATTTATCAATAATATCACTCTTATAATAACATCTTACTTCCATCTCTACGCGGACGACTTGCAGATTTATCGTCATTCGCACCTTTCGGATATTCAATCTATGGTTAACGATATCAACTCAGATCTTGAACGCATAGCAAATTGGGCTAAGTCATTCGGCCTACTAGTCAATCCTGCGAAATCGCAAGCCATGATTATTGGCAGCAGGTATATGACTCAACGATTAGGTGACGTGCCTAGTGTTATTTATAATGGTACTGTAATTAATTACACTGATTCCGCCAAAAACCTAGGCATAATCCTGGACTGTAACCTATCGTGGAATCATCAAGTCACTGAAGTGAGCAGGAAAGTGCACTACTCATTGCACACGCTGAGGCGCCTCCAAAACTTTTTACCCATACACACCAAAATCTTCCTTGTCCAGACACTCATATTTCCCATCCTTGATTACGCCGACTCCTGCTACCTTGACGCCACCGAAGAGCAGTTAACGAGATTGGAGCGTTTACAGAATACCTGCATACGTTTTGTATTTGGTCTGAGAAAGTATGATCACATCTCGGCCTATCGCTCCAAACTCGAGTGGCTACCTATCCGTCTCCGTCGCAACTCTCATATCCTTTCCATGCTTTACAACATCCTGTATAATCCTCTCTCTCCTCCATACCTCCTTGACCGCTTCAACTTTTCTCGCCCTCCCGATCTCCCATGCAGGGCCAACGTCCGGTCAAACCTCTCCCTCCCCTCCCATCGTTCCAATTTCTACTCCTATTCCTTTACTGTTCATGCTGTCAGATTGTGGAACTCGCTCCCTCACACCATCCGTGAAAGTCCTACCATTGCTGTTTTTAAACGTCGATTGAAAGAGCACTATATTGAATCTCTATCCATTTAAGTACCGGTATTATATATACATATAGTATTTATTTATTATAGTTACGTACATTATTATATTTTATAAATATAGCATTTGAATTATTGTATTATTTATTTGTTTTGTTATTTTGTATATTATAATTATATTATATTTAGTCGTTTTAGTATAGTATTAGTTTAATTTTTAACGAGCATATTATATTATGTATATTTTTATGTAATCATATTCGTGCACGTCCTATCTGCTGTTTTAATCCTATCTCTCTCCGTAGGGCTGCTGGAAGAGATTTCTTTTTAGAAATAAGCAGATCCTTTTATTCCAGGCCCACCCGTATATGCCCGCCCCCGTCGATTAGCTCCAGACCGCCTGGCGATAGCTAAGAAGGAATTTGATGGCATGCTACAAAATGGAACTGCAAGGCGATCCGAAAGCTCATGGTCCTCGCCACTACACCTAGCAAAGAAGAAAGATGATGGGTGGCGACCATGCGGTGATTACCGTTCCCTAAATGCAAGAACCATACCAGACCGCTACCCTATACGTCACATTAATGATTTCACATACGAACTTTCTGGAGCCAAAATATTTTCAAAAATAGATCTAATCAAAGCATACAATCAGATACCAGTTTCCGAGGAAGACATACCTAAAACAGCAATCACCACACCTTTCGGCCTGTATGAATTTCCCTATATGACATTTGGATTGAGAAACGCAGCACAGACTTTTCAAAGATTCATAGATGAAGTACTCCAGGGTTTGACCAATGTATATTCGTTCATAGACGATATCTTAATCTACTCACGCACAGAAGAAGAACATAAAAAACACCTGGAAGGACTTTTTGAGCGACTCTCCAAATATGGAATCCTGATAAATACAGCAAAATGTGCTTTTGGCGTGCCAGCAATATCATTCCTGGGATATCAAGTAACAGCTGAAGGTATAAAACCGCTAGAGGAAAAGGTTGAAGTGATCAAAAACCTGCAACCTCCAACCACAGCGAAACAACTCCGAAGATTCCTAGGAATAATAAACTATTATAGAAGGTTCATCCCACAGGCCGCCAAAATACAAAGTCCTTTAAATAACGCCCTAACAGGAAATATAAAGGGAGCAGCCCCTGTAAGTATGACGAAGGAGATGTTAGAAGCCTTCGAATTATGCAAGAAAAGCCTAGCAGATGCCACGCTACTTACTCACCCGGATATACATGCAGAATTGGCACTTTTTACGGACGCTTCAGACCAAGCCATTGGAGCTGTCCTGCAACAAAAAGAAGGCAATATGTGGAAGCCATTGTCGTTTTTCTCTCGGAAATTATCTCCTAGTCAGAAAAAGTACAGCCCATACGATAGAGAATTACTCGCCATTTATGAGGCCATCAAACACTTTAGATATATGTTAGAAGCAAGACAATTTACTATATATACCGATCACAAACCACTTACCTTCGCATTTACAACCAAGAGAGAAAAGTGTTCACCGAGACAATTTAGATATCTAGATTTTATTGCTCAATACTCTACAGACTTGAAACATATACCCGGAAGCGACAATGTAATTGCAGACGCACTATCGAGAATAGAGGAGATCACAGAAGCTATCAACTACAGAGATCTTGCAAATGATCAGGAACAAGATCCTGAATTGCAAAATCTGCTGAAGACTGCAACAGCTCTAAAATTGGAAAAACACAATGATGTATACTGTGACATATCTACAGGGAGAATCCGGCCATACATAACACCAAAATATCGGAAGCAAATATTCTCAAAAATGCATGAGCTAAGCCATCCTGGATCATCAGCATCTGCAAAACTGGTCGGAGAAAGATTTGTATGGCCTGGAATGCAAAAAGATTGCCGTACATGGGCAAAAGAATGCACAGATTGCCAGATTTCCAAAATAACCCGTCACACATCCTCTCCTTTATCCTCTTTCCCAATTCCTTCCCAACGCTTTTCCCAAGTCCACATTGACTTAATAGGACCACTGCCTTACTCTAATGGTTACAGGTACTGTTTGACCGCCATCGACCGCTACACACGCTGGCCCGAGGTCTACCCAATAGCTGACATCACAGCCGAGACGTGCGCACGAACCTTCGTCTCCGAATGGGTATCGCGATTCGGATGCCCCACCACCATCACGACGGACCGAGGTCAGCAGTTTCAGTCACAACTTTTCAAACGCCTAGCCGAAATGATAGGTGCCGAACATCGCCCCACCACAGCATACCATCCACAGTGCAATGGAATGGTGGAGCGGCTACATCGGCAGCTGAAAGCAGCCTTGGTCTGCCACAATACGGCAGATTGGTCAGAGTCGCTGCCATGGGTTCTACTTGGAATGAGAGCAGCCTGGAAGGAGGACATAAAGGCATCCGCAGCAGAACTGCTCTATGGCGAACCATTGAGGTTACCTGGAGAGTTTTTAGCCCCATCAACTGCATTGGTACTGGATCAGTCAGACTACGTAGAACGATTACGAAAACATTTCACTTGCCTCGCACCAACACCAGCTTCGAATCACGCTGGAAATCGCGTTTTCTATATTCCAAAAGACATATGGTCTTCAGAATATGTTTTTCTGCGCCGAGGTCCTGAAAAACGTCCACTACAATCACCATACACAGGGCCTTACAAAGTCTTGACCAGAAGTCCCAAGACGTTCAACCTACTTGTGCAAGGTAAGGAGATGACAGTCACAATAGACAGAATCAAACCAGCTTACCTGCCAAGCAAAGATAGCGCAAAGAGCGATTACTTATTCCAAAAACATTCACTCCATCGAAATCGGTCATTCCAGCAGCAGCAGCCACTCCAGTGAATCCAGTCATTCCACCAGCAGCAACCGCTCCATCCAATCCAGTTGTCCCAGCAGCACCTGAAAAAGAAAAGGTCACGCGAAGCGGTAGACACGTACATTTTCCAAAACACTATCGACCGTGAACCGGTCTCGGCAGGGGAGTGATGTGGCAGCTCCTGCAACAACATGCATGCATCCTCCTTATGTAGGAACTTCATGGTGCGGAGAGTTCTAGTTTCGAATGTTGACGTTAGATCTGATGTTTTTAGATTTCACTACGTTTTCTAGTTCTTGCGGTAGCGAATTGTTTTGGACTTAAATATTGTAAATAATCTTTGCTTTAGACAATAAGTGTGTACAAAAACAAAAACTAATGTGTAAAAGGTGACGAATAAACTGTATTGTGGACTCTGCATTTGATTTCTGTATCGTAAGTAACTAACAACAACTAGTTCTTACAGTGTCGTCTTTCTGTGTAAACCGTTATATTGTTATGTTCTCCTGTGCACAATAAATTATAAATAAATAAAAAAAAAAAAAAAAAATACATAGCAAGTTGATTTTACTATCACGTAGCATTGATCTTACAAGTTTTATCAAGATATTACACAATGTATCATTACAAGGTGCGTATTGTAATGCTCGGTTCTCCTCCCTCACTGGTGAAATGCTCGACTCTGTAACGTTATATTACAAGCGAATGCTCCGTGAAGGAGCACTTTTACCCGAAATGATAGATGATATTGCTTGCAACTTCGGTAACGTAGAAATTAGTTTATCGATATTCATTTTACTTTGACTTTTCCAAAATAATAATTATTTTTGTCCTTTCCCGGGTGTTTAAATATTCATGACACTAAAACTATTTAAAAGTCTGTCAATTTTTTATTCTTAAAATAATATCAAATAATATATTAAAATAGATAAGATGGATATTTTCGTATGTATAATATTGGTATGTATTATATTTCTCATGACGTATTGCGTGCTAAAAGTAATCCCAGGTGAGGTTAAAATTTATTTTTAACTTACTATAACCTGTAACAAATCGATGCCTGTTTTAAAACATGATAACTCTCATGACGATATTATAGCAATATTGAATTAGCACAAAAAATGTTTGTTACTAACCTACTGAATATAAGTGTATGTATACGAATATCGAATCAGTAGAATGTTACGACTATTCCAATAACTGAATTGTTTCATCGCAACGTCCGATCTAAACCTCTAAAGCGGTCCGGTGAATTCATTCGTAGGTTTATGTGATTAGTTTGAAGTTCCTAAAACATGAATCTCTAGAAGATTTGCGTTAGATTCCATAATATATCTATAGATTGTCCCGAACGAGGACTAAAAATGTTTGCACAAAAAGTCTCCAAAATTCTAAAGAAGTTGATAAGTAATAAGGAAATTGATAAGTAATAATAATTATGGATAAGAATATTATACAGAAAGAATATTTTATATAATAATACGAGATAAGTTTACCTCGTACATAGGATAAATATTTTTCATAGGAGAAATAATTTATATGGCAAAACAACGTTTGCCGAGTCAGCTAGTAATATTATGTATAAACCTGATAAAAGCACTTAAATTACGTAAGTGGTGTTCGTTCGTGGCATTTCAATAAGTTGTGGCTACTTGAGTGCGAATTTAATACACCCAATTGGTTCTAAAATGTTTTCGTATGTGGTTAGGTTTTATAGTTACTATTAGAGTATTACGGTCTTACTCCAGTTATACGACCTGCAAACCTTCAAGAAGAGAGCGTATTCCCTCTTAAAAGGCCGGCAACGCACCTGCAGCTCTGATGTTGCGAGTGTCCATGGGCGAAAGTTGTTGACACACAAGCCTTTAAAAAGCCTTAAAAATTTCAAACAAACTAAAATCTACATTTATTTTCAGGACGCCGAACGGAACGAAACTCAGTCGGTGTTGCAGTTTACACCTACGAAGGAAAATAATGGCCGCGTGCTCACGTGTAGAGCACAACACGACAGATTCAACCGATCCGCTATTATAGAAACCCGACTGCCGCTGAATGTGTTTTGTAAGTATTTTACGTTTGAATAATTTAAAAATATAAACAGACGAACATATAACCTCCTCCTTTTTGGAAGTCGGTTAAAAAAATGGACATTTACTTTCACTATATTTATGCCTGGAGTCTGTTTCACAATCATTCGATTTGGGTTCGAAATCTTTACCGAGTGACAGCCAATAAAATAAACACTCACCGCAGTGTTGACTAATATAACAATGTGATAAGTTTCCGAATCTCTGTTAAACAGGAATCGTGAATCACCCCGCTGAAAATCTGTCAAATATATTTTTATACCCCGACAAGCATTATCACGTGGGTCGCTAAGATTCTCGTCAGATCATAACATGTTTTGGTCAACGCGATATCGATTTTGAGTCGAGTTTGTTTGGAAGTAACGTTACGGATCAAACTTAAATCAAAACTGACATCAGTTCAGCATCGTGAAATGAAATAAGTTGGTTCAAGAGTCCTTACTCTTCAACCAGATCTTATTTCATTTCACGATGAGACCTTTCGTTATGTATCATATTTTATAATATTATGTAAAAGCTTTACAGAAATTCGAATCCCCCGAATAAAACATACACAAATAAAATGTAATCCTACTATGGTAGATACCTCAAAAAATTATTATTTTTCGGGATTTTTAGTAACAATATATTATCATAATGAAAAATTCCTAAGAAATATGTTGAAATAGTTGTTAAGTTTCAAAGCAACATTTTTGTAAGGATTTTTTATTCTCGCTATAACATTGATAGTAATAAATGTGTTATAAAGTTTAACCAAGCGAAATGGTGACAATTCTCTAATACGGATTAAAAGTAATCCTGTAGTGTTGGTAACTTTTAATTGGTTTAGTTCCTCATTTCTATAATCTAATATAAATCATACGGCTAATGGAATGAATAGTCAGATCATCGACGTAAAAATCGGTACCTGTATAACGTCACAATTCATTAAACTAATTGAGTACTGCATTAACTATTCTAAGAGCCTGATTTAAAAACTTCAAATAAGTATGTCACTCTAAAAAAAGTTAAAATAATGAAATAAGAGCATCATGACTTATTATTGAAACCGTGAAAATTTTTGAGGAGGTTCAAGGTTTTACTTTTTACTTGTAATTCTTACCAAGTTTTGTATGTTATGTTTATTTTTTGGTGCAATAAAGTATTTTCATTCAGGGTAAAGAAACATATTGGTACATTTATGGATATTGCCGTAACCATTACCTAGGGGATATTGCTTCGTTGCAAATGGACTGGGTCGATGTTGTAATATTACGGCCTCCCAGAAAAGCCGTGATAAATAAGCCGAATGGCATCTGGCCCTAAGGGAGAGGGGGCTCAAAGTTCAAAGCGAGTGCTTAAAGTGTCGCGTCGGAAATGTCGCAACAGTGAGACAAAACAATGTTTTTCAATATAAACACTATTGTGTTGCATTAAGGCCGGTATAAATAGTCAGTACTCAAGATGCATCTCGGTCTCAAGACGCGGTTCGGCTCTGTGATTGGTCCAAATTTTGACAGCCAACCAATCACAGAGCCTGAACCGTGTCTTGAGACCGAGATGCATCTTGAGTGCTGACTATTTATACCGGCCTAACAGTGACTTACCGGTCTCAACCGCAAGCGACTGCGGCGACAAAATTTGAATAAAATGCCACGTTATAAACTAGGCTATAGATTTCATTTTCTACTAATGTTTTTTTATGAAATAAGGGGCAAACGAGCAAACGGGTTACCTGATGGAAAGCAACTTCCGTCGCCCATGGACACTCGCAGCATCAGAAGAGCTGCAGGTGCGTTGCCGGCCTTTTAAGAGGGAATAGGGTAATAGGGGAGGGTAGGGATGGGAAGGGAATAGGGGAGGGTAGGGAAGGGAATAGGGTAGGCGATTGGGCCTCCGGAAAACTCACTCACTCGGCGAAACACAGCGCAAGCGCTGTTTCACGCCGGTTTTCTGTGAGGACGTGGTATTTCTCCGGTCGAGCCGGCCCATTCGTGCCGAAGCATGGCTCTCCCACGTGAATGTTTGTCTAGCGACCTATGCGGCCGCTACTTTGTGGAGGCGTAGGGCAATATGAATCCTATAGCCTATGTCATAAAGTGGCATATTATTTGAATTTTTTTTGCTCACTGTCGCTTGCGGTAAAAATCGGATAGTCACCATAAGGTTACTAATAAATAGGCCCGTATAAATAGTCAATACTTAAGATGCGACCCTGTCTCAAGACGCGGTTCGGCTCTGTGATTGGTCCAAATTTTGACAGCCAAGTGCCAACTAATCATAGAACCTGATCCGCGTCTTGAGACCGAGATGCATCTTGAGTACTATTTATATGGGCCTCAGAATCGCTGCGACGCTGCTGCCTTGATTACAACTATCGAGTAGAGTGGAGACACATTGCCCTCGGCCGAGTATTCGGTAGGTTTAATTTGTTATCGGTCACTCAAATTGTCAGTTTGCACTACCTCGTAACTCAACTAGGAAGATGTAATCAAGGAAAAGACGTAGCGGCATAGTCGCTATGAATGCTTCGATGTCAAGTGCCAATTTCATAAACAACAAATTGAGTCCGTGTGCCTCCAGCTATCTCAATGGACTGCTTACTGCTTAGTAGGTCCGTAACGTGATTGTACCATCGAGGAAATTGATTCCTAGGCAGCTGACACACCAAAGTCATTTGGTCATGTCAATTCGATGTTAATTGTGATCTGTCGGCTGGGTTTGATGTGACGCAACCAAACTAGTAGGTGCCCCATCTGCCTAGGAATCAACTCTTCTGATAGTACGTTGATTATATATTATATTTTGATGTATCAGCGAAATAGTCGTGTCTTTCTATCCTCTAACCTTACTGAAATAGAGCCACCACTCACAATATCTTTATAGACTGGTGATCGTGTATTCTGGTAGATAGCCCAAATTTACGATACTTCCAGCTTTATGGGATTCCGTGGTACGATGTCATCAATTGATAAAAAGGATTATCGGAATAGCATAATATGTAAATTTTTGGAATTGGTTTAACATTTTAATGCAAAAAGGTTAGACAAAAGCTTCGCAAATCGCTATGCAACGGAGTTTAATTTATTTTCAGGCAGATTATGTTAAAAATGTTACGAAAAATTCCCAACGCTTTTCTGCTGAAACTAACATAATAACAAATATTATGTAATCTTATATCCAAGCGTGTTTTTATAATAAAGATATTCATTCCAAATATTCTGAATTCGGTTTCGTTTTAACAACCGAAAATATTTAAATACAACGTTTATATTTTTTGCGACGCTGAATTTTATACAAGACGTTTTTAATTTAGTTTTAGGTAATTACGAAACAACATATTATTATTACGAAGTCGTATTAACATTATTTAACCTACACGTAAGTAGTTAGGTCAATAGTTTCATTCAAGCTTCGGCCAAACCTACGCGACCAAAGTGACTGCGAAGCGGGAGCGTCTGCAACGCGGGACATTCGCGTCGGCAGAACGGGAATAATCTATGGTTTCGCACCGTACTCGCACAGCTGTGCACACCAGTTTCGCGTTGCAGACGCTCCCGTCCCGCGTCCCGCGTTACTGACGCGTAGGTTTGGCCGAAGCCTTAGGATAATAATTATCCCACCTGTGAGCGCTAACTCCTTTGTCTTTCCTGCGATAACGCCAAATGGGGTGGGTCATTAGTGAAATAGCTCACCTTTTGTGGTGAAGATATTCGAGCGAGATATCAGCGTTACGATCTGATAGGCCGTCTCATTATTCCCAGTGTTGGCCCATTCTGTACACGGACTGAGTTACTGGATATCAGATTAATACGTGAAACACTTTGTTATCTCTTTTGTGAGATATGAGTTTTGTTGTGAAATGTTAAGCGCGTCATACAAGACGAAAATTTGTGTTTTATTTTATGATGGCCTTAATTATATCCATACTAATATTATAAATGCGAAAGACTTTGGTGTGTCTGTTTGTC
The DNA here is from genome assembly GCA_905404155.3 of Plebejus argus. Taxonomy (NCBI): domain Eukaryota; kingdom Metazoa; phylum Arthropoda; class Insecta; order Lepidoptera; family Lycaenidae; genus Plebejus; species Plebejus argus. Next base: position 15,797,404 of record FR989936.1, read on the forward strand.
TGTAACCTCTTCACGCCCAAACCGCTGAATTGATTTTGGTGAAATTTGGTATATAGATACTTTGATTCCCGGAAAAGGACATATTATAATACTTTTTATACCGGAAAAATGTACGGTTCCCGCGCGATATACTGATTTTAGCGCAACGGAGTTGCGTGCATCATCTAGTATTTCATTAGCTGCCAAAATTTACTTATCGCGCGGAAATTGCACATTTTCCAGGGTAAAAACTATTCCAAGTCCTTTCCTGGGACTCAAAGTATCTCCATACCTAATTTCATCAAAATCGGTTAAGCTGCTTGGGCGTGAAGAGGTAACAGACAGAAAGGCATACACACTTTCGCATAATATTAGTATGGATAAAAAGGTTTCGTATAAATGTATGTCACGAGTCATGACCAATAAACGAGCAGACTTATTCAACCTGATGGGAAGCTAAAGTCCCATTGACACTCACAAGTAGTCGCAACTAGCTAGAATACTTTACTCATTCGCCAAAATACTGCATATTATGCGTTGTTTAAAAGTCGATTTTTAAGAGCGTATTACGTGTTACATTTGATACCCAGAAAGTCGGTCAGGTTGAGTCCAGCAAGCCTATTCGTGCCAATTAAGGACCACATTTACATTGATGCGTAGAGAGGTAATATTTATCACGGGCTGAGCATTACAGTTTTTTAGCAAAATCTAAATATATAAAACTCAAAGGTGACTGACTAGCATGGTGATCTATCAACGCACAGCCCAAACCACTAGACGGATCATGCTGAAATTTGTCATGCAGGTAGTATTACGTAGGAGCGCGACAAAACTCGAAAACGGCTGAAAGGATTGGGCTGATTTTAGTCTTAAAATAAATCCGTAGATGTTTAGGGAAGGTTTTTAAGTGACACGAAGTTCACCGGGACAGTTAGTCTGTAATATGAGCAAACGCCCGAGCGACATGTTTTTTCCATACGAAGGTGAAAATTTTACTGTTTCAGCGCTACTGCTTTCACAGTAAACTCACAGAACCCATACACACCCTAAAGTATTATCACTTAGTTTGGTTACACACTGTACATTGTTATATTAAGTTCTAATATTTTCAGCGGAGAAATTGCAGGTTTACATCATTTGATATTTGATGAATAAGTAATTCAACAGACGTGCCGTCGGCGACGATGCACCTTGGAGCCAACATGAATCCGAACGACATAGAGGAGGGAGACGATGTTTACTTCGAGTGTAAGGTCGACGCCAACCCCCCCGCGTACAAAGTGCTGTGGGAGCACAATGTAAGTTTACATTTTTATTATTACACGCTTTATTGACCTGTATCACAGAATACATATTATAGCACAAGTTCTATATTCACTTTGATTTGTGCTAGTGCAGTGATTAGTTAAACAACTTGCACATGATAAAGAACTTGCACTAATCAGTCGCTGTCAACTTCACTTGTAACTAAGTATAATATAATATTATGTATGTAAGAAAATCTTGGAATCTCAATTTGACCCACTCCTCGGTCTTCGATTAGGATGAAATTTGGCACGAGCTCTGAGTTCTAAAGACGATACATGACTAGCTAGGAAACTTCATTACAAATCCAATATGGCGGCCTCCCCAAGATGGTGGACAGCCTATTTGAAATGCACCCCCATGATATGGGTATTAAATGAAAGAGTGTGCTGTCAGGAATACGAATAAAATAGTCACGGAATTAAATCCAACATGGTGGACGTCCAAGATGAAGGATTGGCTAAATAGTGTTTTTTAGTTTTTGAACTATTTTATTATTAATTTTACAAGCTGTTTCCTGAAAAACCTCATTTTTGCATAAGTGACAGTGTTACACTGGAGGTGCGATGTATAAATAAGTTTCCAACGCGGGAATCGAACTCACGATCTCCGAGTAAAGAGCCATGCTCTAAATTATTGGACCACGGAGGCGTTATTAGATAATTTTATTATTATATTATTAATACTATTCTCAGCACACACATTTCGGAACAATGGACCGCTATAATTAATTTGCCACGCTGAAATAATAAGGTTGCGTTCATTTTTACTCTACCTAGACGATCTCTACATTATCTGCTTAAGAATAGAACTGGGACGTTGAGTAATTAAAGCTATTGTTCCTCGAGACAAAAAGATAATAATAATTATTGTCCTTATAAAGTTTTGTGGTCAAATATCTGTTACAGACGCGGACGGTAGTTTTGTGATATTATCTTAAATGCTTTGTTCGGGAGTACCTATCAAAATTAAGCTTCCGGAATAACGCAACGTAATTTCGGCAGTTTCATTTCAGACACGTGATGACGGTTGTCAATTCAAATAGCAGCGTAATCGTGCTAAAGCATGGTGTGTTTTGACACTTTACTTTCGCATTTACAAAAAATGCTATAGTTAATCTATCAGCTAGACCTATTCTCCCTATTATCCCGTGGCCACTGGACATATCAACCCACGGTAGAAATGCGTATTCCCAAAACAGACAATAGTAAATACAGGTTCCCTAGAACAATTTTTTTTATTATCAAGTAAATTTTTTGAATAGCTTCATTTTCTTTCTTGTTCTATGAAACCTGTACCACAAGTAGCGATAGGTAATATCTGGTAATCATAATGAGCCTTTCAACTGGTTTTTGTGGGGTACAATGTGGCTAACCCTAAGGCGGATCCACATGAGACTAACTAAGATATTATGTAAATATAACCAGCCAAGTGCGAGTCGGAATCACGCACGAAGGGTTCCGTACCATTATAGAGCAAAATTAGGCCATAAATTGTGTGTTTTGTATGGGAGCCCCCCTTTTTTTTATTTTAATATTATTATTAAATATTAAAGTACACATATAACTAAGGATTTTGTGAAAAATTCAAGTACCTACCTGTTGCTATTTTTGATATAGAGCAAAAATGGCCAAAAAAACACGTTTGTTGTATGGGAGCCCCCCTTATATATTCATTTTAGTTTATTTTTATTATTTGTTGTTATAGCGGCAACAGATATACAAATTTTGTGAAAATATCAAATCTCTAGCTATTACCGTTCTTGAGTTACAGCCTGGAGACAGACAGGCAGACAGACAGACAGACAGACAGACAGACGGACAGACGGACAGACAACGAAGTCTTAGTAGTAGGGTCCCGTTTTTACCCTTTGGGTACGGAACCCTAATAATTATTTAATATTCCCCTCTTTTTCGGACATTAATGTTATTACAATTTGGCTGTCTCCCGCCTAACTGGGGGAGGGAAATTGGATATCTCTTACTTCTCCCACCTTTTTTCTGATTAAAGGCCGTCACAGACTTAGCTATAATATAATATATTAATATGTTTATAGCTAGGCATATTACTATATATTTTCTATACAATTTTCGTGTGACCACACACTCAGCTATAATATATATTTCTGGTGTCAGTGTGTTTAGTACGATATAATATTAATATATATTATAGCTAAGTCTGTGACGGCCTTAATTCCGTTGCGGGTCCCAAGACAGATTTAGGACTCGCGGCAAAGATCCGAAAGACGTTGTCACGTCAAAAAAGAGTAACTGAGATCAATTATAATAATTATCACCAGGGCGTCCTTTTACAACACAACACAGCCGCCGGCGTCATTCTCACTGGCAACAGCAACTTGGCTCTCCGCAACGTGTCGCGACATCAAGCCGGCCTCTACACCTGCACCGCGTCCAACGTGGAAGGCGATGGGAGGTCACAAGATCTGAGGATGCAGGTTGTATGTAAGTATTTTTTTGAATCTTTAATGAACACATGATTTGATTCTAGATATTATGTCATTCTCATGCCTAAAAAAGCATTAAAAATGTGTACTTTATGGTGGGTAACAGTTTTGCGTTTGAAATTTAATAGAACTAATTGGTTAGTACTTTATTTTGGCTTTCTGTTAATGATGATTTATGCGGTAAGACGGCAAGGCACTTTAATTAGTAAATTATTAAAACAAAGTATTTTTTATATTACTTTGTTTTAATTAATACGACATGATCTTGATGAGTTTGTATGTATGAAGTCCTCCAAAAAGCGAAAATTATTCATAGCTCCAATTTTTGAACATTTTTAAGTTTGCACTAAAGACAATAATGTAATAAAAATTTAGATCACGCAAAATATATTTTATTCTGTAATATACAGTTAAAAAAGTATGTCACTGAAACTATTTTTGTATCAATTTGCCATCGCACGCTAATCACTACATATCCAGTAAAAATAAAACAAAGTCACTTTTGTCCCTCATGTCCCTTAATCTTTAAAACTACGCAACGGATTTTGATGCGGTTTTCCTCAATAGATAGAGTGATTCAAGAGGAAGGCTTATAAGTATAATAACATTCATTAAATAGTGGAGAAATACTGTTATTGTTGGGGTTTCTCATGTGATGTCGTAAATAATTTCATTTTTTTCGCTTACATTGCTAACACAGGCTGAACCATACGAGATTTATCAAAATAATGTAATAAGTATTGTACACAATGAAAAGGTCTATAGAAAACTCCGCGATGGTATAATATTAGGTATGTCTATCTCTTAAATGGATATCCCACAATAACAATTTTTTATCATTTACTTTTAACGACAAATAATGGCTAATTTTCGAAGCGATTTTAACCAATACGCCATTAAACCTTATTCAATTAAACATACTTTAAATACATTTTTGATTTATTTTTATCTATATGGCCCTTTACAGCATATGATTTAAATGAATATTTTCGAAGATATTACATTTTAAAAATTACGAGACGTAGCTTTTGCGGTGGTTCCGACCAATGCGGGCCACGGGTAGTAATAATGAATATAAATCAAGACTGCTAAAGAGATTTTAATCATTTTATCAGTGGCTATATTATATTTTATACCCATGCGAAGCCGGGGCGGGGCTAGCGACCCTAGTCTATCATAACATTCGAAAAGGTATCAAGGAACTATTACGGAGAACAATATACTTACTTCTCAATATGTTAAGTGTGTACTTACGGAAAGACAACATCTCGTGGTAAAAGCTTTTCGCTTCCCGCTTTTTATATTATCGCCTAGTTACATTGTGGGCTGTTATACTCAACTTAATGTGGTTTTATATTTCCAAGGAATTTGACACTAACATTGCGACTTGGCTTTGCATCACCTAGTACGCGGCAATTTCTAGATATATTGATTCAAATTTGAAAGTCGTAAAGATATAAATTCCATTGCCAGATTCCAATGTACTGGGCATAACGGGCCGGGTAACGTAACGTCGTGAAAAAAAATGTTATTTTGATCAATCATCAATCAATCAAATCAGCCTATATTCGTCCACTGCTGGACATAGGCCTCTCTCAATGAACGCCAAGATGGACGATCTCCTGCTACTCGCATCCAACATGGGCCCGCAACTAAACGGAGATCATCATCCCACCTAGTTGGAGCTCGACCTACACCCCGTTTACCCAGCCTTGCAGGTCTCCATTCCAGAGTAAGTTTACTCTAGCGATCGTCTCTTCTTCGAGCTACGTGACCAGCCCAGTTCCACTTCAGCGTACTAATTCTGTGTGGGTGGACTTTAGTTCTTTGACGAATTATTTCATAATATGTTTAACAAAATACTGGAATTTGATATCGTTATCCTCAATACCTATGGAGACCTGTCTTAACAGAAATTGTCAATTAAAGTAAAATTTACCCCTTTCAACATACTGTGTTTGTTGTAAGGAAACTAATTAAAGATAAGCTTTGCAGCCCTTTTGATCTCAGACAGAACAAATATTATAGCGGGTGAAAAGCATTGAGCAAACACTCAATATGTTACGTCATCTTCGATTTAACGAAGAAACCATGCGTACTTCGATAGAAATATACGTTCATGTTGTACAAGTTTGTATGAAACTAGCTTTTGCCCACGGCTTCGCTCGCGTTAAGTTATTAAGGCCCTATAGACCTAATTTTACATTTCAATAATAAACAAACAAATAGTGACTTTTAAAAGCCAAAAAAAATACACTTTGTCATTTACTTAATGTATATTGACAATAATTTGTGGTTCGAAACACAATATTGAAAAGTTCACTCGATCAAAAATTACTCCGAAGAAGAGGCTAAATTCGAATATTTTGTGATATTTTTCTTATTTTCAGGAAGCATTTAAGATAGTAAAACTATTTCTTTATATAATATTATACTTTCAAAAATTATATCTACGAAAAGCTCATAACTTATAGAAGAATAATTTGTGGTTGCATTTTGGTTTTATTATCTCAGTAAAAAGGTTTTTTTCTCCTATTTCGCCCTTTAAAGGATGCGGCGAGCGTCGTAACCGCCACTGTACAGACGCGCTGATATGAATGTTATTTTAATGTGCTTTACGTCGATATTCGTACTGACAGACATCGACCTGCTAATTTTCGGGTCTATAGGGCCTTAATTAGGTATCAGTACCATATCAGCCCGATCAGTTTAAAATTAACACAGTTTCATACAACTTTTCATCCCCTATTTTATCCCCTAGGGTAGCATTGATCAAAATATACGTCCATCTACCTTTATGCCAAATTTCAGCCCGATCCGTCCAGTGGTTTAAGCTGTGCGTTGATAGATCACTATGTCAGTCACCTTTTAGTTATTTATATTAATTAGATGTTAAAATGCACAGAGAATAACCTGATACAGGCAACAATTCAGTTGTATCAACTGCTTGCCTGATTACCTATAATAATAATAATAATAATAATGTTTCTTTTTAACAAAATATTTTGTACCCTTGAGAGATTCATTCAAAAAATCCAAATTGACTCGCCATTTGGATTTTTTTTAACTGTACTTTCCCCAGGGAGGTACAAGTAGCTATAAAACGTAAAAGTTATAATAAATGAAAAATGTACCAATAGATATTCTTGTACAATACCATGGCTAAGATAACGGTTCAAACCATATTGTACAATGTACAGCTCGACAAGGCTGGCGTGAACGTGGCGAGAAAAGGAAACGTTATTTTTGACATGACGTGTTTGACAGTTCTCCTTTACCAGCCGCCCCGTTCACATTCATTTGAAGCCTTGGACACAGAATATATAATAGTACTTTGGAGCACTTTAGTCTTTATGTCATTTATTATGGTCAGGGCTTCAATTCTCATACTGTACTCATAGTACGATCGTTAGCTGATGATCGTTGTATGAGAGACGATGAAAGTGACAAAGAGTAATTGGGAATAGACCAAGAGACTTAGTACTCACTTACTAATTTGCGATTTACGCTCGCTCTAACTCTGGATAAGGTCTTAAGTCCAAACGACTTTAAACAGTGGCGACAAAATATCATATTAAGTGTAAATTTAAATATCATAATATTTCACCTGAAAATTATATTTTAATGCAAATCCCCGGCGATTTTATATTCTGTCGCCAGGAAAGGAAATTGTAAGACAACGATCCGGCGATACGAATCTGAGCTCTAACCGCTCGTAATAAAGGTGCATTCTCTGTGTGCAGATCGGCCGTTGTGTAAAAAAAAGGAGATAAAATTGATTGGAGCAGCTCTACAAGAGGCTTCGAGGGTGGACTGTGAAGTGGAGGCGTTCCCGCCGCCGGACACTTTTGAATGGACCCTCAACAATTCTGCAGGCTCTATGAAAGTCGACCCCGTAAGTTCATTGATTTTCAACTATGACATAATATTTTTCCTGCTATTACGGAAGCCGTCTGAAGTGGGCTGAAGACTCTTGAACCGTTTCCTTAGTTCACCGTTTCAATTATTTTATATGAGGTAGATTTAATAATGTTTTCACCTTAATCTTTTAACCTAGGCATTCAATATAATATATCGATTACTAAATTTAGAAATAATATTTTTGTGCTTAAATTTAGAAATAATATTTTTGTGCTTATAAAACATAAAAACTTAACTTAACTTTAAATTAATCGTTAGTATGAAGTTAGAAAACGTAGATTGTATTTTTATCTGTTACAATAATAATAGAATTCGATTTAAAATGAAATAGTTTTTGAACCGACATCCAAAAAGGAAGTTTTCTCAATTCGAAAAAAAAATTAAAAATTATAATTTTTGATAGCATTCTGAATTCTATTGAGTTACTTATAAAATAGAAATGTTCATATTTTGAATTTAAATAGGCACTCGTTTTGTTTATACACAATGTTTTATTCAACAAACTTTCGTTCAGTTATTCTTTTGTATATAAAGACGGCTTTATGCACAATTTCAGATGGTTCCAGATTCATATTTGCACAAAAGTATAAAAGAAATTCACTCGCATTGCATACAAAGCGCCTACAAAAAGAGTCGAGTCCTAAATTTGTTTCGGTAAAAATAAACACAACCTACGGACGTACGAAATACATCTTAGAATTGCGAACATGATCGTTCCCTCCCAGGAGGCTTTAGTGTTATTAGATAAAGAACTACAAAGAAATATAGTTCGATACTCAATACGTATAAAATATATCGGTACTTTGGGAATACGTTTATGAGATATAAGCGCTGTTTTGTTCTCGTTTCATCAATTTAACAGTCTTAAGTGGTGTATTATTTTGTTAAATAATTATAAATAATATATTTTTAAATAACATTTAACAGTGCTGTGGATTCAGGCGCACGCATACTACATGAGAATTATGACATTATGTGCACCTAGGTGTACTGCCTAGGAATCAATTTCATTGATAGTACCTGTGAGAAGATAGATATCATCGAAAAAATTTTTTGTCGTTATACCTCAAACATAATATTGCGCTATGTCTTACCAAAATTCACTCTTAAGTCCCCTAGCACGTTTAAGCCAAGAGGCTGTCACTAAACTTATGCTGAGATCTAGATATTGCTGAGATAACTCTGACTAAATTTCGAGAAAATGGCATTTGCTAGCAAGGTATCAGTCTTCTTAGTAAATAAACATAAATAAAGATGTATAATTTACTGACTTTACTGTTTAATTCTACACAATGTGATAATATTATAGGGTGTGTCTGCGTTCCTTCTAAAGTTCACTGTGAAAGAGCAAATATTTTTTTGTGATTTGTATGGGCAAGTATTTGACGACCTATGTCATGGCACAGTGGTTAATCGCGTGGTCAGCGCTCAAGCCGGGAGTCGCGGGCTCTAGTCCCGCCGACGGAACATAAAATTTTTTTAATGTTCCTGGGTCATGGATACATATTATGAATCGTATTTAAATAATAAAAATTTTAAATATATGTATAGCATAAAAAAGTATTAAATATATTTCCATCGTCTGGTACCTGTAACACAAGTCCTTTAGGTACTTAGCACGGGGCCAGGCTGACGTGGTGTGAAGCGTCCATAGATTTATTATTAAGCGCCCCAGCGTCATGAATTTTCCCATATAAAACTTAAAAAAAAACTTTCGGCCCTGCATGCCGGTTTGACAGAGACCCAAACGCACTCTAAAGTATTTATTTATTACCACTTAGATTTGTTACAGCCTGTAGATGTTAAACTACAAAGCTATTTAACATATTAATAAGTTTATGTAGTAATTAATGTGTTTTCTTATAATTTATCAAGTTTAACCTCCAAAGATAATTGTTTCTGCGGAGAAATTACACAAAATTAAAGACAAAATTTGTCTTCTAATAATTGTGTAATTTCTTACGTAGAGTTAATTAACTAGGGAGGTTAATACTAATGTAACTAATAACAACAAATGATATGATAATTAATATGATAATTACATTATAATGTAATTATCATAATATTAACAAATGATATGATACAAGCATAGTTGATAGAAGTAATAAAATTAACATTGAAAGTATTTAACAAAAAAGAACACTTTTAACGTATAGCCCAGTACATTTGGGGCCTTTTTCACCACTTCCTGATAAAGTGCCGGATAGGCTATCCACAACTTTTTTTGACAGACTATCCATACTTTATATGTCAAGTTAAGTGGTGAAAGCCAACGTTATAAAACTGACCGATTTATTGACTCGAAATTCACGTCCAATAATTCGTGTTGTATTTCGCCAGGAGCGGTATACAATACAGGCGCAACAAGGTAAATCGGTGTTGACGTACACACCAGTGTCGGATATCGACTACGGCACTCTGGCGTGTCGGGCCACGAACCTGGCGGGGCAGCAGGTCGCCCCCTGCGTGTATACGCTCCTGCCGGCCACCAAACCGGACCCGCCCTCCAACTGCACTGTCTACAACCTGACGCACGACTCTCTGGACCTTATATGCTTTGCAGGTAAATATTGTTCTATTGTACTATCGAAGAAATTGATTCCTAAGCAGTTGACGGACCTGTGTCATTTGGTCGGGATAGGTGAATTCAATATGGGTGGGTTGCATCAGAGGCATTGTTATAGTTAAGGTTAAAGTTATCGTTAAATAATATTGACGACCTCTGTGGCTCAGTGGATAGCACGTTGTTAGCTTAAGCCGGGGGTCGCGGGTTCGAGTCCCGCCGACGGAACAAAAAGTTTTCAAAGTTCCTGGGTCATGGATGTGTATTAAATATATTTATCATATAATAAAAATCTTAAATATATGTATAGTATAAAAGTATTAAATATATTTCCGTTGTCTGGTACCCGTAACACAAGTCCTTCAGGTATTAACCACGGGGCCAGATTGACGTGGTGTGAAGCGTCCATAGATATTATTATAAAAAAAGCGGCCAAGTGCGAGTTGGACTCGCCCATGGAGGGTTCCGCAGCAGCAATAAGGTTTATTTTTATGAAATTAAAATATTTTTGATTTATTTTTATATTTCAGTCGATTTAATGAAATTTAGATTAAGGTTTACTATTTATGACGTATAAAAAAAACTACTGGCTAGATCTCGTTCAAACCAATTTTCGTTGGTAGTTTTTATAGTAATCTACATCATATATTTTTTTTTAGAATTATCATGCCTCTACTTTAGAAATTAGAGGGGGGGGGACACACATTTTTCCACTTTGGAAGAGTCTCTCTCGCAAACTATTCAGGTTAGAAAAAAATGATATGAGAAACCTCAATATGATTTTTGGAGACCTATCCATAGATACCCCACACGCATAGGTTAGATGAAAAAAAAATTTTTTGTTTCAGTTGTACTTTACTATTTATGACGTATAAAAAAAACTACTGGCTAGATCTCGTTCAAACCAATTTTCGTTGGTAGTTTTTATAGTAATCTACATCATATATTTTTTTTTAGAATTATCATGCCTCTACTTTAGAAATTAGAGGGGGGGGACACACATTTTTCCACTTTGGAAGAGTCTCTCTCGCAAACTATTCAGGTTAGAAAAAAATGATATGAGAAACCTTAATATGATTTTTGGAGACCTATCCATAGATACCCCACACGCATAGGTTAGATGAAAAAAAAAAATTTTTGTTTCAGTTGTACCTATGGGGACCCCTAAAATTTTTAATATTTTTTTCCATTTTTGCATCAAAATCTTAATGCGGTTTACAGACTACATCTGCTTACCAAGTTTCAATAGTATAGCTCTAATAGTTTCGGAGAAAAGTAGCTGTGACATACGGACGGACGGACAGACAGACAGACAGACAGACAGACAGACAGACAGACATGACGAATCTATAAGGGTTCCTTTTTTGCCATTTTGGCTACGGAACCCTAAAAAAAATATGGCGTGTATTATTGACTTCAACCAGAGATTTGACAGTTCATATTTTGACATTTTGTTATAGTTAAAGTTATAGTAATTGAAGTATTTTGGTGCAACCCACCCTATCAGTCGTGATCTGAAAGCTAGGTTTGCCGTAACGCGACCATCTTATGTAGGTCCGCCATGTGCCTAGGAATCAACTTCTCTGAATATACATAATATCAACCCACAATTTTTTTGTTGAGTTACGAATACAGTCTTGTACTAAATTATCTAAATCGTACATTCATAACTCAATACGTATTTTTGTGTGATGATGCGAAAATGATTAACAGCGTCCAATCATAATCAGTTATATTATAATATGTACAATATTATAATCTGTAACCAAAATGACTAGACTAGGCACAGAATTTCATACTCAAATTTTATAATGTGACGGTTAGTGCCTCGATTTACCGACTTTAAGCCCGGCCACACATTGTTCGAATTCTGATCAGAAACATTTGAATTCCGCCGGATCGCCACCCCGCACATTATCCGAAATATCCTTCCGGCGAGTTCGGGCTCACTCGGCTCAGTACAACATGTAAGAGACAGCGCGGACGTTGAAACTGTTTCTGATCAGAAATGTCGTACAATGTGCAGCCGGGCTATATCCGACTTAATTCTCGTGTCTCTGCTCTTCTTTCGATTATAAAGATGTCCTGTCTGCGCTAATGATTGTTACCTCGCACTGAACTTCAGAATCGATCAAAAACCGAGGCATGAGAATTAAATTAAACCCCTAAACGGAGTCTGTCAAATTAGCTGGTTTGGAGTTTGGACAGCCGACAGGTGATAGCTGCCCGCGGCTAATAATTGACGTCGCAATAACACGTCCACGGATATTTCATATTTTAGGCTTCGGCCAAACCTCGTCAGTAACGCTGGACGCGGGACAGGAGCGTTTGCAACGCGAAACTGGTGTGCACACCTGCGCGACTACGGTGCGAAACCGTAGATTATTTCCGCTCTGCCGACGCGAACATCCCGCGTTGTAGACGCTTCGCTTTCAACATTATGTGTATTTGACACGATAGACATCACCGGGACGAAATCGCGACGCGACGTGGCTAGTGACGTTACCATGGCAACGTCCAAGCAACGTCTGGCGTCTCTACGTCGCCGCAAAGTAGTGTTTTTCTTAAGGTTAAGTTCAAAAACACCGCTTTGCGGTGACCTTGGTCTCCCGTACTATTGATGAATATTACCTACGAATTACGATAGTTATTCAAAATAAATTCATTGTGAATAATAACTTATTATTTTTCACAATTAGCTCACTAAATTTAATATTTTATTTTTATTTTATTAATTTTTGGAAATATATGACCACAAATATACAAAAAGTTACAACACGAAAGACTATAAATAAGATAAAATTCAGCTATTGGAAATAAGGTATCAATAATTGTCAAAGATATTGAAGCTCAACAGTAGCAAAGTCACTAATTAATTATTGTACCACTATTGTAAACTATGAAAAGTTGGAACAATGAAATGCTTGTTAAAGTACAATGAAAATTCACTTCGCGTTCTCAAACTACTATATCATAATTTTTAGGTCGACGTCAAAAACGGCTCATCATGCTACTTACGGTACTAATAGAAGAATGGACGCCTTCAAACCCTGCTCGTAAATAATAAGCCCGTTAAGAGTAAATCACATTTATTTGTAACGAGCTATTGCCTGCGGCTTCGCTCGCGTTAAGAAGTATTATTATATACAAACGTTCATCCCCTATTTTAACCCCTTGGGGGTGGAATTGATCAAGATGCTTTCTTAACGAATGCTCACGTCATAACATCTACCTGCATGCCAAATTTCTGCCCGATCCGTCCAGTGGTTTGGGCTGTGCGTTGATAGATCACCATGTCAGTCAGTCACCTTTGAGTTTTATATATTTAGACTAGATGACGCCCGTAACTCCGTTAAGCTCCGCAACTAATATATTATATATAATTATTATAGTATGTACCTACTCCCATAGTTTATAAAAAAAAGTTAACAATATTTTATTCATACTTCTCCTAGTTTATCCAAACTAGAACAAAGGATCTTGCTTGAAGACGATCACAACTCAATGCAGTTTATGAAAAAAAGTTAACAATATTTTATTCAGACATCTAGTTTATCCAAACTAGAACAAAGTATCTTGCTTGAAGACGCTCAAACTGACCTTCAATATTATATTCCACATCAATTTTTCGCTTAATATTGATGTCGATATTTACGTGGTTTTGGCCGATGTTAGTTTAGAACTACGTACTCGTAGGTGTAAACTATACTTATATTTTTACTTATATTTTCGTCGTATTAACCTTCAGTCAACTACCGTAACATCCAACTAAGTATATATTTTGTACAACTCCTGTTACACCCAAAATATGAAGCTTATTTTCGCAATAATAACATTGACACAGTAAAGATATAACAGTATGTCATATGCATACAAGGTTATCTAATATCTACCCTAATTGCCAGCATACCCATTACCCACATAAACATAGATATGTGTAACATAGAACTCTGATAACTTACTTTATTATGGCATGCTTAAAATTTGTTTTGTTGTTGTTTGAATTTGATTATAATTAACTTAAATTAACTTCGTTGCACCAAAATTTATTTATCGCGCCCAAACCGTATATTTTTCCGGGACAAAGTATCCTATGTCCTTTCCCGGGACTCAAAGTATCTCCATACCAAAATGTAGCTAAATCGGTTCAGCGGTTTGGGCGTGAAGAGGTAACAGACAAACATACACACTTTCACATTGATAATATTAGTATAAAGATAATACCTATGGATTACACTTTTCTCAGGTAGAAAAGTAAGGTTTCTACCTGAACACTTATGGTTTTCTACCTGACAACAACACTTTCGTATTTATATGTATGGATTTTTGCAGGCTACGACGGCGGTCTGCACTGCACGTATGTGGTGGAAGTCTGGGCGAACGAGGGTCTGGTTGCTAACTCCACGAACACTACACCGCACTGGAGTCTCCGAAGGCTCGGAGCTAAGCGGCAGCTGAAAGTCGTGGTTTACGCCGCGAACGCCCGGGGCAGATCCGAACACGTGTCGTTTAGCGTCGAAACCGCTGTTCGATTGGCTCCGAGAACAGGTGAGAAACACAACATTTTTGTACTAAAGTCAAAACATCTTAAGATTTTAGGTATTAGGGCTCTGTAGCCAGAGGATAAAAAGTAAAAATCCTAAACTTCGATGTCTGTCCGTCTGTCTGTCTGTCTGTTTCTAGGCTGTATCTCAAGAACCACTATAGCTGTATCTCAAGAACCGCTTAACTGTTATTGTTATATTGGACATCCTAGAATCTGATTTAAGACCCTTGGGAAGAAGACATTTCAAAGGTGGTCCAATGATAAATAAGAAAATATTTTTTCAACTCGGTTTTCTTTGTTAAAATTATGTACAACCAACTCAATATTCATGCCGCCGCATAATAATTCCAGCCTAAGAATGTCTGCAAGTATGCATTGGCGTAACTATACCATCTGGGCCCGTGGCAAATTGATAGGACTCATGGGACCCTATCAGTAAAAATCTTCCCGTTGATAATAAAACGGGTTCAATCATGGTATAAAAAATGTCTGATCTCACAGCCTCTTGGGCCCTTTTGGGTCGGTTCCCGGGGCATTTTATCATGCCTATAGTTATGCCACTGCAAGTAGGTATGGACCCTTGCTGATTTCTGTAATATATTCACAGACGCCCAAGAAGCGTGGGAAGTGAACTGGGCTTTGGGCGGCGTTTTGGGAGCTGCCTTCACGATAGCCATCATTTTATGTCTCGCTCTCATCGCCACGAGGGTCAAACACCGAGCCAGGGACTACGAAGGTGAGTACAGTACTACTAAGTCTTTCACTAATAATAACCTCCACACTTCAGTGACGGTGGCCGGTTTCATTAAAACCAGGCCAGTTACGCAGGAGTAATTTTATAGTGCCCAAGTGTGTGCGCAGTACACAAGAGCACTCTTTATTCCTTTTACTCCCATAATCTATTGGGGCGGAAGACCGACACGACTGGCGAGAGATCAGGCGCGCACTTTTTACATACCCATCCGACGCATGGATCATCTTACTTGTCAGACAATTAGGTGAACAGCCTGCATTGTCCTAACCAAACTTGAAAATAACATGTTACCAACGCGGGAATCGAACCCACGATCTCCGAGTCAAGAGCCTGCATGCTCTAAACCACTGGACCAAAGAGGCGAGACTTTCACTTTTGTGATTTAAAATCCACATTTAAAAGCTGAAGATTCCGACTCCAGGATAATACAGACCTCAGATAATTTCCGATGCGGTTGATCACAGTTTGTTTTACGTATCGTCGTTATAAGACATGGGTCAAATACGGATCTGCCGCATACATATAGACGAATATTACGGCTCATAAATGCCTATAAATATTATTATTTTACGTATTTTTAAGGTTATAAGTATTCAAAATTTATTTAAATGCAAAATCTAACAAAATGTGGAATAGCATCATAATAATTATTATTATTAATATCATAAAATATTATATGGTACTTACACCTGATTCTTGCTCACCTTATACCAATTTTCCGAAGTTCTCTAGAATTTTAGTATAATTCTAGAGAACTTTGTAAGTACACACATCTCAGATTTGCTTGTTAGTCAAATGTCTATCCCACGAGAGCTGACCTGCCCATATGTGAAGTGTACAGTCGTGGAAATTTAATTGCTTCACAGACAATGAACGCTTTTACCACTCTTAACGAAGTGGTTCAGTCGAAGACAAAATCGATGTACCACTTTAGAACTCCTTATAACAAGATCGAGGCAATATTTATTTCCGTAAAATGATTTCCTTCACTATAACATTTAAATCTATCTCCTTATTCCTTTTGGTCTATAACGGTGCTTAATGTTTATCAATATAGCGTTCTATCCATACTAATATTACAAATGCGAAAATGTGCCCGCCTGTCTGTCTGTTATCTCTTTACACCCAAATCACTGAGCCGATTTTGCAAAAAAATTAGTATCGAGATAGTCTGAGTCCCGAACAAGGACATCTAATTTTGGCAAGACGTGTCATCTAATTTTCTTGTAATGATGGGTTAATCTCACCTTCTTCTTTATTAATTACATTAAAAGAATGATATTATTTCAGTTACGCTGCGGAATAAAAACCAAAAAGTGACCGTACAGAAGCACTGTCCGGATGACCGGAACCCGGACCTCATCCCTCTGAGTAAAGGTAAGATACATTATTTAAATTAGCTTTTATTCAGAACAAGAATGCATATTGTATTTTATTTATTAAAATATACTGACTCTTCCTGAAAATATTAAAAATAAATAAAATTAGATAGACTCTATCTATATAGTATCTGTCCCTAGATATAGTAGATCCAGGAGGAATCAGTATGTACACCATGTTGGATTTAAGTCATGTAACTATTTTTCCGTATTCCTGATAGTAAACCATTTCATTTGATATTCATAATATCATAGAGGTGCATTTCAATCTGTCCGCCATCTTGGGGAAGCAGCCATATTGGATTTGTAATGACGTTTCTTAGCTAGTCATGTATTGTCATCAGAACTCAGAGGATGTGCAAAATTTCATCCTAATCGAAGACCGCGGGAAGTAGGTCAAATTAAGATTCTAAGATTTTCTTACTGTATACTTAATTAAAGTGAAGCTAATATAAACGAAAGAGTCATGAAATCGTTGAATTTATTCAAAACATTTATTCAAAGCTGGTGCGAAGATTGATGTGTAATTGAAAAACATTTGTACGAAGTCCGTGAACCGTCATAGTTGCCGTCACAGATGTTGCAAGATTAACTGCACTGTTATTCGCGGACCTATTTCATCTGCGTAATCGCTAGTGACGTACGGCGTGACAACACAACGTGTCGATGAAAAAATCGATGCCCTTTGCACTCGAAACTCGAATGAAATGTTTCAATCTATGTAAATCGCCATCCAGTGGCGTAACTATACTATCTGGGGCCCGTGGCAAATTGATGCAGGGGCCCTATCATTAAAAATCGTCCTGTTAATATTTTTATTAATAAAACGGGTACAATTAATGTACAAAAAATTAGATTTTCAATCCTTACAAGTCCACAAACAATAAACGAAAACAAAATATTATGATTTATTAACCAAAACATTTTTTTATTTATAATATTACATAAAATTCATTTTAATATTATTATTATTAGTATTTTAAAAAGATACAACCGACTTCAATATTGTACATAATTAAAAATTATATTCTCAGAAACTATTGAACCGATATTGATAAAACTTGCAGCATTCCCTAGTGAAACAAAAAAAGAATCACTTTAAAATCAGATTTGTAGTTCCGGAGATATGCGAACACAAACATAAAAGAGTACATACATAATATACGCTTTTGAAATTTGGCACATTCGCTCAGACACTGATATTATAGACTAACATATTATAATATACGAAAACTGTACAGTTCTGGAAATATTATATACATAGGGGTCGAATCGATAACCTCCTTTTATTGAAGTCGGTTAAAAATAAAAAGCGCGTGATTTAATTCAAAATCTCATTTATCGCTAACTTATCGAGCTGTCAGTTTGCAAACATGGCTGTCGATGTTTTTCAACACTGAAACATGCTTATTAAAGTTGCAGTGTTGAGCTAAAACGGTTTTTCTATCTTGAGATATTATAAATAAATAAATAAATAAATACGAACCTCTAGTCGCATTCTATTCGCCTGTTAAAATCCATTTATTTTATCTACTTATAGACGGACCGATTTTAATTAAAATTGAATTAAATCGTTACGTAATTAAGCGGAGTCCACACCGCCGTTTTTCCATACAAACGTTCTCCCCTATTTCCTCCCTGGATAATGCCGGTAGAGTTATAATTTTTTTCCTGCATATCTATGGCCACTAATACAATGTCCCTTTGTTTTCTTTTTTTCATAATTTAGTTATTAAAAAAGATATGAACGTTCAAAAATAAAAAAAATAAATGGCCAGATTTTCCGCTGTGTTCAAACATCCAGAAAACAGATTTGGCTAGATTTAACAAAAAAAAAAACATAAGAACACAGCTCAAGCCTTTATATATTTTAATGAAAAAAGTACTTAAATCGGTTAAGTTTTGGAGAAGGAATCAGAGGACAGCGAATCGATGATTTTCTGTTCTTTTATTAGAACTTTTGTCGTGTTGTCTCTATCGCGCTCTGCGGTGGGAGACTTGAGATTGGTGAGACAGCGATACATTTTCAAATACCTATTTTCAATTTCTCTCGCCCTTGGTGAGATCCTTTTAAGCTACAATTGTATCACTTGCCATTTTGTGTTGGCCGATGAGCTAAAATACAAAACCTGGCGACACAAAAAATATGTGTGACACTCGAGGACTGCCGCTCGTCAACAACGTAAAGTTGTTGCATAGCATGTATTATCAACTTAAGCAATTATAATAATTATTCGCATTCGAAGTCTGGTGAACTGAATCGACGTTAGACGAGTGTTATGTGTTACGGAATTTCTTGATTCGTCGCACACGCACTCAAAGCCCGCGATAAAAGTAGTTGTACATAAACACTATATATAGTTTTCCTTAAATCTATGTGTTAAGTTGTATATTAATTACATTGTACAACTCAACACTTATAGCTTCTATAGTTTCTTTGTATACGAAACGATGGAGTTAACGGAATGTCCTCAAAATATCCAGCGAATGCCATTCAGCCGCGCAATTACACGACCGCGAATAATTACTCCGAAACGAGATCGTAATCTGTTCAACAGATGAGACCAGGGGGGCTATTACGACCTCTTATATCCAGCCAGTTTCCAGCCAGTTTACAAGCCATGTCTATGCAACGGCTTGTAAACTGGCCTGTAAACTGGCTGGATATAAGAGATCATAATAGCCCCCCTGTTGATATCCGAAAATTCTGTTCATTTTGTCACGCCTTTCCCCTAGATAGGCTGAAATTGTAGTCCTATGGCTACTTTAGGGTATAACCCTAAAGTAATATTATCACTTAGCTTAGTAACAAAACTAAGTGATATGTAATACTTTAGGGTGTGGATGGGCATTTTTTTCACCTTTGCATTATATGGAAAAATTCATGACGCGCGGGCGCTTGTCACAAATCACAAAAAATTGTGCTCTTTCATTGCTGTTTTTTTTACAGTGAATTCTATATTATGAGGGACACATACAAATCCTAAAGTATTATCACTTAGATTTGTTACACTTGTATACTGTTTTGGCACTTTGCACTAAAGCAGAATATGCCTTCTACTGCTGGAATGTTGGCAGGATTCAAACGTATTTAGGTATAAGGCTGCGTTTCCACCATGTGAGGAATGTGTTTTGAGAACCAATAGAATCGCTTCATTTACGTGACCTCGCTCAGCGGAGCGATTCTATTGGATCTTAAAAATATATTCCTCGCAACATATCTCTGGTGGCAACGCAGCCTAAATATCTATACAGATACTGCAGTTGCTGGATATCCGAAATGTTGTAAGTACCCTTTGGGTTTATTGTATAATATCAATGTCAATACCGTCAGATTTTAATAAAACGAGCGAGATTATAAAATTTAATTTTGATCATAGTCACAGTGAGCACAGATTTTCATACAACTTTAGGGTAATATTTTAAATGTTCAAATGCTTATTCAGTGTCTACCGATCCCAGTGTCTGGTTCCGGCGCAGATTATTTAAATATAATATTTTTAGCAGGCTTCTTCCTATCTTCTTCTGATTAAATTCGTTGCGGGTCCCAAGACAGATTAAGATGTCCCTCGGGCTCCAAAAAAATGGTGTCTTCAGTGTTCCTGTCTGAGGACTAAAGTGTCGGATATTATTCCCCAGGAAGCGAGAGTACACCGGAGCCGCCGCAGTACGCTGCCGTGGTGAAACCTGAGGCCAAGAGTTCTGTCAGCATGCACAGCCTCGCCCGCGTTCAGTCACCCACTCCTGGGCCCTTCCAGCACAACTCACAGGTGACAAGCACTCTCTATTCCTTTTACTCTCATAGCCCAGTGGGACGGACGACCGACACAACTGGCGGGAGGTCAGGTGCAGGACCGACTTCTTACATGCCCATCCGACGCATGGATCATATTACTTGTCAGACAATCAGGTGATCAGCCTGCATTCCAACCAAACTTGGAAATAACACGTTTTCAACGCAGGGGAAACCATGACCATCGAGGCAAGAGCCACGCTCTGAACCACTAAGTCTTGACTCGGTTGTCGGTTAACGGAGGAGTTAACATTGTGTCTAAAGTCTTTAAAAGTGTGTGTTTTCAGGTGGAGCGTATATGCGTGAACAACGCGGTCCGACCTCACAGGGAGATTGTTACCACCAGAACCCCGCTGCTGTCAGAACCCCAGGAGAGCTGCGTGTAAATCCTCCGTTCGCTCCGCTCCAAGCGCCTATATTGAGAGCTTATACATCACAACATAATTACCTATAGTATCAATACTTCCATGCTTAAATATTATAAAGTGTGTCAGTCTGTCTGTCTGTTCCCTCTTTAAACTGCTGAAACGATTGTGCTGAAACTTGGTATGGGAATACTTTGAATCCCGGGAAAGGGTTACTTTTATACCGGAAAAATGTGCGGTTCCCGTGCAAGAAACGAATTGCGGGCATTATCTAGTAATATTATAATGCTGATTCCTCTAGTTCTTGAATTTTTTTCCTTACAGTACGTCTGTACAAGATATAATTTTTTATCCTATATATTCAAGTTTTGAAGACTTTTTGTATTTTTTTATCCTAGAAATATTATATTCAATTAAATTTTAATTGGTTTAGTTACTGAAAAATATAGGTAAAGATGCTCTGTATAATATCATTAAGTCACTAAAAGATTCGTAGTTAAGTGTCTTGTATATAATTATAAAGGTGTCGTTTTAACTAATAAAATTAGTCAATTTACCTAAAAATGTTTTCAACGGCCTTTAAGGAAGTCTTGAATTTCTCTATGTTAGGTGTTACTACAATGGGCTTGAAATATACTAGGAACAATTTAAATGAATGCACAATAATTTACTCAGACGTTCAGACGTTGGGAAATTTTTCAATTTTGAGTCAGTAAAGGTTATGCCACATCTCGCTGTAATAAAAAGCTGTAAGTTTTATAATTTAAGAAAAAGTGCACCAAGCACTTTCATACAATATTAAGTTTATTCTTTATGGTGAGTTCATAGTATATTTCAAGATCATTTCAGACGTATTAAAATAATAAAGAATATATTATTATTATCACTACGAATTGTAAGACTGTGTTTCAAAGAATTTATGTAACTAATGCGATTTCAATTTTAAAAATATTATGATTGATGTTACTTGGGCTCTGTTCTGTGTATGTATAGAAGATAATAATTTATATTATGACAATGTTAAATTATAAAATCAGTTTTAGTTAAACGCAGATTTGCTGATCAATAGTGTCATATTTTTACCTAAACTATTTTAAGACTCTGCCTATTATGATTATTTTAGTATATTTAGGTATCTGGTACAGTATTTTTTCGATATTAGTTTTTTTCTAAATTTTTATTCTTTTTGAACTAATTATCATTAATTTTATTCTTGGTATTAAAATTTATTCCACTAAACGGAAAATATATTAGTTTTACTATTTTTTTAACAAGAAAACTGAAATTTATTTGGTTTATAAAAAAAAATGCTTGTTAAACCTTTTATGTAAATACGTAAAAATAGGAAACAACATTTTGCACCTTTTATAATATTTTAGCTTTAAAAAATTTTATTACATGGGTAATTATTTTGCGAATTTCAAACTCGGAACACAATGTTTCGTATAGAGTAAGTGTAAACTTTTAAAGAATGTTTAATACAGATCTATAATTATTGTTGTTAAGTTAAAATTGTATATACTAGTATAATATTATATAATTGTATCTCAAATGTAAGTAAAAATATTATAAATGATTCTGTTAAATTTATACTTAAGTAAATAAATTTTATGCATTTTACTTCAATGACTTCAATGCAGAATTAATAAAATTTATTTATAAAATATGAGTTGCATGCTGAAATTTATATATTTATTTCATAAAATCCAATATTTATTGTCCTCTATAAAAATTTAATAAAGCGAGAGTTTTAAAAATTTAACAAAATAATATATATTATTTCAGTTTCCAAAAAAAAATAGTTACTCTATAATTTTAATAACCTATAGAAACTCGTCCATTTTTAATGATTAAGTATTAAATTATTGGTTGACTAGAAATTATTTTATAACTTTATTTTAAAGATGGTATGACGTATTAAATGATTATTACTAATATCAATTAACGTCTGTAAGTTGTTATGTTGGTTATCGAACAATTTTGACGTTATTGTTGGTCCATCGAAGGCTGACTAGCTGGCAGCTGCTGATTGTGTCAATTTTCACAAAATATTATTGTTTAGAATCAATTACCAAATATATTCTTGAAATTATTGTCTTAGGCTGATTTTATCGCTGCTCAAGCGTTGAGCAGCGCGCTCGACTATAAAACGCTACCTACAACATACGAGTAAATCTTCGAACGCGCGCTCTCCAACGGCGCTGCCGAAACGCTTAGCGATAAATTAACCAGCCTTAGGAGGATACGGTAACGCCTTTTTTCCATACAAACGTATTCCCCAATTTCCTCCCTGGATAATGCGTCTAGACAAATGATTTTTTTATACAATATTGGGATCTATGAAAGCTATGCCTCTACGTTCTTTTTTTTTTAATTTACTAATAAATAAAAAATATGACCCTTCAAAAATCCCAAAAAATGAATGTTCCGTACCCCGCCAACCAACCGACCATAAAACAAAGAAAGATCTTTGAGGTAAAATAAAAACGTAGAAGCATGCTCACCCTTTCTGAAGATATTAAAAAAAATAATTAGATAGGCTCTATTTTGAAGGAGGAATCAGAGGAATACGTTACCTCGATTTACCGTATCTGTCTCTATCACAATACAAGTGCCAGCGCAGGGTGAAGCGTGATGGCAATAGTTTCTTCGTTAAAATTTTACTGTATTAGCGTTTTCCTCTTAAAGGCGTTTATGCGTTTAACATGAACATACAAACAAATCGAATCAGCTGGTCGATGGTAATGACCTTCATAATGCTATTTTTAAGCTAAATATTATCTTTATTAGTAAACAGGCTGTAACAAAACTAAGTGATTAATACCTTCGGGTTTTTATGTGTCATTTGTATAGAGTTCACCGTGAAAGTAGCAGCGCTGAAAGAGCAAGCATTTTCTTCATTTGTATAGGCAAGCGCCCCGGCGCGCGGCTTCATGAATTTATTATTACAAAAGTAAAAAAAACTCTTTCATCGCTGTTATTTTCACAGTAAATTCGGTTAGGGGACTCCACAGACATAGATCATGATAGATACCGCATAATATTATGTATGTACTGCGCGTACCATATTCGCTCCTAAACGACGAGCAATGCTCATCTTTCGAAAGTCTGTTCTTTAGTCTGCTATAAATAAAGTTTCCATAGTACGTTATAAAAAATATGTTGTATTTTCAAAAAATAACATGCATGGTTCGATAATACTACTATAGGTAAGTCGTTCTGCTGCGGGAAAACAACCACTAAAATTTCACGTTGTATAAGCACTCCAAAATCAACTTTAGTGGCATTAAAATAAAGTGCATAATAATATTATTACAATATTTTTATTATACTTGAACCTGGCGAATTTTTTTTAATATGCAAGAAGCGTATTTTGAACTTTAATCTTTATAGTTTTAGGTTGATTTTGGAGTGCTGTAATAAAATTCTCTACGCTTCTCTCCTTTGTGTCTGCGGCTCTATTTTGTAAAACTAAATGATAATACTTTAGGATGTGTATGTGTTCCATGTAGAGGTGAAAGTAGTGGCGCTGAAAGACTACTTTTTTTCACTTTTGTATGGGCGCCCCAGCGTCACGAGTTTCCCCATACAAAAGTGAAAAAAATTGTTTCAGCGCTGCTACTTTTACAGTGAACTCTCTACGAGGTATACGTATTACGTATACAGTTACACCCTGAATATTATCAGTTAGTTTTGTTACACCCTGTAGATGCAATAAATTCATAAATTATATATTAAGTTCATGTTCATAAATTAGGTAGAAATTTCTATAATATCTGATATTTGAGTTTTGGTACTGAAATGTTTTAATATTGAATGTAACGAAGTAAAGATATGTGTATAAAGTAGTTAGATAAAAACTTTAACTGTCAGGTTTGTTTGTTTAATAAACTATTATTATTCAGTAAAACCTTCTTCAGGAGATAGTTGGTAAGAATATATTTGTTGCAGTTGTTACTGAAATAATTTGGGCATTGTTTGCATTATATTTGATTGTATTTATTTTATGTAATAAGTGTGACGAAAGAGCGGGACATTTCTATTAAAATTAATAAACGAATAAACTACATGCTGTGTTTACTTGCCTACATTAAAATAGTTTTAAAATGTAATTCCTACTTACTTCATCCATACTAATAAATAATCGACCAAAAACATTTCATGTAAAATGTTACCTCGACGACCATAAAAGGTTTTCCCTGTGAAAAAGACATCAATCTTTTGTAGAGCTTCTGAATCTACGCGGCCTAGCTCTATCGACCCTAACTCCAACAAATTCTACATATCAGAAAGTATGTATGGCTTGGCTGTTTCGTTACTCAAGTCTTTTATTGACATCATATCCTGAGAATATAAGCTATTTGGTACATCGGAAACCAAGTCTTTGAGGGTCAAATTCCACCCCTCCCTATTTTAGGGTATGGGGGGCGCAAATTACAAATTTATGATTTTTTTGTCGGTTTTGTCTGATCATCAGTGTGTCAGTATGTCAGTGACGAAATCGGCGTATCTTAGACATCTATAAAATGTATTAATGTATTAAATTTATTCAGTTGAGACTTTGTATGCCTAATAAATGAAAATATGAACTATCAGCTATAACGGAAACCAATTCTATGAAAAAACGGCGAAACACTTCGAGAAAAGGTAGGTAGTTTGTCTTGCTTGTGCTTCGCTTAGCTCGTCTCGGCGGCGACACTACCGTGTCCCCAGATTATAAATGCGGAAGTGTGTCTGTCTGTTACCTCTTCACACTTACACCGCTAAAACGATTTTGATGAAATTTGGTATGGAGGTACTTTAAGTACCGGGAAAGGACATAGGGTACTTTTTATCCCGGAAAAAATTACGGCTCAAGTGCGATTAATTATTTTTGGCCTCCTTAAATGTGGGCGTTACCTAGTTGACCATAATCTTCTCTTGATAACAAAGATGATTTTACTATAATAAAATTAAACAACTTTTCTACGAACGAAAATATTCTAAAACAAGTTGTTATAAGTGTATTATAAATTTAACGTAAGTCTATTGACGATCATCTTCTTACGAGCCTTGTCAAGAAATTTGATTAAACCAAAGCTTTTGAAACCATACCTATAAAATCCATTTATTCCAGACTCATCCTGGAAAAAGACTCTGGATATAGATATTATGACAAACATTGTAAGGTTCCCGCGTGCTTCATATAAATTACTGCGCGGCGCTGCTTTAAAAATTCTAAGAAGGAAGCTTTTATATCACGTATACGTGTTAAACTCAGCGCAATAAGATATGAATGGAAACGGCTGACGCGTCCATGTATTAAAACTTTTGAGAAGGGTCCGAGAAAAATTTGAGTCGATAAATAAGAAGGTGGGCGATATCTGAAGGCATTGTGCTGGCTGATGGCTGATGGAGGTGCGAGCGCGTCGCGAGAAAGCGCCAGTTTAGGCCATTTGTTAGCCGTTCAATGCCCATTCATCCCGACTGACCAGGGACTCTTTTGTCCGCGTCATCCATCCATCACGTCATAATTAGATATGTCGTCGATAGTTTTCGTTTAGTCCTATAAGGATAGTTTTGTTATTGCATGACCTACAATCTCTGGAATTAACTGTCGCCAGCAGTATTAACTTTAACCCAGATTGGCGCAAGTGGGCCTAATTATATTAGATTATATGATTTAAACCCGCTTTTAAATCATATAATAATAATTATATTTTATTCGTTTATAAAAACGGAATCCTAACTAGCTGATTTTTTGTATATTGATAGGTTAATATAATTGTATCATTGAACAGTAACATTGTCCTACAAATAGAACATAATATTATTTTAGAATCATCAAATCGAAATATTTTATTCTTTCCATCTGTGTTAGCCACCACTTTCGAAATTTTTTGCAGAAGAAATTGTTATTCAATGTCTGTCTTATCTAAATGAAGCTACTCACGAAAAATCACCTTGATAGTAATCAAATGAAAAAATGTTCTAGGGAACCTGTACTATCGTGGTCAGTCAGTTGGCTGTATAATATACATAGCTCGACCAAATTACGTGAATTAAATCCTGAAGGATCGTCAGAAAAAAGGTACATTAATATTTTATAAGACTACGAAATGATTTCGGAAGTCACGTTAATTGTTAATACTAATGTTTTACGACAAACACAAAATAATATTGCTTGCTTCATTAATATATATATTTACTGAAATGTGACACTTTGATATAAATATTTAAAGCTGTTTGCTAATTATTTAACAATTCGTACGATACTTCGTAAAATACGTTCCCAATTACTTGTCAAACTCTTTAACAAAAGTTTGGAGTTTTGTAAGTAGGAACATTAATATTAAAATCAAGCAATATAATGTCGTACTTATAAATTGTTTTGATTAAAATTTTGATAAAGTGAATATTTCATAATAATGTTAAAAGGTCTGACGATGATTGTGACGTGCTTTAAAGACCGACAAGGCTTTAAATGAACGTGGCGAAAAAAGGAACTAACGCCACCATAATAAAAACCCCTAATTTTTGACATGTTTTTGACAGTTGTCTTTTATCGGCAGCGCCCCCGCCCACGTTCATTTAAATTTTAAAGCCTTGTCGATCTATAGTCGTCTATAGCGCTATTTGAGGATTGTTCCCAACTTTGTAGCAGGCAATAACCATCGGTTTACTTTGGGAACATCGTGTGATGAAGCTACGTCACGTCCCACTATTGGAAAACCGCTTAGTGATCATATTAGACAAGTTGCCGCATGTGGGTACTTATTGCCAACTGTCGTTTCCGTTCGGTCTTTGTTCGCTGCAACAGACGTTTCAGCCATATCCCACTTAAATCTCGGTCGAAACTTCAAGTAGGCATCGTTCTGCCTGTTTTAGTTTCAACTGGAATATAAGTTTTATTTAGAAATATTGAAATATACGATAGAAAATCATAACGTGTTGTGTATTTTTAACCTTTACTTCACAAACAATTTCCGATATTCACAGCTATTTGTCGAACATTTGAGGTACGTATTAAGTACAGGATATTTAGCACCGGTTCATTTCACGGAACACGTTTCCCATTTATATCCGAAGCAAATGGAACGGTCTGGTTTAGGGCGCCGCCCATCAATTTTAGGAAGCCTCCACCAAATATACTCCTTGGTAGTTATCCAATAACTCTTTTAGTATGGATTAAGAAGTAAGAACATTTCTTGAGACGGCTTAAAGACCTTTTTTCTATAACTCAATACTGTTAAATATATAATATCAAAATAATAGTTATACCTAGTAATAGCAACACCTTATATCTATGGCCAATAATATTATTTATCTGTACTAAGTCTATAGTTTGTCTATGTCAGGATGTTATAAAAAAATAAAATGACAGTTGTCTGTAACCGAGCACCGTGGTTGTTGTTTCATTAGGTTATGGGCCCAGTTCGTTTTTTTGATAAAAATTGTGAAAATAAGTCGCGAAAATGGC
Source organism: Plebejus argus (assembly GCA_905404155.3). Taxonomy (NCBI): domain Eukaryota; kingdom Metazoa; phylum Arthropoda; class Insecta; order Lepidoptera; family Lycaenidae; genus Plebejus; species Plebejus argus. The sequence goes on from FR989936.1 coordinate 15,825,932, forward strand.
TGGCAGTTACATCGTTAATGTTCCGAAGTTACGGGGACGTGAAAACTACGATGAGTGGGCTTTCGCAGCCGAAAATTTCTTAATCCTAGAAGGCGTCGACATCAACGCAAAGGAAGATGCCGGCAATGGCGGCGATACAGTAAGCGGCGTTGAAAATCAAAAGGCAAAAGCCAAACTAGTTATGACTATAGATTCGTCATTATACGTGCACATTAAAAACGAAAAAACTGCAGCTGATGTGTGGAAGAAACTAAAATCATTGTTCGATGACTCCGGATTCACACGAAAAATTAGCTTGCTGAGAAATTTAATTTCTATTCGTCTCGAGAACAGCGAGTCGATGACAGCTTATGTAACACAACTAATTGACACAGCGCAGAAGCTAAAAGGAACCGGATTTAATATTAACGATGAGTGGATCGGGTCGCTATTATTGGCGGGTTTACCCGAAAAATTTTCGCCCATGATAATGGCTATCGAGCATTCGGGTTTGGACATTTCGGCCGACGCCATTAAAACAAAGCTCTTGGATATGAGCGATGTTGGTAGCACTGAGTCAGAAGGCGCGTTTTTAACGTCAAAAAGTTGGCAGCGACATCGACAAAAAAACAAAGTTGGCAGTACTAAAGAAACGTCATCTCGATCTGTCACTGTCAAAGTCATTAAGTGCTATAGATGTAAAAGAAATGGCCACTATAAAAACCAATGTCCAGAAAATAAGGAAAAACAAGTAAATGTTTTTAGTGCAGTATTCCTGAATGGCAATTTTAATAAAGAGGAGTGGTATATCGACTCCGGCGCGAGTAGCCATATCGTCAGTAGCCAAGAAAACATAAATAATGCGACATACAACATAACCACGAAGGAGATTATAGTTGCAAATAAGGCGACTATGCCTGTGTTGTGCTCAGGAGATACAAAGATTACAACTGTTGTAAACAACAAGGAATACAATATTGTTGTTAAGAATGTGTTATGTATTCCCAATGCTACCACGAATTTACTGTCTGTCAGTCAGCTGATCGAGCATGGTAACAAAGTTAGTTTCCAGCGTGAAAGTTGTTACATTAGGAATCAGCAGAATGAACTGATTGGTATAGCACAGTTGGTGAATGGGGTATACAAGTTGAACACGAGGTCAGCGTGTTTGTTCGCAGCTTCAGCAACAAAGACCTCAGATGTTATATGGCATAGGAGACTTGGCCATATTAATAGCAGAGACATGAATGACATGAAAAATGGTGCTGTTGAAGGTTTGGATTATGAAAAAAGAACAGAAATCAGCAAGTCAAACTGCACGGTGTGCTGTCAAGGAAAACAGACTAGATTGCCGTTCCCGCATAGCAGTCACAGGAGCGAGAATGTTCTGGATGTGATACATGCAGATGTATGTGGACCGATGGAGACAAAATCATTGGGTTTGTCTAGGTATTTCCTGTTATTTGTTGACGACCATAGCAAAATGTCATTCGTCTATTTCATGCGATGTAAGAGTGAAGTTTACTCTCTTTTCAAAGATTTTAAAGCCAGAGTTGAAAAGCAGACAAATCGCAGTATAAAAGTCTTAAGAACTGATAATGGCACAGAATTTTGTTCAAATGAAATGGAAAAATATTTGAAACAATGTGGCATAATTCATCAACGAACCAACCCTTATACCCCGGAGCAGAACGGTGTGTCCGAAAGATTCAATCGCACGATTGTGGAACGAGCCAGATGCTTACTCTTTGATGCAAAGTTCGAGAAGAAATTTTGGGCTGAAGCAGTGCATACAGCGGTCTATTTAAAAAATAGGTCAATAGCCTCAGGACTTAACCAAAAAACTCCGTATGAACTTTGGAATGGCCGTAAACCAAATGTCAGCCACATAAGAGTGTTTGGAAGCACAGTAATGGCCCATGTACCTAAACAAAAAAGACTCAAGTGGGATAAGAAAGCAGAAAAGCATTATTTGGTTGGATATGATGAAAATGTAAAAGGTTACCGGCTTTACAACCCCAGAACTCATAAGATTATAACAAGCAGGGATGTTACTATCATTGAGCGAGATAGTTCAGAAATAATACAAGCTGTAATAAATGAAAATGATGATATGTCATCGTCTGACAGCCCTCACCAGCTTAGATATTCTGATAGCTCAGACTCGGAACTTTCAAAAAGTACAGTGAAGAGTAAAAATGATGACAATACCTACATTGAAGAAGAGTTGAATGAAAGTTCTTCAGATGAATTTTTTGACAGTATTCCATTGAAGGAGTTAAAAAATTTACAGTGTGACATACCTGAAAAGGAAGTAAGAGAAAGGAAAAAGCCTGAGAGGTATGGTTACAGCAATGTATGTATGGAAGCAGATACAGATCCGTGTGGAGATCAGATGATAACCTATGAGGAGGCTTTAAATGGGGAAGAATCGAAGGAATGGTGTAAAGCTATGCAGGAGGAGCTACAGTCGTTCGCTGAAAATGAAGCTTGGGAAGTGGTGGATAGGCCAAAACAAGCTACAGTGGTAAGGTGTAAGTGGGTGTTCAAGAAAAAGATAGACAGTGACAATAACGTGAGGTATCGTGCTCGGCTAGTTGCCAAGGGTTTCACGCAGAAAGCAGGTATTGACTATACAGAAACTTTCTCTCCAGTGGTGCGTTATTCAACTATTAGACTATTATTTGCTTTGAGTGTTAAATATAACTTAGATATAACTCACCTTGATGTAACCACTGCATTTTTAAATGGGTATTTAAATGAAGAGGTGTACATGTGTTTGCCCGAGAATTTTAATTGTGACGGGGAAAACAAAGTGTTAAAATTAAAGAGGGCAATCTACGGATTGAAACAATCAGCTAGGGCGTGGTATGAGCGTGTAGATGATTGTTTACAATCTATGGGATATAAAAAGTCTGTGTATGAACCTTGTTTATTTTTCAAACAAACTAGTACTGGTAGAACATATGTAGCTTTGTTTGTAGACGATTTCTTTATATTCTCTGATTGTAAAAAAGAAACTGAAAGTCTTAAAATTGAATTAAAATCTAAATTTAAATTAAAAGATTTAGGAGATATTAGACAGTGCTTGGGCATGAGGGTCAGAAGAAATGAAAATGAAATATTTGTAGACCAGGAACAATTTGTTGATCATTTGCTAAATAAATTTAATATGAAAAATTGTAAACCTGTTAGTACACCTATGGAGGTAAATTTAAAACTTAAAAAGGAAGATAGTTGTACTCAGTATCCTTACCAGCAATTAATTGGAAGTTTACTATATTTATCTATGTTGACTCGTCCTGATATATTTTATTCTGTCTGTTATTTAAGTCAGTTTAATAGTAATTATAGTGGAACACACTGGAAGCATGCGAAACGCATCCTAAAGTATTTACATAAAACAAAACATTTTGGTTTAAAATATGTGAAAGATGAACTAGATATTATAGGGTATGCCGATGCTGATTGGGCATCAGATTGTGTGGACCGTAAGTCTTATACTGGATTCATGTTTAAGATGTCTGGTAGTGTAATATCCTTTGAGTGTAAAAAACAATTAACAATAGCTTTGTCCAGTACAGAAGCTGAATATATGGCTCTATGTGAGGCAAGTAAAGAAGCCATTTACTTAAGAAACTTATTACTAGAATTAAAATGTAGAGATGAGTCACCTATATTGTTATATAATGATAATCAGAGTGCACAATTGTTAACAAAACATAGCGTGTTTCATAAAAGAAGCAAGCATATCGATGTTCGATTTCATTTTGTTAGAACAGCCGTTGAAAATAATTCTGTTGTAATAAAGTACCTAAATACAAATGATATGCCTGCTGATATATTTACTAAGGCTTTATGTAGCCCAAAACATTATAATTTTTTGGAACAGCTAGGTGTTGCGCAGTTGTAAATTAAAATTTATTTTATGCTGTGTTTAGACTTAAAATAATTAGTCTGCATGTAAATTATTTTGATACACGTTTCTACATAATTTAAATGTGTCATATTTAAATTTTATGCATTAAATTTGTCTCCCAACCGATTTACACAAAAGTTTTGTCAACACTATAAAACAGATAGAAAACCACAAAATTTTTACTGTCAAAATAATATGTCAATACTGTGTTTTATTTGGTTTTATTGGATATTAATTAAAAATAGATAATATAGCATATCACCGTTTTAAGTTCCTAGAATATATTTTATTTTAAGCAGTGCTATGGACATACAATAGCCACATTCTGAGTAGAAATAGCCAACTTATTATAACTGTTATAAAACTGTAGCAAGTTTAGTACCTAGTGCTCGTTTAATTCAAACAACATAATATTTTTGCTAACTAATATTAGCAATATACAGTGTGAAATTTTAATAATTGTTTTCCCGCAGTAAAATGATTATATCTTAGTAGTACAATAGATTTGTAAAGTTTTTTTTGTTCAAATCAAAAAAAAGCGGCCAAGTGCGAGTTGGACTCGCCCATGAAGGGTTCCGCAGCAGCAATAATGTTTATTTTTATGAAATTAAAAGGTTTTTGATTTATTTTTATATTTAAGTCGATTGAATGAAATTTAGATTAAGGTTTACCATTTATGACGTATTAAAAAAACTACTGGCTAGATGTCGTTCAAACCAATTTTCGTTGGTACTTTTTATAGTAATCTACATCATATATTTTTTTAGAATTATCATGCCCCTACTTTAGAAATTAGAGGGGGGGGGGACACACATTTTACCACTTTGGAAGAGTCTCTCTCGCAAACTCGAAAAATATGATATGAGAAACCTCAATTAAAAAAAAATATGTTTCAGTTGTACCTATGGGGACCCCTAAAATTTTTAATATTTTTTCCATTTTTGCATCAATATCTTAATGCGGTTCACAGACTACATCTACTTACAAAGTTTCAATAGTATAGCTCTAATAGTTTCGGAGAAAAGTGGCTGTGACATACGGACGGACGGACGGACAGACAGACATGACGAATCTATAAGGGTTCCTTTTTTGCCATTTTGGCTACGGAACCCTAAAAACCATAGACCACGAGACAGACAGACAGACAGACAGACAGTGTACATTACACGCTGTGTAATTTTTTATTAGTAAGAGGGTAGAAATTTAGGCGCGAAAGTTATACATTCACTTAATAATAATTATGTCTCATAAGTCAATAGTCATACAATACACTAGATGACGGCCGCAACTCCGTTGCGTAAAAATTCGTTAATCGCGTGGAAACCGTTCATTTTTCGGGATAAATGGTATTCTATGACCTTTCCCGGGACTCAAAGTACCTGCATGCCGAATTTCAGCAATATCAGTTCAGCGGTTTGGGCGTGAAGAGGTAACAGCCAGACACACTTGCGCACTAACTTCCCGAATGTAATTTGGGACTTTATTTCAGATGCATATTTCAAAGTTTCCATGCATTGGGCGATATGCAAAATGGTTGGTAAGTAGCATGTATCTTAGAAATCGGGTGGAAATCCGCGCCATAAGAGGAAGTTGCTAAGATAGTTTGAATTACTTTGTAGGTTTGATCGGTAGTCGCCAAAGTTGGCAACATGCTACCAAAGTAATAAGGAGACCATATAAACCACGAACTTTCATCTAACATGCCTCCATAACTTCGATAACTTGGCTAACCAAATCACCTTTATACATAATATTATATCTTTTATATTATTTAGATAGTGTTTAAAAAACATATTATACAATTAAACATTAATTTGAATATAGAATTATATACCAATAATTATATCTTTGAATGAAGCGACTCATATAATAATGATCGAACTTCACTTGGTAAGTTCGTTTGATCATTTATAAATGCTAAATTCTGCTCACCTTACACCTTCAATTTTTCCGGAATAAAAAGTCCAAATTTCAGCAATATCGGTTCAGTGGTTTGAGTGTGACAAGATAGCAGATAGACTTGCATTTATAATATAAGAATGGATTACAGTTAATTAACATTATCGTCACTTATTATATTACAAACGTCAACAATTTTGATGGAGTTACCCGGTTATCCCGGGTATATTCATAATATTTTATATAGTAATTTAACATTCTCGTCTCTTCGCCCAACCTCGCTCGAGTATCTTTTCATTCACAACCCCTTAGGGATCAAACATACGTTTTAGTCATCTGAATTCCCACTTAAGTATGAAAATATTCCCGTTTTGTTATCAACTTTCGGAGTGCTCCTAATTTATTTATTCAGTAAGGCGCTTTGTTGTTTAGTTTAAGTAATGAAGTTTTTGTGTATCAAAACCCTCGTGGAATAAACTGTGCGAACTTCGTTTCTTTATTATGCCGTATACGCCAGGTTTGTTTCCTGATGAAAAGTGTAGGTGAAAATGAAATTTTGTAATGTAAAATAGCCATTATGATAACTTAAAATAATAATAAAGTTTTTCTGTTATTATTAAACACACAGTAGCTTCAAATACTTTACCTAAAATACAACCAAACTTTAAATATCAAATAATTAATGTTACTACTGTAATAATTATAACTTTCTTAACTTAAATCGAAATAAATTAATAATTATAATTTTATTAACTTATAATTACCTCAATATAGAAACTGAAAGTCAAACTCCACTTTCTGTCGTTAAATACACTTAGAAATTCCACTTAATAAGTCACTTTTAACTTAAATACGTACCCCCCTTTACTGAAAAAACTTCTTATACATGCGTTTAACGTACATGAATAGTTAAACACGGTGTTTAAGTTACACGCGCGTTATACAGGGTCTATCTATATACTGCGTGACTGGTGAGACATGTTCAATACTCGAGGACGTGATATTTGGCTATTATAATATTAGTTGGAAAAAAATAATATAAAAAAATAATATCAATTGATCACTGAGTAAATGTTGCTTAAAGTTAAATAATTATTTACCCAACGCATGGACACCGCGAGCGGGAGGGGTAGTTGTGTGGTGTTTCTTTGGTAGCGCACGCCTCTGCACCGGCCGCATAGTATGCCTACTTGCCTAGCCGCGTAATTTACTTAGTATCCATGATTCATTTTTTTTTGGGAAATTCGGAAAAACATTAAGAACCTAATTTTATTACATAATTATAATGAGAATCGAGTACAGAGTACTCTCCTTAAGTATCGGTATTGTCTCACCAGTCATGATGTATAGACGTTTACTAATAATGACATTCAAGACCTGGTTTAACTATAATCACATTAAATACAATAGGGCATAGAGTATAGACTATACACTCAAATGAAAACGTCCAGGAATTGAGTAACACACTATCTGAAATGTTCAGGTGTTGATAACAAAAATTGAGATAAAAGTTATGTTTTTTGAACCTCGTAATATTAATTATTATTGGAAATAAGATTGATATTTACATATTTTTAATTAATATTAATCAGTGAAGTACGTGAATTGTCAGTGTTTGCATCAAAAATCTATTTTATCCAGTTAATAAAAAAAATAAAACATAATAAGATAGTATTTAAATCAGCAAACGCACTCGAAACTACATATTCGAGATAAATAATAATACGTTGATGTATTGTACATATTCTGCCTTGTTAGGTTACGCCTTGTGTGAGCGTTGTGTAAAGTATGGAAGTTACAACAGCGTCAAGCTACCACTAGAGCCGTTTTTCCAACGTTGTCCCCTGTTTCCTCCCTGGATAATTCCGGTAGAGTTATAATATTTTTTCCTGAATATCTATGGCCACTATTAGCATGTGCCTATGTTTTCTTTTTTTTTTCATAATTTAATTATTAAAAGAGATAAGAACGTTCGAAAACCCAAAAAATGGCCAGATTTTCCTTTGTGTTCAAACAACCAGAAAACAAAACTGGCTAGAATATACAAAAAAAAATAAAACATAGGAACACAGGTCAAGCCTTGCTTTAATTCTTAATGAAAAAAGTACTTAAATCGGTTAAGTTTTGGAAAAGGAATCAGAGACAACACATCGATGATTTTCTGTTCTTTTATTAGAACTTTTGTTGTGTTGTCAAAAAATGGTTATTAGTGGAAATTTCTATTAGTAAGAAGTAGAAGACTTATTACGTGGGATTTTCAAGTTCACAGTTTAAGTGGTGTAACTATAATAGCGTGTACCAATTTCACGGGGTGTTCGCCCAATCGCAGCCTTAATTATGTTTGCAAACGCAAACTCCTGCATAGTCCGCCGCCATGATGAAATAATTATACGAAGCATATAACGGCTACTTTGTTTATTGTATTAAATATGATGTAAAGTAATTCAATTTATTCTGGGTTATAGGTATCTATATATATAAAACTCAAAGGTGACTAACTGACATGATGATCTATCAACGCACAGCCCAAACTGGACCGATTGGGCTGAAATTTGGCATGATTGGTAGATGTTATGACGTAGGCATCCGCTATGAAAGGATTTTGATAAATTCTACCTCCAAGAGGTTAAAATAGAGGATGAAAGTTTGTATATAATAATACTTCTTAACGCGAGCGAAGCCGCGGGCAACAGCTCGTAATACATAAATCACTTTGCAAGAAAGTATAATAAAATTTAAAAATTTTATTTATTCATAAAAAGTACAGCTTTACAAAAACTTGTGCCGGAAATATCCACTCTTTTTTAACAAAAATAATTAAGTGTTAATAATTAACATCAGTTATTTATATTTATGTACCCCTCAGTGGTCCAGTGGTTTAGAGCGTGGCTTTGACTCGGAGGTCGTGGGTTCGATTCCCGCGTTGGAAACATGTTATTTCCAAGTTAAGTCAGGGCAATGCAGGCTGATCGTCTGATTGTGTGACAAGCAAGATGATCCATGCGTCGGATGGGCATGTAAAAAGACGGTCCTGCGCCTGATCTCTCGCCAGTCGTGTCGGTCGGCCGTCCCACTGGCCACTGCAGGGTACTTATGAGTTATGACAGCTTAAGGAATAGAGAGTGCTCTTGTGTACTGCGCACACACTTGGGCACTATAAAATTACTCCTGCTTAACTCGCCTGGTTTCAGTGAAGCCGGCTACCTTCACCGAGACCGGTATGGGAGTTACAACTATAATATATTTTATTTTATTACGGAATCAAAAGTTCCCGGGTTCTCAATGATGAGTTTTTTTAAGCGTTTATTTATCCAAAAGAATTTAATAACATTAGTTTTTTATAACGTGCCGTACCCGGAAACCTCGCAGGCTTTATCCGGGTTCCAGCGAGTAGCACCTAAGATCTCTCAGGATCATATTGGCTTGCGAACAAAAATATAATATCATAATCAGTTTATTTCGCAGCTATAATGATGATGCGGAAAAATACACGTCATTCACTATTACTGCATTTATTTATTACCTTATATTATAAAAAAGCAGGGTTAGTTCCCGAACCGGTGGTAGGCCTCATGTAGACGTTCTAAAAGTGTTAACTTTGTTAACCTATTTAGAAATAAATATTTTGATTTTGAAACACATAACCACTTCTTTAATAGCTTTTAAGGATTGGCCCGCTTTTTAACTTTAAATACCCACAGTATTTATTTGCGCTGAAAATAAATAGTCATAGTTTCTAATAGGCAATGGCAAACCCCAAAAATAAGTCCAAAATCCCTAAGGGTGGTATTTCTTTGCGCGTGTAGAACCATTTAGATAATCCAATCAGAATCAAGCGTGACACCTATCTCATCAAAATTAGATCAGGCGCTGGCATGGCGGGTACACAGGATTCCAACTCAACGTAATTGCATTGTAGATTACCCTGCAGCGCTCAATGCCTAGATTACCTATAAAATCTAGTTATGAATTGTACATAGCGTTTGTCTAAATAAAACGATATTGAAAAATGAGTTGAGGTTTTTATAATTAGCTGTATTGTATAGCAATTTTGTTGCGATCTCAACGCCTATAGTATTTTATTTAATGATTGGTGGACTTATCAATAAATTAAAAATGCAGTATGGTGGCAAATCTTAGTATCTAAACACACCAGGCCGAAAATATGCGACCGGAGTTCGGCATGATTACGCCAGCAATGCGCTACGCATACAATATAACGCAAAGCAATTTCGGCATGGTGTATCATTACTCATCAGTAATATTAAAAATACAATGCAGGCGTAATCACGCCGCGCCGAACTTCGGCCGTGTTTTTTCGGCCTAGGCCTTTAGACACTTAGGCCGGTATAAATAGTCAGTACTTAAGATGCGACCCGCTCTCAAGACGCGGTTCGGCTCTGTGATTGGTCCAAATTTTGACAGCCAACCAATCACAGAGCCTGAACCGTGTCTTGAGACCGAGATGCATCTTGAGTACTGACTATTTATACCGGCCTTATTGTGAATGAACTGAGACTTTATAATTTTTTGATTAGTTGATCAATCATTCAATAAAATAGTTTATTGTCTGCCCCTGATTTGACTAAATACACATAGAGGCTTTGGCAAGCGCAACGACGATATATCACTTGGTTAAGAAAATAAAATTAAATGATGAAGTAGGTACACAGTTTCGATAAAGTTTCTTTGGAATTTAAGCATTGTTTATGTCGGTTTATAAATATGGAGAGGGGAAGTGACCCACATGGATTCTCGCTTCAATACACCACGAAGTGACCCGCATGTGGGTCACACGGTATCATACTAATATTTGCTGCTAGCAGGTAAAATAAAATATACAATTATAGGTAGCATAGCCGTAAATAACACCTAAAAGAAAATAAAATTCTCGCGTCACAATGTTCGTTACCGTACTCCTCCGAAACGGCTTTACTGATTTTTAGAGATAAACTTATCGTAGTTTATCTCTAAAAATCAGTAAAGCCGTTTCGGAGGCCCTCCAAAATTCAAAATGTTTGAAGTGCGTTGTCAAAACGTTTGAAGAGCGTTGTCATGCGCGGTCGGCTAGCTATGATTAGTTGACCAACAGATCTTGGTAAAAAGTGACGTTATGTGAAATATTATGATTGGTTGAATACTTACTACATACAAACTCTTTCATAAGGATATGACTACACACATTGAAACAGTAATTTGGAGGGGCACGCCATGTTATCGTAGTTTATGTCTACCAAATTTTATAATATTATAATATTATGCATATTCAGTAAGTCTGATAATCGGATACTGGCTAGTTTTTATAATTGATTAAAGTGCATTTTTTGAATAATTATTATTAGTAAATTAGTACAACTCGAGACTGACGGCGACCATTGTTTGTGCGACGGGATAGCGATTAACGTGACCATGGTGTCATAATATTAATTATTTAGTCACTTCAATAAATTTACCAATTTCTTAGTTTCTTCGTTCTTTCTACGACGTTCAAAAATATTATTTATGATACATATTTTGAATAAAAAGATATTTCATAATATTTTTCTTTACCTGCTGGACTCGAATCTCGCTTGTCATTTGGAAGTCGTTTACACGCTGGTGTATGCGTCAGTGTATTATTATGTTGAAAAGTATTCAATAAGCTATTGTATTGACAATTAATAATTATTGTTGTAGAGAAAAAAATAAAATTTGCCGTTATTTGTAAATTTCTGTAGTGATTTTTGTTCATTATGATTTATAGTATAAATATAATAATAATATGTAGTAGCTTTTTAGCCGATTTTAAAAACGGACGAGGTATTTTTTTTAATTGACCTAAGAATATTAATTGTTGTAGATTGAAGGGGAGCAAAATTAATTAGGTTGTTTGGTGCTACCGAAATATAATATAATTTAATTACAAACAGCTTATTACACAATTCTTATGTCCTTTAATTTAAATTTTAACAAAAAGCAAGAAAACCGACTTAGATACATAAATACTCGTATTGGCAGATAGGTTTTTGTCACAAAAAAGTGTCGAGCATCTTGGTCGTCGTTAGGGTGACAATTACTTTCGCTGACATATCGAGTGATCCATCAACCTCGACAGCGGACACCGTGTCAGCGACATGTCAGCGAGACCGATGTACAATAACTAGCTGTCCGGTCCCGGCAATGTTGTTTTGCCATATAAAGTATTTCACCCATAATATTATATTTTACTAGATGACGCCCGCAACTTCATTGCGCAAATATTAGTTTACTGTGCAGGAACCGTACATTTTCCGGGATAAAAAGTATCCTATGTCCTTTCCCGGGACTCAAAGTATCTTCATACCAAATTTCAGCCAAAGCGGTTTAGCAGTTTAGGCGTGAAGAGGTAACAGACAGACAGACAGACAATATACTGTGACTAAATAAGTATGTCACCATGGCAACGTCCATCGCTATTCGCTATCCCGTCGTCGCACAAACAATGGTCGCCATCAGTCTCGAGTTGTTATAATTTACTATTATTTATTCAACAAATGCACGTATCAATATAAAAGTAGATGTTGTCATATTCTCAACCCTAGCCGCTCGCTAAGATTCACGAAAATCGATCGAGCCGTTTCAGAGGAGATCAGCCACGCAACCGTGACACGAGAATTTTATATTATATTAGATAGCAGAGTAGTCAGACTGACAGAACTAAGGATTACTTCGACTTCAAACACTACGGCTGGACTCCCGCTGGTTGTGTCGGTATTTATTTATTTACTTATTTATTTAACTCTTTATTGCACACAAGAAACACATAAAGATACAGTTAACACGGAAAGACAACACAAATGAACTGCTTGTTTCTAAAAAAATCTCTTACAGCAGCCCTACGGAGAGATAGTACAATGTAAAAGACAGCAGATAGGTATTTATATTATTATGATGTCTTACGCGGTAAGGAGAGAAATTAAGAGAGAATGCTTTGATGTACTGCGCACTGAGTCATGAGTTAAATAGTTTCTGGCCCGGAAAACTTAGACAGCGGGATTCAGAATTCTGGTGCTTTTTGCCCCCCACCGAAGTAAATGTTTCAGATAACATTATAACTTGTCATCCTTAACATTTGATTATTTTATTTAAGTATATTAATAATATTATTATTTCCATACCATTACATACATAATAATATAACGTTAACAATATCATTTATATGCGATAACGTTTTCTGATTATGCACTATTGAAATAACCATAGATATTGAATTAATGTGAAACCGGCTGCTGATAACGTTCGCGCCCACAGAGCACTCGACAACAGAGAGTTATAAATACTGAGGTAACATAATACGAAATACCTTAAAAGTTTTGCCTCACTTTATCAAATATTTTTATTTCAAAGAATTTAATTAAGACTGTGAGATGTAATAATATTTGAGTCTCTGTTTCGAGGAGGCATAAAAGCAATAATTATTATTATCATTGTATATAAATAGTAAAAAGCCTCATTTATTTAAAGATTTACGCTCTAGACTTGAAAGTTATGGGGTTCAATTTGTTGGAAATTGGAATCACTTGTTTTGTCGTTGACAAATAACAATTTATTTTAATTTTATTGTGCTTAATTATATTCTAGCTAATCCATCTATTTAATCAAAGATACTTACTATATAAATGTATTATCAGAATATTTTATGATTAACAATAATATACATAATCATGATAAGGTAGGTACGAGTATGAAACCAATTTTGCTGAAATTTAGTATGGATATACTTTGAGTCCCGGGAAAGTACATATATAAATGACGACCTCTGTGGCTCAGTGGTAAGCGCGTCAGTCGCTCAAGCCGGGGGTCGCGGGTTCGAATCCCGCTGACGGAACAAAAAGTTTTCAATGTTCCCGGGTCTGGATGTGTATTAAATATGTGTATGATATAATAAAAATCTTAAATATATGTATAGTATAAAAGTATTAAATATATTTCCGTTGTTTGGTACCTGTAACACAAGTCCTTTAGGTACTTAGCACGGGGCCAGACTGACGTGGTGTGAAGCGTCCATAGATATTATTATTATTATTATTATTATTATAAAACTCAAAGGTGACTGACTGACATGGTAATCTATCAACGCACAGCCCAAACCACTGGACGTATTGGGCTGAAATTTGGCATGCAGGTAGATGTTATGACGTAGGCATCCGCTAAGAAAGGATTTTAATAAATTCTCACCCCAAGGGGTTCAAATAGGGGATGAAAGTTTGTATATAATAATACTTCTTAACGCGAGCGAAGCCGCGGGCAGAAGCTCGTATATTATATTATACAGGGTGTAACAAAACTAAGTGATAATACTTTAGGGTGTGTATGAGTCCCCCGCATTAAGTTCACTGTGAAGGTAGCAGAACAAAAAGCGTAACTTGGGAATGGAAAAATTCCTGATGCAGGGGGATAAAAACTCAAGACAGAGCGCTGCGAACAACAAAGTGAAGCAGGTTTTTTAAGCATGTGTGCGCGCCGCGCACTGTATGGGCTATAGTGTCGCAATGTTATTCAAATTACCCTAAAATCGATGAAATAAATATAATATAATATTTATACCCTTTCATAACACAGCTCGGCATTTTGAAGTGTTTACAAATTATTTTCTAAACGCGTGCTGCTGTCACGAGTCGCGATATATACGACGAAAACTGGCGTACTTTCGTTTTGCGTATGTGGGCGTAAGCGTGTACATACACAGCTGGCGTACTTTCGATCGGCTTCACTTTGTTGTTCGCAGCGCTCTGTCTTGAGTTTTTACTTGGTCTGAGTACAAATCACAAAAAATGCTCTTTCAGCGCTGCTATACACAGCGAACCTTAATAATACATAAGGGACACATATACACCCTAAAGTATTTTCACTTAGTTTAGTATACCCTGCGTGCTGTTTAGTAATAAGACTAAAATTATTATGTGTTTTAAGATATTCTGTACCACATAAGCCTCTATAAGCTAGTGGTCTGCGCTCGAGTGTGGGCGAAGAGGGCTCTTGTAGAGGGCTCCTTGACTGCGGTACGTTCCGGGTTAATTCGGCCATTGCTTCGAGTGACTCATAGAAGTGGGTATAGCCTTTATTTTTCCTTCATCTCCGATTCTTCTATACTAATTTAAAATATTATGAAAGATCAGAATGTTTTAAGTTCTAAGAGACATTTATGTGTACACTTTCAGCCAATACCGAAATAAAGATTAAAACTTAACCTTTTTTTTAATCTTAATTGCGGACATCTTATAATATTATTATTATAGAGGTATAATATACCTCTATAATAATATTATAAGATGTCCGCAAATCCCATGCACCATACATTCATCTGGGATAAATAATCAGCTATTTTCGAAGCTCTAATTATCTCCGGCATACCAAATTCCATGAAAATCAGTTTAGCGATTTAGGCGTGAGGTAACAAACATACACACTTTCGCATTTATAATATTAGAAAATAATGTCCAAGATTGTATCGTATGTATAAGAACAACTTTAATTTAGTCTACAGCCTAAATACACTAAAAAGTGTTCCCTTAACAGTATGGGCACAGAATATATAATAGTACTCCGGTATGGGAAGAAAAACGTTACAGAAATCTCAAACACACCACATTCAGATATGATATTGAATTTACTGTAACTTCTTGGTGGAAATTCATGTTCAATTACTTAAATAATTATTAATTATACATTTTTCCTTGCACTTGTTCCACTTTATAATATTATTAGATTCATTACAAAATTATTATTTGTAATAAATCTAATAAAATAAAGACGTGGAATAAGTGCATGGAAAGTGTATAATTATTTAACACCACATATTTTACATCAACAATATTTAAAGCACTGATCACAACTAACACATTTTGCGTTGTTTTGACTTTTTATGAGCTTTAGCTATTTCTTAGATTTATTAGATTTAGACTGAAATCTGAATTGTTGTAAGAAAATTTTGCAGGATTGTAGAATGTTAGGGTCGGTTGCACTTGAGTCGTAGTTAAAGTTCACACATTAAAGTACAGTTCTGATAGTGCTATTAGAATTGAAGAATGTGACCTTAAAATACCATAATAAAAGAAGTTACATTAAAATATTGTTATGGTACTAGCCTATCCGACAAACATTGTAAAATATATTTAACTAGATGACGCCCGCAAATCCGTTGCGTCAAAACTTGTTAATCACGCGGAAACTGTGCATTTTTGCGGGATGAAAAGTACCCTATGCCATTCCCCGGGACTCAAGGTATCTCCAATCTCCATACCAAATTTCAGTAAAATCGGTTCAGCGGTTTGGCCGTGAAGAGGTAACAGGCAGACAGACACATTTTCACATTTGTAATATTAGTATGGATATAGAATTTAAGAAATATACAATTGACTGATTATACCTACGCTCTGCACTCAACTTCCAAGTTACTTGATATGAAGTAGATGCATAATTTACGGTTAAATAATTTGAAACGTCTACCTTTGAGAAGTCATTTGAAAGGCTAAAGGACGTTTGCAATTCAAGAGCCACTTTAAATCACTGTAAAGACGTCATACGCCTATTACTGGTTTTCTGTTCAGTAGGGTTACCCTGGGATAATTTTCCCTCTGGCGTAATATGAAATAAAACGACCAGTGAGTGTGAGCGAAAAGACAAAGTTTATTCCATCAAATTACATATATAAAACACTGTCGTGCAAGCGACATCGCGATGCAGAAGCCTGACAGCGACATCTGTTACTGAATAGCGGAACCAAACCCACCTATACAATATGAGATTTACAAAATATCTCTACATACCGCCCACCATAAGGACAGTGATGTCCTTATTATAAAGTACCGCCCACCATGGCACTTTGAATTAGAAACTAAACAAAATTGAGTAAAAACTAAACTTATACAATTAGATAAGTAGACCTTCTTATTGTCCTACAGGTAAAATACAAATTTTGGATGAAGGTCTCTTCAATGTTGTATCTTTATTGGTTTTGATTGTGACTACTCTTACAACCTTGTCCAAGCCAGGATGAACTTCAATAATACGGCCATATAACCATTTGCAAGGAGGCAAACCGTCCTCTTTTATAAGTACAACGTCCCCAACAGTCGGTGACGTAGTTTGTGTTGACCATTTATGTCTAACAAGAAATTTATTTAAATATTCCTGTGACCAACGTCGCCAGAACGACTGCACCATTCGTTGTGCATATTGCCATCTACGAAGAGACGATACATTATCGTGTTCATAATTATATTCTGGAGGCACAACTAAAGATTCACCTACAAGAAAATGTGCCGGAGTCAGAATTTCTACCTGTGGATCACTAACACTAAACATTGGTCTAGAATTCAAACAGGCTTCGATTTGTGTCAAGACTGTCGACATCTCCTCAAAGGTTAAAGTAGAATCACCAATTACTCTTTTTAAGTGAAATTTGACAGATTTCACCCCCGCCTCCCATAATCCACCAAAATTGGGTGAATGGGGTGGAATGAAATGCCAATTAGTTCCATTTACAGCCAAAGATTCTGCTACTTCCTTAAATATGCCTGCAACTTCAGACGTAAACATTTTCTTTAGTTCTGCAGCTGCGCCGACGAAACAAGTTCCATTATCGCTCCAGATGTCTTGGCAGTAGCCCCTGCGAGCGACAAATCGCTTAAAGGCTTGTAAAAACGCTTGTGTAGTGAGGTCACTTACCACCTCCAAATGTATTGCCCTAGTGGACATGCAAACAAATAGGCAAATGTATCCCTTATAAGAGTGATGTCCACGGCCCTTAGAAGCTCTTATCTGAATGGGACCGGCGTAATCCACACCACTACGTTTAAAAGGACGACTTGGCGTAGCTCTGGATGTTGGAAGCTGCCCCATTAGCTGATTTTTTGTTACAGCATTGTTTTTTACACAAGTTATACATTTTCTTGTTACAGATTTTACAAGATTCTTCGCTCCTAATATCCAATATTTAGATTGTAAATAAGTTAACATCAATTGATGTCCTCCATGTAACGTGCACTTGTGTGCATTTTCTACAATCAATTTTGTAAGATGAGAAGTTTGCGGAAGCAATATTGGATGCTTTCTTTTCCAGTTTAAATTGGACAGTTCCAATCTTCCACCAACGCGCAACAATTGTTTTTCGTCGAGAAAAGGATTCAACGAGGTAAGTCTGCTGTTTCTTTTTAATTCTTTACCATTTTTTATTTCAGCTATCTCTTCATGAAAATGCTCCTGTTGAACGAGTCGAATGCATACATCCAACGCGTCGGACAATTCTTCACTTGTAAGGTAAGTGTTTATTTTATTATTTTTAGATTTTTTAGCTTTCAAAATAAAACGACGACAATATGCTAAAACTCTAATTAGTTTTGTTAAAGATGAAAATCTTTCTATTAATGATATGTCAACCATAGCACAATGTACCTTTACTTTCTCTAAATCAGTGTTTATGTTCTTAGGCTTTGTATAATGTATTGTACTCTCAGTAAGGAACTTAGGCCCATTTATCCACATTTGATTATTCACTAATTCTGAAGGGTGGAGTCCTCTTGAGGCACAATCTGCTGCGTTTTGCTTTGACACTACGTGTGCCCATTGATGCGAATCTAATGAACATAAGATTTCAGAGACGCGGTTAGCAACAAATACCTTCCATCTGCTTGGATGGCTATTCAACCATGCAAGGACAATCGTTGAATCCGTCCATGCATGCAAGTTTCTTTTTGGAATGTTTAAAACCTTAGATGTTTCCAACATTAATCTAGTGAGCAATACAGCTCCACACAATTCCAGTCTTGGTATGGATACCTGCTTGACTGGCGCCACCTTTGTTTTTGCTGTCAGAAGTGAACAGTGAATAAGTCCATCCGGATTAATTACACGAATATAAACAACGGCTGAGTATGCCATTTTGGAGGCATCACAAAATCCGTGCAATTCCACTGTGGTGTTCTTGGATGAAGTGCCTAACCATCTTGGTAAGCGAAAATTTGAGAGCACCTTTAATTCATTGCGGTAAGTACACCATTCATTGTATAAACCTTTGGGCACTACCTCATCCCACTTCAAACCAGCTAACCATAGCTTTTGTATCATCACCTTTGCTATTACAATGCTTGGTGCTACCCATCCAAGCGGATCATACAAGCGTGCCACATCTGCTAATATTTTTCTTTTTGTTACAGGTTGCTGCGTTTCCGGAAGATTCACTGAGTACACAAAGGAGTCGCTGCTGCGGTCCCAGGTAAGTCCCAATATTTTAAAAACATTATCTAATTTAAAATGTAAATCTTCTGTAGTTTCTTCGTCTTTGTTTTCGTTTTTTATACTTTCTAATAGTGTTTTACTGTTGCTTGACCATTTTTGTAGCCTAAAACCACCTCCCCTTAACAGAGCAACCATTTCTTTGTACAGAGTGAGACCCTGCGCTGGAGATTCACATCCACTCAAAAAATCATCGACGTAAAAATCATTCAAAGTTGCCTTTGCGGCCAAAGGGTAATCAACACCTTCATTCGCTGCATGTTGTTGAAGTGTCTTGACTGCGAGGTAAGGCGCAGAAGCTGTTCCGAATGTAACAGTAAGTAGTCTAAAAATTTTATCTTTATCAGATTCTTTTTCTTTCCAGATTATTCGCTGAAAATCAACGTGCTGCTTCGTAACTTTGATCATCCTATACATTTTCTCAATATCAGCCACTAGACAAATCGGATGCACTCTCCATCTCATCATAATATGCCGAAGATCAGGTTGAAGAGTAGGACCGACCAGTAGGCAATCATTCAAAGAAACTCCGTTTTTTTCCTTTGCAGATGCATCAAATACGACTCTTAATTTCGTAGTATCTTTGTCATCCCGCACAACTGCGTGATGGGGTAAGTAGACTGCATTTGGTGCATTCTCTTCTGATGTAGGTACTTCTTCCATGTGACCGAGATGTAAGTATTCTTCCATTACCGATTCATATTTATTCCGAAATTCTAAATTTTCATTTAATTTAAGTTTTAATCTCTGCCATCTTTTTTCAGCTACATCCCGAGAAGAGCTACGTTTGCAATTTGGATCATCCGTTTTAAAAGGTAAGTGAACAATGTATTTACCATCTTTGTCCCTTGTTGTAGTTGTTTTAAATATTTCTTCGCATTTTAATTCCTCCTTTGTCATTTTTTGTTGCTTTGTTAGTTCTAGATCCGATTCCAGTTCCCAAAATTTCTTTAGTAACTCGTTATCATCTGTTCGACAGTGAAAAGTTCTAAATTCTTTACATGACGTTTGAGATACCTCACCAGACACAATCCACCCAAAGGCAGTAGATTGAGCCACGGGCGATCCCATTGGACCTTTCCTGATACCTTCCCTTATTACTTTGCCGTATACCTCAGCTCCTAATAAAATGTCAATTTTGTTAGGAGTGTGATAGTTTGGATCTGCCAAGTTTATATTGAGAGCACTAATCCCCCCTCGATATTAAACATGGACTTTTGCAATATCAGGGGATTACACTCCAACCTTAATGCCGTCCATTACCACCTTGAGACGGCAAAGCCGGCTTTGCTCTTTTTAACCGAGACGCAGATATCATCTCCGAGTGACACATCATACCTTGCCTACCCAGGGTATTATCTTGAGCACTCCTTTCTGCCCAAAGCTGGAGTGTGTGTGTATATCAGAGATGATATCAGCTCTCGCCGCCTCAGCAATCTTGAGGTCAGGGACCTCTCAACTTTATGGCTCCGCATAGATTGCGACGACCACCCTCGCGTCTATGCGTGCCTATATAGGTCCCATAGTGGTGACCCTGAGACGGACCGACTCTTGGAGCACCTGCAAGATGCTTCAGATTTTGTGCAGCAGCAGATCCCATCCGCAGAGATCATAATACTTGGCGACTTTAATGCCCACCACGCCGACTGGCTCAATTCCAGTAAAACTGATCATGCGGGGAGATCTGTCTGCAACTTTGCCCTTGCGAACGACTTGACACAACTGGTTACTACGCCTACGCGAATCCCAGATGTGGATGGTCAGAATCCTTCCTTGTTGGACCTCCTGCTGACTTCAAATCCTAACGGCTACCAAATATCCGTAACCGCTCCACTTGGTACATCGGATCATTGCCTTGTTAGGAGTTCTGTGCCACTTACGGCGGTGTTAAGACAGCGTGCTGTCA
This sequence comes from Plebejus argus, assembly GCA_905404155.3. Lineage (NCBI taxonomy): Eukaryota > Metazoa > Arthropoda > Insecta > Lepidoptera > Lycaenidae > Plebejus > Plebejus argus. The sequence goes on from FR989936.1 coordinate 15,846,889, forward strand.
AATACCGTCGTGTGTGGCACTACAAGTCAGCAGACTGGGATGGGATGCGGTCGTTTTTTGCGTCCTATCCTTGGCGGCACGTGTGCTTCTCGCCGGATGATCCCGACAACACTGCCAACTCTGTTGCCGATGTGGTGATGCAGGGGATGGAACTTTTCATTCCGTCCTCTGTAGTGCCAACCGGCGGCAGATTTCGTCCCTGGTTTGGTTCATCCTCCAAAAAAGCTTCTCGCCGGAAGCAGGAGGCTTACCAATCCTGGGCCAACGCAGTGTCTGCTCGGGATTTAAATACCAGCACATATAAAAAGGAGTACAACCTTGCCTCTAGGTCCCTCAAGAAAGAGATCACTCGGGCAAAGCAACAGCACGTCAATAGAATTGGCAAGAGACTTGAGCGCCTCCCCTCGGGAACCCGTGCATTCTGGTCTCTGGCCAAAGCTATTGAAGGAAATTTCTGCAAGCCAACCCTACCATCCCTACACGTAGGAAATGGATCGTTGGCCCATGACGCAAAAGACAAAGCCGATCTTCTGGGCAAGCTCTTTGCGTCAAACTCGACCCTGGATGACGGGGGGCAGAAACCGCCGACCATACCGCGATGTACGAGCATCATGTCGGATATTCGGTTTCATCAGCGCTCAGTGCGAAAAGCCCTCCTTTCCCTTGATATCCAAAAGTCGAGTGGGCCTGACGGAGTCCCTCCTATTGTGTTGAAAAAGTGTGCTCCAGAGTTGGCTCCGGTCTTGACGCATCTTTTTCGGCTCTCCTATTCCACTGGCATCGTCCCGGCTTCTTGGAAGACAGCCTTGGTGCACCCGATCCCTAAAAAAGGTGACCGCTCAAATCCTTCCAACTACAGACCAATCGCTATAACCTCTCTCTTCTCGAAGATAATGGAGTCCATTATCAATAGCCAGCTTCTTCGATACTTGGACGGCCAGGGATTACTAAGCGACAAACAATACGGGTTCCGTAAGGGTCGCTCGGCTGGTGATCTCTTGGCGTACCTGACTCATCGTTGGGCTCAGGCAATTGAGTCGAAGGGAGAGGCATTGGCTGTTAGTTTGGACATTGCGAAGGCCTTTGATCGGGTTTGGCATAAAGCGCTGCTTTCAAAGCTTCCATCATACGGGCTGCCCGAGAAATTATGTAAGTGGGTCACTAGTTTCTTAGCAGATAGAAGCATAAGGGTCGTAGTTGACGGCGAATGCTCGGAAACTCAATCTGTTGATGCTGGTGTCCCTCAGGGCTGTGTGCTATCGCCTACCCTATTCATACTGCATATCAATGACATGTTACAGACCAACGGCATTCATTGCTATGCGGATGATAGTACAGGTGATGCTGTATATACCGGCTCCCGCAATATTTCTCGGCAAAATGTCATTGAGAGTCGAAACGAACTTGTGTCTAAAATAGAGAATTCATTGGAGAAAGTCTCTGAATGGGGTAGACGTAACTTAGTCCAATTTAACCCCGCCAAGACACAAGTCTGCGCGTTCACCACTAAAAAGTCACCAATGGTCATATATCCTCGTTTCGAGGGCACATCTTTAACCATCTCCCCTAGCATTGAGATACTTGGCGTCAACATATCGAGCGAAGTCCAGTTCCGATATCATCTAGAGGGTAAGGCCAAGTTAGCCTCGAAGAAGCTTGGTGTTCTTAACAGAGCGAGACAGTACTTCAGTCCGGACCAACGCCTACAACTCTACAAGGCGCAGGTTCGGCCTCACATGGAATATTGTTCTCATCTCTGGGCAGGGGCGCCAAAATACCAACTGCTCCCTCTGGATCGTATCCAACGAAGGGCCGCTCGAATTGTTGACTGCCATAGTGTTTCGAACAGCTTGGACCCCTTGGAATTACGCCGAGATGTAGCTTCACTCTGCATCCTCTATCGGTTGTATTACGGGGAGTGCTCTGAGGAATTGTTCGGAATCATACCACCTGCAACTTTTCGCCATCGTCCCACGCGAAAAACATACCATCCTCATCACCTTGATGAGTGGCAGTCTTCCACAGTGCGATTTTCGCGTAACTTTCTGCCGCGCACTGTAAAACTCTGGAACGAACTGTCACCAGCAGTATTTCCGGACCTATATGACCTGCAAACCTTCAAGAAAAGAGCGTATTCCCTCTTAAAAGGCCGGCAACGCACCTGCAGCTCTTCGGATGTTGCGAGTGTCCATGGGCGACGGTAGTTGCTTACCATCAGGTGACCCGTTTGCTCGTTTGCCCCCTTATTTAATAAAAAAAAAAAAAAAAAAACTAAGCCATTCAAAGACATCTAGCCTTGTGGCTGGTAATAAATTAGTAATACTTTTTAAAACATAAGCTTTTACAGTTATATTATAAGATGAGTCAACCAAAGATTTAAGATTTATGTTAACCATTCCCCTGGGGGATACACGAGTGTCGCCACCTAACACTGATACATGCTCTGTAATTGGAACCTTTCTTAAACCCAAATATTGTACTGTTGCTTCGGTTACAAATGAAGTCTGTGAACCCTGATCCAATAGTGCTCTAATAATTAAATGGTTTCCATTTGTTGAAGCTGCTTTCACTAGTGCTGTAGCCAACAACACGTGATTTCTAGGTTGCCCTGTAGAAAACAAGGTTGCCAGCTCATTATTGTTGTTTGTCATCTGGTTTGAACACGATGATGTAACATTCTCAGATTTATTATTTATGTCGACTTTGGTTTCAGGTAGTACATTATTAATTGGATGCAGTAAGGAGTGATGCCGTTTTCGACATATGCGACATGTTTTAGCACATCGGCAAAATTTAGCTGAGTGATTACTTCCCAAGCAATTGAAACATAAGTTGTTGGTTTGGACAAAATCACGTCGAGAGTTTACATTTTCCTTAGCAAAACCATTACAATTTGTTATACTATGACTGTCCTTACAAAATAAGCATCTGACTTTAGAAGCAGAAGAAGTATGAAAAGTATTAACTTTATTTATATTTGAGTTATTGTTACTAACATTTCGATTTACAGGTGTTTTAGTATCCAAAAATTCAAGAGCTCTATATCTATTAGTTAAAAATTCAGAAAACTGTTTAAATGTGGGCAATTCGTCAGAAGCGTTAACATTAGTTACAGAAAACTCCCACTGTCTTCTCGACTCTGGGTCTAGTTTTAAAGTGATTATATGAATAACAATAATATCCCAAGTTGATACATCTATATTTAAATTTTTTAAGGCACTCAAACAATCGTTTGTTGTATTAATCAGATTTTTCAAAGCAATAGATGACTCGTTAGACACATTCTTTTGACTTAGTAAACGCTTTAAAATAAAATGAGACAAATATTTTTTGTTATTGAATCTCGAATTAAGTAGAGTCCAACATCTCTCATAATTAGTTTCCGAAATTGGAATTTGACGCAAAAGTTGCTCGGCTTCGCCTGTTAAATAGCCCTTTAAATAATGCATTTTTTGAACATCATCCAATTGTGCATTAGAATGAATAAGCGAAGTAAAAAGATCTCTAAATGTGATCCACTCAGAATATTGACCGCTAAATGTTGGTATCATTATGCGAGGCAATTTTACATTATTAGTACAGTTATTAACTTCATTATTGCCTTTAACATCATCGTTATTGGTACTTACAGGATCTTGAAAGGTATTCATGACGCATTTTAATTTAGTCTGATATTCAACATATAAATCCTCAATGTTATCCATTACGTTTTCATCAAAATACGGTTCCTTAAAATCTTTAGACACATCAATTATTTTATTATGATTTTTGTTAACTTGAGCCCAAAGTTCTTGCAACATTTCAATTCTTGTTTGTATGTACTCTTTAGTAATACGTTCCTTAGGAGTCTTTTTAAAATTAATGTATGCTTTCGAAATTCGCTCTTTAAGATTGTTTTGTAATTTGACTAAACTCTCCATTGTTACTATTTTACTGTATAATATAATTCAATCCAAAAAATCACAAGTATGAAAAGTTTTGAAAAATTTCACAAGTTAATAGTGAGGTTTGAAAATTTTTACAAGTATTTTTTACGTTACAAACTATTTAAAATCGGGCATAGGTTCCCCGTCTCAACAGAGAATTTTGCTTAAACGTCTAAGTTAAATCTACTTATAAAATTAACTACGTTAACTTCCAATATTTTTACAAGTTGATGACAAGAATTGAAAATTTTACAAGTATTTTTGCGTTACCAAGAGTCTATGTAATAAGGTTCAAAATAACTCACAGTTTTCTTCAAACTTCACTTCCAGTGGACTGTAGTTTGTATGTACCTTTTCACCCGCTCTCGCTCACCCTGATGAGCTGCTCCTCCTGATAGCCACGACCTGTTCCTCCTGACAGGCACGTACTCCACCTCCTGACGGCACGTCCACCTTGCGCCGCCTGCTGTTGCTCGTCGCAGTCTGCCAACAAGCTCCAGCTGCTTAGACGACCAGTTTGCACAAGCAAGCCACTTGTCCAGTCGTTGTCCGTGATGGGCAAAAAGATACGCCACAACCGCCGCGTAATATGGCGGACTAATCGCTCACACTTTGTCCCAATCCGGCTCGAAGGACCATGTAAAGACGTCATACGCCTATTACTGGTTTTCTGTTCAGTAGGGTTACCCTGGGATAATTTTCCCTCTGGCGTAATATGAAATAAAACGACCAGTGAGTGTGAGCGAAAAGACAAAGTTTATTCCATCAAATTACATATATAAAACACTGTCGTGCAAGCGACATCGCGATGCAGAAGCCTGACAGCGACATCTGTTACTGAATAGCGGAACCAAACCCACCTATACAATATGAGATTTACAAAATATCTCTACAATCACTTAAAATTCCACGCAAGGTTTCCTCTCCTCTAAACATCAAAAATTGTCTTCAAATTATTATTATCTTATGCTAAGTACTCACATACGGTTTTGCTCACTGATCTCTATTATACAACTACGCTGGATTGCTGATACAGACCTGCTTTTTGTGTCTATTTGAAGCGGAATCAGCGCCCCCATTATTCGGGTAGAGAACTAAATTTGACGTAACCACAACCAATAACAACGGCTGTCATCACTAGTATTAGTTCCAAATACTCTCACTACTGCTATCAGCGCCAGTATGGCGGCTTTTAAACGTCATTTTTACGTCAGATTTAGTTCTCTATCCGAATAATAGGGGCGCTGATTCCGCTTCAAATAGGCACAAAAAATTGATCAGTGGTTTTGCTCGATCGAGCAATAACGTAGAGTAAAACCGACGGTTGGGGCTATCGTCCACACATTCAGCATAACTCGATAGTTTTACTCCAAATCGTAGTATGTTCGAAGGAAATTATATTTATTTAATTCCATCGAGACGGCTCGATGCGAGCCTACGAGCTGTGAGTTCTGCGGTCCACACAAGAGCCCAGACACACGCATCTGTTTCCAACTTGCTGCGTACAAGAGCGTTGTATTATGTATAACAGTTTTATTACGGCGGGATTTTTAAAGTCCTTAACGTTACCAAGTACGAAACCTAGACGTTTGAAGCTGTCTTGAGCTGTCGCATATAATTATTATGTGGTCCTTAAACGTAAGACTTTCGTCGAAGTACACCCCCAAGTCCTTGATACTATGGACACGGGAAATAATATGACCATCCATAGAATAATCGAATATGATCGGGTGTAGCTTCCGCCCATAACTCATTACGCTACACTTTTTCATATTAAACAAAAGGTTGTTGGAAATACTCCAGCGTTGTACCTACAGCATCCAAGTAACCTTTTGCAGAAAAAGACAGTCATATACAGGGTGTAACAAAAATAAGTGATAATACTTTAGGCGCGCGCGCGGGGTCACATCACGCGCGGGCGACGCGTCGTGTCCATTAATTGTAGTGTTTTTTAGGATAACTTTCGGAAGCAATTTCTTAACATTTTAGTACTGAGCGATTATAAAAGAAAAAATATGTGTAATTTTATTTTTAACAAGGATTAATATATTAAAATTTGGCAGGAAGGTATAATTGCACCCTGTATATTATTCCGTTTCAACGTTGCAATACGTAATTATTATAAAATATTATTATTAAATTACGTGAATAATTACTTGTAAATAAAATATTATTAATGAGTTAATTATTATTGAAGCAACAAAATAAATCAGCCAGTATATCAGTAGCACCTGCTACTGCAGTTCCAGCAGCTTAACCTTCTGGAACTAGGCCTGAGTACTTCCGTGAGCTTTGATCAAAAGTGCGTCGATTGTAATTATTATTATATTTACTTGACCGTGGTTCTCATAACTTTACCATCGAGACCACAAACTTGTAATAATGAAAATATAAATAGATTTCAGGTTTGTGGTCTTGACATCTTTATTTAAACTGAGAACAAAAAGTACAAATAAAAACTTCATTTCCCTAAAGATAGGGGCATGCTGTAGGGCGTGACAGTTCCATTATAATTCACCTCTACTTTATTAAAAGTAGTAAGCTGGTAAGCGAAACATAATAATATTGAATTGTCCCAAAATATGAATCATCTATCTGTAGAGAAGTACAACTGAATACTACTCAGTATGCATGCGAACAACGCTTTGAAGTAGTTCCAAAGATTTGTAATAGATGGCGCTTGTACAATGACTATTTTAGCGTCATCTATAATATTTTTTCCGAACTAACGAAGGGCTATTTTTTTGAGTATAATATAATAATATTTTACTAGACGTTCCGCGCGGCTTCGACGGGTAAATTAGGAATTTCACAGACAAATTAGCTCACAAAAATAGCCTGTGATCCTTCACTTGGTCTACTTTATCTGTATATTATAATACTATAAACTTTAACTATGTAATATAATTTATAATAAGGGTTTATAAAAGCCTTTGAGATTTTTTAAAATATTTTTTTTTTTCAAAATTACTTATGCAAACACAGCCACAAAATTAGTAAAACATAGTCTACTCTCTGGAAATCAGCCTTGAAAAACGGCCATAGTCGGAGCATATCAATTCATACTTTGACGATTCCCTTTGATGTGTGGTCACTGGTCAGCAGTGCTCACCAAGTGTTAGCTGGTTGCTGACGAGCGTGCACTACAGGTAGGAGCAAATACTCGATATATCGCTGGTCATCAACAATATTTAACACGGAATCTTGTGTGTACTTGTCGGTGAAAATGAGTGTTTATTGTACATTACTGTTCTTGAGTTACAACTTGGAGACAGACCGACACACAGACGTTAGGTCCCGTTTTTACCTTTTGGGTACGGAAACCTAAAAAAACTCATAAATTTTGTAAAAATAAAGAATTTAGATTTAGTTAAATATAATATTTACTTTCAGTCATACTAGTATTCACGGAAACAATTTTTCAGCGCCAATGCGATGCCAGACAGTCATTACAAAACATAAATCCACTCCCAAACGAACTGATTGGGCCGGATAGCGGTAATTTCCTATCCCAGGCAACTAATTTGGTACAGATTAGCGGATAGTCTAGCAATAAATACCAGTGATTTATCCGTGGACCGGGTGCAGTCGGTTATGATGTTATCTAACGAGGCGTTTGCGGCGGTTTACCTGATAATATCCGGATTAGGCTTAGTGTCGGACAATATTTTGGCAATCGCGGCTGTAATTAGCGATTATGATGTAGATATTTTGTCGAAGAGGATATAAACTACGTAACGAGAGGTGGGACTTAGGCCCGTATAAATAGTCAGTACTTAAGATGCGACGTCTCAAGACGCGGTTCGACTCTGTGATTGGTCCAATTTTTGACAGCCAACCAATCACAGAGCCTGAACCGTGTCTTGAGACCGAGATGCCTCTTGAGTACTGACTATTTATACCGGCCTTAGAGCGCTAAAAACGCTTACAGACGAACTTGTCGACTTGTCGACGGCACGTTCGACGGCAGTCGACGGCAGCCGTCGACAATTTGGTCAAAAAATAAAAAAAGGAAAAAAAAAATCCAGCGATTACCGTCGTCCGCTGAAGACACGTGCCGTCGACAGTTCTTGTAAAAGCCACTATTATAATGCCTATCGTCAACAAGTGCCGTTCGTATGTAAGAAGCCTTAGAAGAAAAAAATACTTAATATTGTTATATTTTCCTTAAATTAAAAAAAAATACCATTCTGTTGAGTAAAATTTTTGTGAACCTCGATTTATACATATTTTCTTAATATGTTTAATGTTATTTTGACTTAAATATAGTTCTTTCGACCTCTGGCGACCTCCATACAGAACCCACAAGTTGAAAAACACTGGTATAAATAGTCTAACTTTTGAGCGGATAGTCATTATTATTAAGTTCAGGGTATCCGACAAAGATCATAAACCTTGAATAACTTATCCGGGTAAATATTTTTGCTAGTAAGAAGGATAATATAGCTTTATTGTATACAAAAATATGATTCAAACTATAAAAGCTTGTGAACAAAATGTTATATTTATCACCGCCTCTACCCGACCAGCCTCGCATCCTGTCACCAGTACCATATTATCTTGTTTTGCAGCAAATTTTAATATTGTCAACCAGACTTAAACGAATTCTCAATATTTCAAAATATAATATATTGTGTTTCTTGTTTGTAATATGAATATTTTAAGGAATGTTTAATATAATATTATTAACGATGATTATATAATACTAGTTTTATCCGAAATATTTTAGAGGAACCAAACAAACACTTAGGGCCTGTTTCACTACATCCTGATAAGCTATTCATCACATACCTTGACAGATGAAGTATGGAGAATCTGTCAAAAAAGTTGTGAATAGCCTATTCGCCACTTTTTAGGGTTCCGTAGCCAAAATGGCAAAAAAGAAACCCTTATAGATTCGTCATGTCTGTCTGTCTGTCTGTCCGTCTGTCTGTCTGTCTGTCTGTCTGTCTGTCTGTCTGTCTGTCTGTCTGTCTGTCCGTCCGTCCGTCCGTCCGTCCGTCCGTCCGTCCGTCCGTCCGTCCGTCCGTCCGTCCGTCCGTCCGTCCGTCCGTATGTCACAGCCACTTTTCTCCGAAACTATTAGAGCTATACTGAGTAAGTAGATGTAGTCTGTGAACCGCATGAAGATTTTGATGCAAAAATGGAAAAATTATTAAAAATTTAGGGGTCCCCATAGGTACAACTGAACCCATAAATCCCTCCGGTTTCGGTGACGGTGGCCGGTATCATTGAAACCAGGCCAGTTACGCAGGCCGCAGGAGTAATTTTATAGTGCCCAAGTACGCAAGATCACTACCAATTCCTTTTACTCTCATAACCCAGTGTGAGACAGAAGACCGACACGGCTGGCGAGAGATCAGGCGAAGGACAGACTTTTTACATGTCCATCCGACGCACGGATCATCTTACTTGTCAGACAATTGGGTTATTACTTATCAGCCTGCATTGTTGAACCAAACATGGAAATAGCATGTTTCCAATTCGGGAATCGAACCCACGACCTCCGAGTCAAGAGCCACGCTCTAAACTGGACCACGGAGGCGTCACATAAACTGCGCAATGAAGAACTGTAAACGCAGAAGTTTGTTAAGAGGATGGGCTAGAGAAATTAAAAAAGTACTTGTAATATCTATTGCTATCTCCCTTACCTCAAACCTCTCCCCCCCCCCAGAACTCGATAGAGATAACTGCAGAAAATCTTCGATTCGTTATCCTCTGATTCCTTCTTCAAAACTTAACCGATTTAAGTACTTACTTTTTTCATTAAGAATTAAAACAAGGCTTGAGCTGTGTTCCTATGTTTTATATTTTTTGTATATTCTAGTCAGTTTTGTTTTCCTGTTGTTTGAACTCAGAGGAAAATCTGGCCTTTTTTTGGGTTTTTGAACGTTCTTATCCTTTTTAATAATTAAATTATGAAAAAAACATAGGGACATGCTAATTATAGTAGCCATAGATATTCAGGAAAAAAATTATAACTCTACCGGCATTATCCAGGGAGGAAACAGGGGACAACGTTTGTATGGAAAAACGGCTCTAGTGGTAGCTCTTAATGTAGTGATGGATGCGAGGTGTCGGCGCGATTAGCATGGGAGAGCCCGCCGCTTGGCGCGTTTCAATTACTACGGCGCGGCCGGCTTACTGAATTATGTATGGGACAACTTTGATTGAAACGTTTGGGACCCCATGGCGAAGTTGATTTCTGTGTTTGATTTATCCGGCCAAAGCTTGTTATACTTTTAATTTGTATTAGCTACTGTCTGTATAAATAAAAAAGAATTTTAATTTTTGTTACTCTCGTTAAAACTCGAGAACTAATGAATCGATTTGGCTAGTTTTAGTCTTGAATAATTCGCTGAAGTCCTGGAAAGGTTTACATTAAGAGGATACGAAGTTCATCAGATTATGTAGTAGTAGTTAAAAATGGGAAAAGATTATTTGTTTGCATCGAATAGGCATATTTTATATATCTCAGGGACGCTAGATATACATTATTAGCCCACTATACCGACTGGCATCGAAGTAGCATTAAGTGAAAAATAAAATCGGCCAAGTGCGAGTCTAACTCGTGAAAGAACAGTTCCGTACTATTATAGAGCAAAAATGTGTGGGTCCCGTTTTTCCCTTTGGGTACGGAACCCTAAAAAAGTATCCCATAGCATAAAATTCCTTATCGTTAGAAAAATTCTACAGCTGTAGTAGCATAATATTGACAGCTCATGCTCTAAAGTCTAAGCCAACAACTATTATCGGCTCCTCGTAAAGCGCGCTGTAAAAGTATTTTGCACCGAGCAATTGACGTGTGAGCAAACTAATTTAATTTGATTAAATTCCAGCAAGTTTAACGTGTAAATTTGTACTACACGAAATTGATTCTGCCAGGCAAAGTAATGTGTAATAAATTTCCATTAGTTACCTGAGTAGAATAATTGATAGTTAGAGCGATTGATCCAATTAATGATGTGAACAAAACATTAGTTGTACTATCAGAGAAGTTAATTCATAGGCAGATAGCAGACAACGCAATTTGGTCTGTTTTAGATCACGTCTAATATTGAATTGACGTAACCCGACCAGATAAAGGTGCCGGTTGGCCGCGGCCGACATGAAACAACCGCAAACGACGTGTCGCAGCGACACTAGTTTGTATTTCTATGAAATACCTTCCGCAGCTATCGACACGAAGCTAGCGACACTTATTCATAGAACATTCGTCATCATTGTCACATTAATTGTTACATTGTTATTCGACTGGACTTCTTCTTCTTCTTCTTCTTTTTGATTATGGCTCCTTGGTGAGTTATTTGACTGGACTAGAATTTTCCTTAAAACTCACTTATTGACTGTTAATCATTTGCTTTGTTATCATAATAACAATTTGCTGTTAAACATATTCTTATGACAAGGTTTATAATCAACTACAAAACGAGCGTATGTAAGTGTTGTTTGCAGGCCCGGATCAATATAGTCAAATTTTTACCTCATCAAATTACTGACACTGGCCGCTATTCCTAATGGGAGGCCATTTTTAAAGAAGAAGAAGAAGAAGATCTAGGAGGGGGGAGGGGGCAGGCCGGGTCCCCGGGCGCAAGTTCAAAAGGCCAAATTCAAACTACAGACGAATGTATATGAAATAACTCCCACACCGGTTTCGTTGGTGGGCAGTTTCATTGATACCTGAGTGCGTAGTGCGAGTTTTATTCGATCATACTCATCGAGAACGTTAACGCGAATTTGTATGGGATCAAAGCGGTATCCACGTAAGCCAGTAGGTGGCGCTGCTTTGATCCCATACAAATTCGCGTTAACGTGTTCGATGCGTATGATCGAATAAAACTCGCACTACACCCCCAGGTCATTTGCACAGGAATAATTTTTATAGTGCCCAAGTGTGTGCGCAGTACACAAGAGCACTCTCTATTCCTTTTACTCTTATATCCCAGTGGACGGAATACCGACACGACTGGTGAGATATTAGGCGCAGGACCGACTTTTTACATGCCCATCCGACGCATGGATCATCTTACTTGTCAGACAATTAGCCTATTAGGTGATCAGTCTGCATTGTCCTAACCAAACTTGGAAATAACATGTTTCCAACGCGGGAATCGCACCCACGACCTCCGAGTCAAGAGCCACGCTTTATAACCACTGGACCACGGAAAGGACATAGGATACGTCTGTATATCCCGGAAAAGGATACAGTTCCCGCGCGATAAACGAATTTTGGCACAACTGAGTTGCGAGTGTCATCTAGTAAAGATTAAATCTAAGATTCGACAAAAACGCATTTCATCAATAGGTATTTTAAAAAACAAAAAAAATTGTTTCACATCTCATTTCACATACTTCTGTACGTTTATCCATAATATTCAAAATTAATCCGACCGTTACTAACTACTACGATGAAATTATAATTCTTAGAAACGACCAGAACGTTTGTAATTACAAAATTCCTACATTTGATAGAATGCCAAGCGTTACTTTCCAGATGGGTGTAAATTGTAAAACGGGAATTGCTCAAATATTTACCGAATGCTTCACCGGACTTGCCACCCGGTAACAAAGCTCGCACGAAATACACGGGCACATAATTTATTCGTTTACGCAGTATTGGCTTGAAATTTGAATACACTCACCGAGTAGGGTGGTGAGACAGTGAACTCGGCCGAGTACGCAGTATGTTTAAATATGGATGTGCTCGGCCGAGATCACTGTCTGGCCACTCTACTTGGTTGATTTAGTGGTCATTGCATAATATTACACCGACTCCACTCCAACCCAACTCATAGAATGGCATTGAATTCTCAGCTTTACCTAGTGTTACTTAGGAGTTAATTTACTAACAGGCGAACAACTAGTTGACGAGTCACCAACTGCCTGTCGACGCGGTGTGTATTAGGCAAATTATGTTCATATGTCCTAATAATACAGCTTACGTCCCGGCCGCATCTGCGTCTATCGTCCGAAGCTTCGTGCAATGAGACGATACTATTGGACGATACACGCAGATCGTCCAATAGTATCAGCTTTAGCGCGAAGCACCACGCATATGCGGCCGCGGCATTACAAGTTACATGCCATGCTGTGAGTTGGGTTGGTGTCGAGTCGGTGTAATGTTGTGCTATGACTTATGAGCTTTAATCAAGGCATAAAGGTGCGCGATGTGTGGCGATGCCTTGTCGCGAGCCTTATTCTTCAAATTATTCGATTGATCAAAACAAAACCCGAAAAGCCAATTATAATTTTACTTTATTGATTTGACCATGACTTTGCATAGTGTATTTATTCTTTGCCATGACTGTCATAATAAGGACAGCGAATGCTCACGCGTATGTTTTGCCTAGCGAGCATGAACAGAATTTAAATATCCAGGGATATTTTTTGGAATCGTCCATCTTTTATTATTTGAAATAGGATTGAATCATTTTAATGGAAATGACAAGATAATAAATCTATATATATAAAACTCAAACGTGACTGACTGACATGGAGATCTATCAACGCACAGCCCAAACCACTGGACGGATCGGGCTGAAATTTGGCATGCAGGTAGATGTTATGACGTAGGCATCCGCTAAGAAAGGATTTTGATCAATTCTCACCCCAAGGGGTTCAAATAGGGGATGAAAGTTTGTTTAAAATAATACTTCTTAGCGCGAGCGAAGCCGCGGGCAAAAGCTCGTATGTCAATAAAAGCCTAATCTATACTTTAAGGAGAAAGCTTAGTGTCTGTTTTCTCCTAGTATAAACTTTTCCTGGACTTTCATAAATATTTCAAGACCAAAATTACCCAAATCGGTTTAGCCGCTTTCGCGTTTTAGTGAGACTAAGTTTGAAATTCGTTTTTATTACTCCATACTCCAGAACTGGACTTATTTTAATGTTATTATGTAAAATTGGCCACGTTCAAGTGAATAATCTACTTAATTATTAATATACCGTGTAAAGTGTAAACACCTTTTTTTTTCCCGGAGGGGGAAATGCATTACGCATACCACCCAGGTGCAGGGGGCGACCCGAGCGGTGATGTGGGACTCCCGTAGCTAATGAGACCACGGTATACCCACTAAACCCCCCCCCCATCTTCCGCCACGCCGCCTTTTGACGGGGCCACGAGAACGATACACACATCCGCGACCTCGCCAGCGGTCCGAAGACTCCACGATGGGCGCACAACACGTGCGCCCTCCTCCTCGGCCCCCACCAGGGCTGTAGCAGACGCCCCCCGAGTCTGCTACTTGGAGGCCATGTGGCAGATCTGGTCTGTGGCTCTGCCACCGACCACACCTCGGCCGCAGAGGATAGGGCAAGCGGCGCACTGCAATATCTACTTGCCTCTTCCTCTGCGGCCTCACCAATGCCGTTCAAACGGAACGGCCCCGCCAGCTCGCAGGGGGGTAGGGAGAGCGGCAACCTACCACAATGCCTCTCCCCCCCCGCGATCCGTCCTCGGCCGCAGAGGATAGGGCAAGCGGCGCACCGTAATACCTACTTGCCTCTTCCTCTGCGGCCCCACCTCGGTGCGCATCCGCAGCGGACTCCTCCAGTCCGCTGGGAGCGCCCTCCCTGGGGCCAGGCGGCGACACCGGCCGGCCCTGGTTGCCTCTTCGCTTCACCGCGGTTGTCCAAGCCGCGGTTACTAGAGCCCCACCGCCACGACAAGGCGAGCAACCATCGGGGGGAAAGTGTAAACACCTAGTAGGCCACGAGTACCCTATTGATCGTTAACAATTTAACATAATATTAAGTAATATTCACACTTATGTCGTACAAAATAAAGTCTAAACTACCATACCGTGAGCTGCAAATAAAACGTGCCATGTTTAGTTGAACTTTACGCTTGTTAACTAATTGTAAAACATTCAATTACTTAAATTAATTACAGAATCACTTAATTTATTGATTAATTTACGAATTCCATTTATAAAATTAATTGCAAATCGTTCAATTTATTGCTACAGGTAACAGGACTGTTGTCGGCAAAATTTAGCGTGAGTTTCGAAATTTAAGCCAGCATACTGCCAACGCTCATGAAGTCTCGAATCTGACGTCAGTACTACTGGTGCATAGTATTATTACCTCAATGACTGGTGCCTACCACCGGTCTCTAATTTGTCCATTACAAATTAAGACGTAAGATATAAAAAAACTGCCCTTTTTAAAAGGCGGTTTTATTTCTTACTTTTTTTATTTAGTTTTTTTTTATTATTTCAGAGCTGAGCATTTGATGAGAGCATTTAAAGAATCATTGTTCAATCATTGATCAAAAATCAAGATGCATCTTGCAATATGGGTATGAATTAATTCAAAAAGCATTCGAAAAATATTCCATGGCCAAGTTCGAAAACAAAATGGCCAATGGGATAAGATTGTTGGCGACCACTTTTGTCAAAACCGCATAAATTTTTCGGTATAGGGCCCTCCTTATCAGATACACCTTGACTAAATTGCTAAGGGACAAACACGTAATAACTTTTGTGACATTAGTAGAAAATAGCAATTTTAGAGTAAATCCCTAAGTCAGCAAATAAGGCAATTTGCCCTTTATAGCACATAAAATGTTGTTCGTTCGTTCGTTTTCATTGAGACCCTCGGTTGGGTCAACAGATCGTGCTCGTATGTTACTGATATCATATTCGAAGCTGCGAATATTTTTATTTGCGGTCTAAAAATCTTAAAAAGAAACAAGCTGTAAAATCGCTTACTTGATCGCTTAATAATATAAGTGGGGATGTGGCAAAATATACAAGGTGTAACAAATCAAAGTGATAATACTTTAGGGGGGGTATACTGTATACTGTTAAAGTAACGACGCTGAAATATTAATTTATTTTTTACTTTTGTAAAGAAAAACAAGTTACTTTTGTAAAAAATATTTTTAAGTACCTTATTTTTTTACTTTTGTAAAAAATAAATTAAATAAGAAAAAAATATTATTATTAAACAAAAAAATATAAAATTGACTTCCCAGGTAAAGATAATAACAATATTCTTAATAATAATAATAATTAATATGTACTCAGTATTTCGTTATTAATAAGACGAAAGTGTGCTTGTCTCGCGGAATTCTAAAGCTGCGCGTCGTCATTTATAATTTGTCAGACGCAGAAATGACGTTTCAGTGCACGCAGTACCACTGCGTACGCTCCGATTCTGATTCGGTGGACGCGCACCTTAAATTGAAAATCCACATTAGGAAATCGAATACTAGAAAACGTGTGCAAGCGGCCAGATGTGTACGTGCACGCGACTCAACTGCGTTGTCACTCATGCTCGGTATGACATCTTCAACGATAGTACTGATCATGTTTTTAGGGTTCCGTACCCAAAGGGTAAAAACGAGACCCTATTACTAAGACTTCGATGTCTGTCCGTCTGTCCGTCTATCCGTTTGTTTGTATGTCTCCAGGGTGTATCTCAAGAACCGCTATAGCTAGACTTCTGAAATTGTCACAGATTCTGTATATCTGTTGCCGCTATAACAACAAGTATTAAAAATAAAATAAAGTTAATATTTAAGGGGGGCTCTCATACAAGAAACGTGATTTTTTGGCCTTTTTTGCTGGTAATCAATTAAGGTAACAGTAACAGGCACTTGATATTTTCACAAAATCCTTAATTACATTTGTACTTTGATAATTAATAATAAAATTAAAATTAAATAAATATTTAAGGGGGGGTTCCCATACAAAAAAACACAATTTTTAGTCTACTTTCCCTCTATACTGGTACGGAACACTTCGTGCGCGAGTCCGACTCGCACTTGGCCGATTATTTGTGTCTGTATCATATCAGAATTCCGATTCACAATGAACACGATTTAAAAATGTTACGTTTGCATTGTTTTCATTGGGAGCGCACAAGCCGATCGTAAGTAATGCAATTGAACCGCGTCGGATCCCCTTTAAGCTGAGAGAAGTTTTAATAACTTTCGAACAGTCTCCATCCTATATTCTCGAAGTAATTTATTTTGCAGCGCCGGCCCGGGCCCGGTGGGTTTTGCAAAAATAATTACTTTTACTGCACCGCCATAGCCAACACCGTATCAGTAACGTCATGCATTGTTTATGACAGAATTGTTAATATTGCCATGTTTGATAGTGTGATTTATTTGTTGTGTTTAGAATATCGTTTAAAATTTTTGCGTGGAACTTTACTACAACTTTGCTTTACAACTTTTTAACTTACCTTTCTATGTTTCCCATAGTCACTTGTACGGTGTACCAATTAAGTAAATGTACATTTTACACTGTATCTACCTAATATGGTACGTTAGTAGTTCTAAATTTATTAACTGTTGTTGACTAATCAAGTTAAAGGTTAAATTATATAAATAATGTTGTTGTATTTCCTGCGCGACATTCTGTGTACACAAGGAATACGCGAGTACACAATTATTGACATTCATGGAGAGATTATCTCATAATTGCCAAGTTAATCCCCCGTATTGTCGATCACAGTTGCTAAGTGGATTATTGCTCATTGAATTGGGTATTAACATTTATATCATAGCTTATGAATTATTTTCGTAAGAACAGGCCCTGACAACAAAGTTCTATACATATAATAAAACTGTAAAAATGTGAATTCTGTACATTAAAGATATTCAAAAAATAATAAGCAGGGGGTGTTACTACATCGCTATAGAAGCCAAAACTGTGGTTAGTTTTTTGTCTGTCTGTCTGTATGTTTGTTCCACTATCACACGAAAACTACTGATCCGATTTGAATGCGGTTTTTGCAAATATATTTGTGTTCTTCCAACTTAACATCTGGTGTATAAAAATTTTCCCCCCCACCCCTCTAAGGGGACGAAAGAGGGGGTTAGATTTTGTATCAAACTTTTGCTTTTACACGAAAACTACTGATCCGATTTGCATACGGTTTTCTCAAATATATTCGCCTTCTTCCAACTCAACATCTGGTGTATAAACTTTCCCCCCCACCCCTCTAAGGGAACCCAAAAGGGGGTCAGATTTTGTATCAAATTTTTTCTTTAATGGACTTACGTCATATTATTAACTATATTTTCCAACATAACATCAGGTGTTCACAATTTTTCCCTCCACACCTCTTAGGGGATAAAAGGGGGGGGTAAGATTTTGTATCAATTACCAATGAAGTAGAAATACTTTAAATGGCAAAAGAACGTTTGCCGGGTCAACTAGTTTCTTAATAAATCTATGAAAAGCCGAGCCGAGACAATCTACACGAGCCGTTGTCAGGCGTTACCACCGGTCATAGGTTGTGTGTGATATCCTTAAAATCGTTCTTATCAATTTATTGTTTTATAAGATCAAAGGTACAGAAATAATATTAAATGATAATTAAATTAGTTCCGTTGGACTTTTCCTTACTTTTAAATTCATTGATTTGATATACCCACGATATACCGCTTCCGCTTGTCCTATGTCATGAAATTCAAACAATGCCAGTGTTTGAATTAATAATAAATAATTAAACGATGAGCACCAAGATCCAGATATAAATATTTTTTTTTTATTATGATTCTTGTGAAAATAAAAATGGTCTTAAAAGTTATATTCTGTGTCTCCGTGGCATAGTAGGTTCTAAATTAGTAAGTACTTAAGTACTAAATTTAATTGTCAAAATATGTATGACTAGGAATATCTTTCAAATAAAATTTAAGATAAATTAATAAGTCGTCGTTGTTATATTATATTAAAAACGAGCTTTTGCCCGCGGCTTCGCTCGCGCTAAGAAGTATTATTATATGTATCCCATCAAAAACATACCTGTAAAAATGGTGCCAAGTTCCAATCGACTAATTTTAATGGCCTAAAAAAGAGTTGAAATCCAATCCAACGCCAAGTTCAGATGCACTTCATCGATCGTAATCATCTTCATCAACAGCTTGATCCGTAATACTTTTAATTTGAACTTGGCATTTTTTGTTAATGCACACATAACACTCGACCTGCGTGCCAAATTTCATAACGCTAGGACAATTGGAAGTGGCCTCTAATTATAGTTTGTAGATGAGCCGACTCACGCTTGACCGATTTCTTTTAAGAAATTGCGCTTCGATACAAACTTTCATCCCCTATTTGAACCCCTTGGAGTGGGAATTTATCAAAATCCTTTCTTAGCGGATGCTTACATCATAACATCTACCTGCATGCCAAATTTCAGCCCGATCCGTCCAGTGGTTTGGGCTGTGCGTTGATAGATCACCATGTCAGTCAGTCACCTTTGAGTTTTATATAATACTAGCTGTTTCCCGCGACTTCGTCCGCGTTAGCATAATATGATAACGGAGATGGATAATTTTCTCCTTTTAAGGTCCCTTACTCAAAGGGTAAAAACGGGACCCGCAGCCAAGTAGGCACATATTAATCAATTGACACTCGAAAATTGTATGTTTAGTTTAGGTTACAATCTTTAATAATTTCAGTTCAATCAGTCGAAAGTCTAAGAAAATGTCTAAAAACTTTCATCCCCTATTTCATCCCCTTAGGGATGGAATTTATTAAATTCCTTTCTGAGGGGATGCCTACATCATGATAGTATCTTTATGCATACACAGTCTCAGCCCGATCAGTTTAAATTTGATAAAAGTTTATGCAAAATTTCATCCCCTATTTTACCCCCTTAGGGGTGGAATTTTTAAAATCGTTTTTAGGAGATGCCTACGTCATAGTAGCTTTAAATGCATGCAAAGTCTCAGACCGATCGGTTTGAAATTGACAAAGTTTCATACAATGTCAACCCCAATTTCACCCCCTTGGGGGTAGAATTTCCAGAAACGCTTAAATATTCATCCATTTAATTTTAATTAGTAACCCATTAATAAAGTTTCATGTTTCTAACTTAAGAAATGACGAACTTTCATTCAAGTTTTCAACCCCGATTTCCCCCCCTTGGGGGTAGAATTTCCAAAAACGCTTAAATACGTGTTCATTCATTTTTTTTCATTAACCAAAAAATAAAGCTTCATGTTTCTAACTTAAGAAATGATGAACTTTCATTCAAAATTTCAACTCCAATTTCACCCCCTTGGGGGTAGAATTTCCAAAAGCGCTTAAATATGTTTTCATTTATTTTTATTCAGTAACCCAAAAATAAAGTTTCATGTTTCTAACTTAAGAAATGACGGACTTTCATACAAACTTTCAACCCCTTTTTCACCCCCTTCGGGGTAAAATTTCCAAAATTCCTTCCTTAGTGGGTGTCTACTTAATAAAACAAAACTGCTCACCAAATTTCGTGGCTCTAACTTTAACAGTTTTTGCTCAACGTTGATGAATCAGTCAGTCAGTCAGGACTTGTAATTTTATATATATAGATAGATATAGATATACACTGCTACTTGCTACTGTAAGAAAAAATTCAAAGAAAGAAATGAAGGATTGTTAATGTAAAATGGCAGCACAATTTCCTTTCAACTGAATGATTTATAATCCACTGCTAGATGACGCCCGCAACTTTGTTGCGCCAAAACTCATATATCGCGCGGGAACCGTTCATTTTCCCGGGACAAAAAGTATCCTATGTCCTTTCCCGGGACTCAAAGTATCTCCATGCCAAATTTCAAAATCGGTCCAGCGGTTTGGGCGTGAAGAAGTAGGTAATTACAGGCAGACACACTTTCGCATTTATAGTATAATAGTATATTATAGTATAATTATATAAGTATGTAGTATGGAAGTATGGATACTATTACTTAATATTACAAATGCGAACGTGTGTCTGTCTGTCTGTTACCTCTTCACGCCCAAACCGCCAAACCGATTTTGTTGAAATTTGGCACGGAAGTACTTTTTGTCCCGGAAAAATTCACGGTTCCCACGAGATAAACGAGTTTTGGCGCAACGGAGTTGAGGGCGTCATCTTTACTTGACCACTTAAAGCGTGACCCTCGTTGCATACATTTAGTATGCTACGAGGGTCGCGCCTAAACTGGTCAGACCATAGTAAAGTATGGTAGATTTTTAACGGTAGTTTGTCGACATAAACATCTCGTTTTGGTTGGATCTTACCAGTATATTTGTGATGAATCGAAAATTATACGAAGACTTTCCTAATCCTCTTGGATTAAGCGATAAAATATACAATATCATCAGGGCGAACCAAGCGAGCCCTAGTACATCCTACTTTTTGTGGTACACTTAACGGAAAAACTATTTATTACACCTATTGATTTGTGCTTTAACATAGTATTTTTTATGAAATAAGGGGGCAAACGAGCAAACGGGTCACCTAATGGAAATCAACTTCCGTCGCCCATGGACACCCGCAGCACCAGAAGAACTGCAGGTGCATTGCCGGTCTTTTAAGAGGGAATAGGGTAAGGTAAGGTAACGGGAGGGTAGGTATGGGATGGGAAGGGAATAGGGGAGGGTAGGGAAGGGAATAGGGAAGGGAATAGGGAAGGGAATAGGGTAGGGGATTGGGTCTCCGGTAAACTCACTCACTCGTGAGTTTTTCTGTGAGGACGTGGTATTTCTCCGGTCGAGCCGGCCCATTCATGCCGAAGCAGGGCTCTCCCACGTCTCTTTATATATAGATGTGTTATCATTGGTTAGTCAAGGTTTAATTACTATTAAAATATATAAAAAAACTGCCTTAAGTATTATTACCACGCAGAAAAATAACGCGAGCCCTCATAAAGCTCGGCTTAATTTAGCTAGTCTACATTTATGTGACATCCAAAAATACGTGAAAAATACCAGACTTTGATGCCACTGGAAAATCTGTGGTTTTAATTCCAGGAACTGAAAAATAGTTATCATTCCGTGCAGGCATCCGGTAAATTCAGAAATGCCTAAAATGTGTGCAGCAACATGAGTGCCTCAAAATTCCTAACGTATCTTCTAGTGGAGGGAACACTGCAAACATTTACTAAGAGGCTCCCTAACAATGTTCGCTGCGTTCAAATACCACCATTAGGGACCTATCACACAGAGAGCGGTCACGCGGTCAAGCGTTGAAGAGGTCAGTTTTACGTTCTTTTTTATATTATGTTATACTCACCTATGAAGAGTTCTGACCGCGTCTGAATGCCTCCAGTCACCTGTGTGTGTGTGACAACATGAAGAACGTAGACCAGACCGCTTGAGCTTTTGACCGCGTGACAGCTCTCTGTTTGATAGCTCCCTAATATTGTTACAATGCATTTGACTTCAGTTACATAGTTAGATATTTACTTTGATGTTTGATCAAATATTGCCTTTTTTCATAACCTACTCTCATTATTATTATTATTATTATTATTACGCTTAAGCCCCGTTTTTCAAGAATGTTATTTCTATGTAAACAATTAATATAGATCTAACAAAAAATTACTTAATACAAAATATTTTTAAAACGTACTTAATTTAAATGTATAAACCCCAAAATTTTATAAAATATGCGGAATAATAATAAGAAATATGAGAAAACATAGAATACTTTTTAATAAAAATCGGCCAAGTGCGAGTCGGAATCGCGCACGAAGGGTTCCGTACCATGATGGAGCAAAATTAGGCCATAAATTGTGTTTTGTGTATGGGAGCCCCCCTTATTTTTTTATTTTATTTTAATATTATTATTAAATATTAAAGTACACATATAACTAAGGATTTTGTGAAAAATTCAAGTACCTACCTGTTGCCATTTTTGATATAGAGCAAAAAAAGCGGCCAAGTGTGAGTTGGACTCGCCCATGAAGGGTTCCGCAGCAGCAATAAGGTTTATTTTTATGAAATTAAAATGTTTTTGATTTATTTTTATATTTCAGTCGATATAATGAAATTTAGAATAAGGTTTACCATTTATGACGTATAAAAAAAACTGCTGGCTAGATCTCGTTCAAACCAATTTTCGTTGGTAGTTTTTATAGTAATCTACATCACATATTTTTTTTAGAATTATCATGCCCCTACTTTAGAAATTAGAGGGGGGGGGGGTACACACATTTTACCACTTTGGAAGAGTCTCTCTCGCAAACTACTTTACGGTTAAAAAAAATGATATGAGAAACCTCAATATGATTTTTGGAGACTTATCCATAGATACCCCACATGCATAGGTTAGATGAAATTTTTTTTTTTGTTTCAGTTGTACCTATGGGGACCCCTAAAATTTTTAATAATTTTTTCCATTTTTGCATCAAAATCTTAATGCGGTTTACAGACTACATCTACTTACCAAGTTTCAATAATACAGCTCTAATAGTTTCGGAGAAAAGTGGCTGTGACATACGGATGGACAGACAGACAGACAGACAGTCAGACATGACGAATCTATAAGGGTTCCTTTTTTTGCCATTTTGGCTACGGAACCCTAAAAAGGCCAAAAAATCACGTTTGTTGTATGGGAGCCCCCTTAAATATTCATTTTATCTCATTTTTAGGGTTCCGTAGCCAAAATGGCAAAAAAGGAACCCTTATAGATTCGTTATGTCTGTCTGTCCGTCCGTATGTCACAGCCACTTTTCTCCAAAACTATTCGGAAAGAGGTCAACTCTTCGAGATGTAGTAATAATGAGTAAAATGAACCTCTAGCTAAAACATTAGGTCGAGGGAACATAATCATCGGATGTTTCACTAATATAGGATATATTATAAATTATGAGGTAACGTCACCGACAATGACTTGGATCTAGTGAGTAAATTGAAACACAGAAACCCCCATAATTGGATCAAGAACGTATCAACATTTCGAAAACATGAATAAAAATGGAGCGGCAGCCTAACTCATTTGATTTTTCAATTAAAATCAGAGAGGTTAAAACAAAAAGCGGAGAACAAAGCCGGCAGTTTCTCCGTGGCTTTATAATTTCCTTATTTGCAGATGTTGGCCGGATTTTTTACTTTCGTCACCGCAACAAAGCGTGCTTTAGTGGAAATTATGCTATTAATTCCATATTTTTCAATTTTGTTCTATAGTGAAACGTGCGAAATGGAAATGGTTTAATTAAATAATAGCATAATTTTTAGGGTTCCGTGCCCAAAGGGTAAAAACGGAACACTATTACTGAGACTTCGATGTCTGTACTCTGTCCATCTACATATCTGTTTGTCTGTCTGTCTCCAGGATGTATTAGCTCAAGAACTGCTAAAGCTAGACTTCCAAAATTTTTACAGATTGTGTATTTTTCTTGCCGCTTTAACAACATAATTTACTAAAAACAACAAAAAGTCAATATTTAAGGGGCCTTCCATATAATAAACTTGATTTTAAAGTACTCGCAAAGTATTTAATTATATTTGTACTTTAATTTTAATGATAAAATAAACATTTGTGGGGGTGTTTAAAATAACACAATTCATTTAATATGGCCTACTTTTGCTCTACAATGTGTCCCAACACCGATGTCCGATCTTTTAATGTTATGATTGGCTCTCAATTTTTTTTATCACCAGATGATCGGACACCAGTATCATGATACATTGTATAAGGATACGGAACCCCTAGTGCGCGAATCCGACTCGCACTTGGGCGATTTTATTACAAATGTAAAATATTATGTATTGTCATTTACGTCGAGCCACATGCTGTGATATTTGCGAAATGAAAATACGTTCTCTCGTACCTCTAACTTTGTAAGTCGTTATGGAGTAATTTATTGGGAAATAAGAACCCATTGTGTACTTTTTCTTCTAATTCATGTTCTGATATTATTTTGCTCATTAACTATACATATAATAATAATTATCTATACATATAATAAAACTGTAGAAATGTGAATTCTGTACATTAAAGATATTAAAAAAATAATAAGCGGGGGGTGTCACTAGATCGCTATAGAAGCCAAAAGTGTGGTTAGTTTTTTGTCTGTCTGTCTGTCTGTCTGTATGTTTGTTTAAAATTTCCCTCCACCCCTCTAAGGGGACAAAAGAGGGGTCAGATTTTGAATCAAACTTTTGTCTTTAACACGAAAACTACTGATCCGATTTGCATACGGTTTTCGCAGTTATATTTGTCTTCTTCCAACTCAACATCTGGTGTATAAACCCCCCCCCCACCCTCTAAGGGGACCAAAAAGGGGGTCAGATTTTGTTTCAAATTTTTTCTTTAACTGTATTTTCCACCTTAACATCAGGTGTACACAATTTTTCCCCCCACCCCTCTTAGGGGACAAAAGAGGGGGTAAGATTTTGTATCAACTGATGAAGTAGAAATACTATAAATGGCAAAACAACATTTGCCGGGTCAACTAGTTGTCTACACTACTATTATAAAGAGGAAAGATTTGATTTTTTGTTTGTTTGTTTGTTTGTTTGTTTGAGTCGAATAGGCTCCGAAACTACTGGACCGATTTGAAAAATTCTTTTGCTATTGGAATCTTACATTATTTCTGCTGAACATAGGCTACATTTTATTTTGGAAAAAAGTAGGGTTCCGTAAGATATTTGAGTTTTTCGGACGCAAGGTGTAAAAAATCAGCTAGAAAAGTTACTTATTTTGCGTACGCTGCCTAAACTATAAAAGATAGAACCATAAAATGTTCTAAGTAATTGTAGATCTTATAAATATCTACAAAAAAGTCCGCGACACACCATACCTATCTATGTCGAGTGAGGCACAATAACCATTTATTTATTTAAAAATCCTGAATTTTTTTTGGACTACATTTGAACGGATATATTTTACTCACGCTATTAATCCTTATCAAAATAAATTATTTTATCACTAAGTACAGTTTATGTAGATAATATTTGGTCTTTGAATGATTATAATTGGACGTTTGGTTTTGAAATTATGGCGAAATTAAAATATTACGATAGTGGGCGTCACCAAAGCGTGTGCAGGAGGAAGACAATATTCTGTGGTAGAAATGAAAATTCTGTACATAAAAGATATGAAATGACACCCGAAATTACACCTATGTCACTACATCGCTATAGAAGCCAAAAATGTGGTTAGTTTTTTGTCTGTCTGTCTGTCTGTCACTCTTTCTGTCTGTCTGTATGTTTGTTCCAGCATCACACGAAAAATACTGATCCGATTTGAATGTGGTTTTCGCAGATATATTTATCTTCTTCCAACTTAATATCTGGTGTATAAAATTTTTTCCCCCCACCCCTCTAAGGGGACAAAAGAGGGGGTCAGATTTTGTATCAAACTTTTTTCTTTAACACGAAAACTACTAATCCGATTTGCATACGGTTTTCACAGATATATTATATTTGTCTTCTTCCAACTCAACATCTGGTGTATAAAAATCCCCCCCCCCTCCCCTCTCAACCCTCTCTGGGGACCAAAGAGGGGTCAGATTTTGTATACAACTTTTTTCTTTAGTGGACTTACTTCATATTAGGTATTAACTGTGTTTTTACCCGACTGCCAGGAGGGTTATTCAACTTAACATTTGGTGTATGACCTTCCCCCCCCACACCCTCTTAGGGGACAAAAGAGGGGGTAAAACATGTATCAACTGATGATGTAGAAAATATACTTTAAATGGCAAAACAACGTTTGCCGGGACAGCTAGTTAAATATAAAGATACTGATTTTCCGTCCTAAAACAAATAATAAATATTATACAAGGAAGTTTCCAACATTGTTTGTACATAAAATAAATATACTCCTTATCTTTAAGGCAATTCCAGAACCAAAATGGACTGGACAAATACGACAACGAACGAAATTGAATTTGGACTGTAGCTGAGCATCGTCGACGTTCTGCCCCCATGGGACAAGCACTTCAGAATCATTCTATTTCCAAATGTAAACTATTTAAACGTTTTCCTATTATGAGAATATCCGTTTGAATCACATTCGTGTGAAGCCCAGCCCTGGTAGTGGTATATTGCAAATAGAATATGGAATTTACCATCAATTAGTAAATTGATTCATCACGAATCAATTTCTCCGATGGTATATTCCTAGGGCCTACACAATTCGATCGGATTGACATACAAGCCCAGCCGACCGATCACGAGTCACGACATTGAGTTCACCTTAACATTTGCAATCTGCAATTAATTAATTTCCTCACTTGCACATTAATTCGTTAATTAAAAAAAATAAGGTTATCAACCGACTTCAAAAAATAAAAAGGTTAAAGACTGTATATGCTTTTTATGTTTGTTTACGCTAATTTCTACATAGATGTCTATGAACGGATTTGATCATTTTTTTTTGAAAATATATTCAAAATGTGGCCCTACGAGGAAATACTGATTGGAGTTTTTTATTATTGTTAAAATATATAATTAGACGCCTCAGCTCCGTGGTCTAGTCACTAGTGGATTAGAACTTACTCTCGACTCGGAGGTCACGGGTTTAATTCCCGCGTTGGAAACATATTGTTATCCCCAAGTTTGGTAAAGACAATGCAGGCTGATCACGTGATTTTCTGACAAGTAAGATGATCCATGCGTCGGATGGGCATGTCAAAAGGCGGTCGGCGCCTGATCTCTCGCCAGTCGTGCTGGTTTTCCGTCCTACTAGGTTATGAGAGTAAAAGGAATAGAGAGTGAACTTGGGCACTATAAAATTACTCTTGTGTAATAGGCCTGGTTTCAATGAAACCAGCCATCGTCACCGGAACCGGTGTGGGAGTTATTAATAAAAGATATTATAATAATAAAAAGTCTTCAGCATGAATCATGATACATAAATATAGTTCAACAACTTTCAATAATTTGAATAATGTAAATATTATGTTGTGTAATTTCTGAAAATTAACTTCCGGGTTCCCGGTAACAATTCTGTCGAAGCTTTTATGCAACTTCTGTGTAACTACTCGACCGGGCGAAAGAGACAGCAGTTGTCGATCAGAGCTCGACAGTCAATTAACATTTCTCCAACATTTACATGCGCCCGTAAATCAGAGAACACGGGTTTTATTTTAAATCACCCAATATTTTCCCGTCGCGGCGCGGCGGTTTGAATTGTGGCCGAATTTATATCGCACATGTTCTACCGTGTACAGATATTATGTTGTGTGCGGTCGTACACCTGCTTTTTATGGCCCAAATATTGAATGTGTATCATGTTGAAAGCGTATTGTTAGCAGCTTACACAGAAACAAGATATGCGACATGATGCATAGTGATATTGAAATCAATATTCATTTGATCATAATAACATACATATTCTGTCGGAGTCCGCAATATATATTACATTATATTAAAAGGTTATCTGGTATATACTGTATAGTGAGATATTTTGTTCAACTGCAAAGATATTATGTAGCATTTATAACTGACAATTCGTCAGATAGACTTCATTCACATACTTCTTGAATTACAAGTTTCTAACGCTTATTCTCATAAGAATATCGAGTTCGAAGATGATAATCGTTTGTTAATACCTGAAATATAGATTTGATAGAGGATAGCCTCAGGCCAGTTACGCAGGAGTAATTTTTATAGTGTTTTCTATGAGAGGCCGGGGCGGCCTCTCATAGAAAACAGGAAATGGAACAGCAAGAAATGGAAAGGGCGTAAGCGACAAAATGGTTTTTGTCGCGTAATTTA
Organism: Plebejus argus; assembly: GCA_905404155.3. Taxonomy (NCBI): domain Eukaryota; kingdom Metazoa; phylum Arthropoda; class Insecta; order Lepidoptera; family Lycaenidae; genus Plebejus; species Plebejus argus. The sequence continues at coordinate 15,875,252 of FR989936.1, forward strand.
ACAACCATAAATATATTTCAAATAAGCTATGTACAAGTTATAGTGTATGCTTGAAGTAAATTTCAATGTACAAATTTTAGAAGCTCAAATCACTCTCCTCTGTTCGCAAATTTAGAATCCCTTTTTTACAGAGGTATTTTTGATTGATTATTCTGTGTTATGAAAGTTGGCCAATCGAGTTATGCTATGGGTAATTCAAAGACAAAGACAATAATATGATGAATACTGACAATGAAATTTAATTTCTTAGCTTTAGTCATTGCTGAGAAAAATCGATATCGCTACAGCCAAATTATCAAGGCATCGCGTCGTCTTAACCACTGGACCACGGAGGCGTAATATGAAGAGATAATAGATGCAGTGCAACCATATAGAGAGCTGATAATAAATGTGCAATTGTGCGACCATATAAAGAGATAATAGATACTAAGGAATAAATAGTGATAATTTAAATGCAACAACTGAGCTGATCCTGATGAGAGCTGTACTTAAAAAAAATTTAATAAAAGGACAGTCTATATTGTAGCAAAATTTTCGAATTCCCCACATATTTCTGTGCGAATAAGGCTGCAAAAATACATAAATATGCTATTACAAATTATTTTGTGAATTTTAAGTACCCAGGATACAAAATTTAATTATAACAATTTCACTTTGTATCACACAGTATTATTTATTAGCAGCTCTCTCGTGCGTATTAAAACGCATATGCACGATGGCTATTTGGACCGTATATCCATTGCTATAAGATCACAATGTGGTACCCCGGATCCGCGACGATCATTATCGATAGGCAGATAAAGCATCACGAGGATCGTCATTAAAATTCCATAATTAAGACCCGTTTTGTATCAGTAATGATGTCTGTAATTAATTTGTTCCCGTCCTCGATATCCTCACGTTTTAATCATGTTTTTGATATAAAATCATTATTTCATTTGCTACAAGCAGTAAGAGATGAAACTAGTTCCAAAAATGTACAGTTAAAAATTCAGACAAGATTAATATTTATCTGAATTTTTAATTGTACATTTTCCTTCACAAATTATTCCAGCTCGATTGTATTTTTGGTGAAGTATATCTATTTTAATTTTCACCAGAAACATGATAAAGTATTACTCATACGCTATTATAGTGTTTTTCAACCTGTGGGTCGCAACTCGCAAAGCCTTTTTAGGTCGGGAGAACTATTTCAAAAAAATTGATAAATTGGAGGATTTCGAAAAAAGGGTGTTAGAACTCTCCAACTTAATTTATGAACCTTTTATAACCACACATGTTAAAAAAAGGGCCGCAAAGTATTTTATTCCAGGGAGGTTCCATCACAAAAAAGAATAAAATCAGGCAAGGGCCCACGCGTCACGAGTTTTCCCATACAAAAGTGAAAAAAAAATTTGATCTTTCAGCACTGCTACTTTCACAGTGAACTCTCTACGAGGAACACGTACACACCCTAAAGTACTATCACTTATTTTTGTTACAACCTGTATAAGGGCCACAAAAACACCCTAAAATATTATCACTTTGTTTTGTTATACCCTGTATATACAGGTTGTTTCAAATAAGGTAAACTAAGCCAAAAGGAGGTGAATCAGAGATATTCTGAACAACTTTCGTTCTACGACTTTTGGAAATTCGTAAAAAAAATATTGGTCTCCACACAAACTTCGTTGGTTACGTGACATTTTTACCATGGAAAAGCAACATAATATTTTGTTTTTGCGAATTTCATAAATTCGTAGAACGAAAGTTGTTCAGAATGACCCCCTGAGTCACCCCTTTTCGGCTCATTATAATATCTTATTTGAAACATCCTGTATATGCACAAAACTCACATCATTGTTTCGCGCTATAAGTCCGCTAAATCCACACAATTAAGGGTCTTTTATTGCTGTCGTATGGCCGTTTTTATTGCGCGTTTAAATAATTTTACGAGATTGCCGAGCCGAAACTGCCCGATTTACATCTAAAATATCCGCACTTTATGTTATGTTTGATTGAACGCGCGTTTTTATAAACATATTAAACTAACAATTACTAAAAACTGCTTGCCAGGAGTCATATTGGTCCATTTCTTTTTTCAGTAAAAAAATATTCCATCAAAATTGCTTTAAGTAATTAGGTAGCAGACATAATTCATAACATTATTACATTTATTATACAAGATAACAAAAAATAATCAATATAATTGCTAGCTTGTCACAAAGAACTACTATTTATTATTCATTGACTGAAACAAAATATGTTATTTTGATTAATTTGCTCTAAAATTTTGATCAATCATGCTGCTAGTTATGTTGAATACTAAAATGCAATTTACGGCGCAGCGGGAGCCAGTCCATTAGAATTTATGATACATGGTCCAGGCCGTAATTAAAAGAGCCCACGGGGGAAAATAACACGGGAATTTCCCACGAACTTGTGCCACCGAACTTAGGTCATTACGCCGTATGTTTTGCATTATTTTTTAACCCCCGGCAAAAATTAACTGTGATAAGCTATAATAGCCACCCACGTCCATGGCCAGTTTCTAAAGTTTTTTTAATTGAAATGTGTCCATGTATTTATTAGCGCCATAATAATATTGTACTAATAATATTATATTATTATAACTAATAATTAATTAAAACAGAGTACAGCCGTATATGTGTTTGTTCGTAGATTTTGGTAGTTAGACAATAATTTAAAATTTTATTTACACAAATGACTGTTTTTAATATATTATATATAACATCAAAAAATTCATATAAGTATTATAAAATTTATTCAAAGTCTCAATAAATAATTTTACTGTCGTATATCTGGACAATAGTGTACACATACGTCTTCATCGCCTTAAGAGTGGCAGTCTTCCACCGTGCATTTTTCGTGTAACTTTCTTCCACGCACTGGAAAATTCTGGAACGGACTGTCGCCACCAGTATTTCCGGACCAATACGACCAAATCTTCAAGAAGAGAGCGTATTCCTTTTTTGAAGGCCGGCAACGCATTTGTAGCTCTTCTAATGTTGCGACAGTCCATAGGCGACGGTAGTTGCTTTCCATCAGCTGACTCGTTTGCTCGTTTGCCCCCTATTTTATATAAAAAAGCATTATATTATGTTGTATGGCGTTCACCTATACAGCTAAAATTACTACTATCCTTTTGGCTTATCCTTTTGGTTAAAAACTAATAAAATATAGGCACTGCCATAGACTTATATATTACATATAAATCGATGGGCACTGCTTACGAATAATGGGTCTGCAAGGAGGCGTAGCGCCGAGTTATTACTTGCGGAAGCCGCGACTTCCCTTCCCAGACCGCGGCACGAGCGGTTTGTAATAATGTTCATTATAAGGCTCAATTTACTCCGCCGCGAAATGGAAGGGAAGCGACTTTTTGAAACGAACTTGTACATAGCACAATGAACTTTATGTCAACAGTATAATACACAAATTAAATACGAGCCAAAAATTTGACGCGCGTTTACCGCCAAATTTTCGAGAATTCGGTGTCACTTTCCGCGCCATGAGGCGAAATTGACGCTTCTATTCCGCGGCGGTGTAAATTGAGTTCATAAAGCTGTGACTTTTTTTAAGTTTTTGACATATTATTTTTCTCGTCGTAATTCGTATTGTTAGTTTCATTCGTCGTCTTCGTCGAATCGAAAATGGCAAGAATGCTCTCATCAAATCTTCTATTTTACAGCCAATTCTGCTTTACATTTTTTTGAAAATATCCTTTTATTACGAACAAATTTCATCTGAATCAGCTGTTCAATGTTTTAAGCGTGAACGGGCTACATATACACATACACTTTAATAATACTAGTAGTATGATTAGTAAAATTGATCACTACTATTTTAACGTACGGAAATAATATACTTTTTACGTACTTAAGTAGATAAAAAAGAATAAATGTTAAGTTTTCTTTCAATTTTATATAGTTTTACCCTATGGTGTAACTGATGGGAAGGTAAAAATATTACCTTTTACTCATATTTATGGGGAGCGATCCCTTGTAAATATTTTCACACGATATCCATTCAACGGCGTACTTATAACACAAACACATTAGGAAATTATGTGCGGTGTACTTTAGAGATCTCTTCTATTCAACTAAATGGAAATTTGTCTTAGAAATAAAAAGTAGATAAAACCTATTCTCAGGCTTAACAAAATATATCAAAATAAACAAAATTTCATTAAAAACGCACAAATACTTTGACACGAGAATTTTGTATTAGAAAAAAAATAAAGTAACATGATATCTATATTTTCAAAACACAAGACACGTAAACTTTTTAGTTTAGTGTACCAAAAATAATCAATTTTTATAGTAAATAGATGCAATACTGATGCCAATTGAACGTAGAATGATCTGGAAGTGGTAGAAATAGTTTCCGCAACAGTATAAGCACATAAATCGAAATAATAACGCTCATGTCGGATTTATATCGGCGTTACATCGAGCCAAAGGGGAAATTTGGGGAGAAAGGGTCGCGAGGAATATTTCAATATGCTATTCACATTTTTTATGATCGTCATGTGTGGCGCCCTACGACTGCACCGCAATATCGCGCCACACTTTCAATATTTTCTCGTTTTTGCGATATCAAAGGCACCTAAGATATTTTTGGTGTATTTTCAAGGGAATCGTCGTAATCACATCGATGGTGCGCATTTATGCTATAAGACAGGAAGGAATTTGTTCGAATTTTATGTGAATGGTTTCTATAATAATTTTAGATGGTATAGGTTAGAATTTAGATGAAAAAGGTGAGATTATTTCTTTTAATTTTTTGAAATAAATAGATATATTAAAAAAACTTGTCTCATTGATATTATACCTCTAGTCAAAACACCAATGACAAAATCTACTTTTAATGTGCTTTACAACACGTCAGTGTCTAGAAATAGAACCCACGATTCAAAAACCAAACGGTACTTATCCACTTACTATCCTCGTTTTTCCTTTGTTCGAAATTAGCTTTATATCTACATATTATTGATGCAGACGAAAACTAAATTCGATACGCTAAATTCCACCAGGTATAATAACAATAAACTTTTAACCAAATCGGAAATCTGGTCAGTACATATAAACGTTTAATGGGCACGCTGCACCAAAAACGGCCACAAGTGCAGCCGAGATTATAATATCAGAGTTTCAATTGCACAAGTTTGTACAATTTGCTGTTTCACACTATCACGTTACAGCGAGTATGGATTCTCGTAAACAACATCTGCAGTTTGTACTTGTAATGAAAATTCATGCTATTTTCTATTAATTTCATCAACATGCTAATTTTCATGTCATAGCATGCTATATGCTTTCTATTTGCTAAAGTCGCGGCATCGTGAACTCTCAGTTCGCATCGCACCGCTTGCGTCGAGTATTATTTCGCGTCGGCTGAAATATAGCAATTAGCAAGTAATTAGCGCGGTGCGTAACAGCGCGGACGAGAATTTTTCATGATCGCTGACTATTGCTGCGAACGATAATATTAACAATCATATTTTTTTTAGCAAATACGCATATAGCATTGTATTATTTGAATGAAATTCAAACAAACCCTAAAAAATACCATAACAATTTTAAAAATTTCAACAACAGTTTAAGTGATGAAATAAACCTTTTTCCAAATATTACAATCAAAATAACCGAAACTTATTTAAAATGGAAAACTCTGAAACGAACTGTCACCAGCAGTATTTCCGGACCTATACGACCTGTCAAACCTTCAAGTGTTTTCCCTCTTAAAAGGCCGGCAACGCACCTGCAGCTCTTCTGATGTTGCAAATGTCCATAGGCGACGGTAGTTGCTTACCATCAGGTGACCCGTTTGCTCGTTTGCCCCCTTATTTAATAAAAAAAAAGCGTTTGGGAGCGAACAAAACGACCGTAGCGGAAGTATCGCGGCGACGCCGGTATTGCAACTGAGAACTTTGACAAATTAGTTCATGCTTTAAAGCAGCCGCAAACTTGCGCTGCGACAAAGAAGTAGTGTTTCCTACTTCGGTGGAATGCGAACCGCAAAATATTTCCACTATTGCAATATTGTGTTACGTAGGAAATATTGGACGTAACTACGGTTGGCAAATCGATTTTATTGTTTGTTTTCAGTCGGACCGTTTTGTTCTTTCCATTTTAAGAATGAGGGCAACGCTTGAGAATATAAGAAATAGTCTGTCTATATTATGAAAACGTAATAATTTAATATAGTATATTATCTTGTGTTGTTGATAACCAGTCAGTATGTACACTTAAGCATAATAAAAATATAGTAATTAATTTATATAAAAAAAAATCTTTCATAATACATTGTGTAACAAAAATAAGTGATAATACTTTAGGGTATGTACGTGTTCCTTGTTGAGACTAGAGAGTTTACCGTGAAAGTAGCAGCGCTGAAAGACGTTTTTTTTTCACTTTTGTATGGGCAAGGGCCCGAGCGTCACGAGTTTCTCCATACAAAAGTGAAAAAAATTGGTCTTTCAGCGCTGCTACTTTCACAGTAAACTCTATACAAGGAACACGTACACAAGTATTATCACTTATTTTTGTTACACCTGTATTTATCAGAAATAAGTTTTATAATAGTGCTTTTAAATATTAAATTTTTTTTATATAATTTTACGAGAAATGCTCGATTAGATAATAAACTTTTTACTGCAATTTATTTCACACTTCAATTGGTGGCTCAAAATAAAATTGTATCACGTATAATGATTGTGTTTTATGTCATAATATTTACATTTGGTTCGTGAAATTAATGTTTCACCTCGTCGTCGCAGTAGGTATGCAGTGACAGGTCCAATATTATTTCAGCGTCTGAGAGTCCGTGGTCGAATGTATTTTATTTGCCAATCGATGTGCTGGTCCTGAAAATTCTGAAAATAAAATTATTGTATTGGTTATTGTATCCATAGGTTGAATATTATGGCTATCATAATCTGAGTATGCAAATATCATTTTTAACATTCAGTTGATTTGTACTAGCTTATCGTTACAATATTTATTTCAAGCTCAATTGAAGTGATTTATATCAATAACTAACTAATCAGCAAAAGCTAATAAATATATTTTGTAACTAATTAAGATACTCAAAACATTGTAAATACCAAACGCGTTGCGAAGTGATACAACGAAATTAATTGTTTTATGTTAATTTGATGAATCATAAATCATAATTTGAAATTCAAATTCGTAAAAGCTAGTTAGTGGAATAATATTTACTTCGATTACTCGAGCACTCTCAGGTAACGAAACAACCCAACTGTGACCAAGTTTGGTTGAAGTTACTATCTCAATTAACTTAATATAATTTGATTAAGATATCTCAAAATGTCTTTGTCGTTATGACATGATTGAAATAATTTGAGGTAAAGTTAATAATAGTTTAGTAAATAATATAATTATTATTCATAATTCATACCGTAAATGGCAGCCGTCTGTAGCTTTAGCTTTTGCAGTTAGAGTTTCTGATGTAGGTTATGTAGAGTCTACATTCAGACACCTCAATATATCCTCTACAGCTTGACTTGCAGTTTAATTGTCAAAATAGTCTTAATAGAAAATTCTATATCTAGTCGGCTATACAGTGTGAAACAAAAATAAGTGATAATACTTTAGGGTGTGTACGTGTTCCTTGTAGAGAGTTCACTGTGAAAGTAGCAGCGCTTAAAGACCAATTTTTTTTTACTTTTGTATGGGCAAAGGCCCGAGCGTCACGAGTTTCCCCATACAAGAGTGAAAAAAAATTTGATCTTTCAGCGCTGCTACTTCCACAGCGAACTCTCTACAAGGAACACTTACACACCCTTAAGTATTATCACTTATTTTTCTTTTTAGTTTATTGTTAATATTGTGTTTTTGTAGTGTAGTGATCAAAAAAGCGAATAAACGTTTATTTATTTATTTATTTATCGCCCACATTGGGAAAGACTGCTCTAGAGTCTAGGGTGTGTACGGATTCCCTATATAGAGTTGACCATGAAAGTGGCAGCGCTGAACGACCAATTTTTTTCACCTGTATATGGAAAAATTCATGACGCTCAGGCGCTTGCCCATACAAATCACTAAAAAATTTTGCTCTTTCAGCCTTTCTACTTTCACAGTGAACTAAGGGACACATACACACCCTAAAGTATTATCACTCAGTTTTGTTACACCCTGTATAAGAGACACAATAATCAATATGCACATTACACACCCTAAACTGTTGTTACTTTGTTTTGTTCCACCATGAACTGTCAAAACTCTGGTTAAAGTCAATACCTAATAGACGCCATATTTGACGATAACCTCAACCTTAACTATAACAACGCCTCTGGTGCAAGTTGCAACCTACACTCAGGGCCTGTTTCACCACTTCCTGATAAGTGAAGCTATCCATCAATTAACTTGACAGTTCAAGTATGGAGAGTTTGTCAAAAAAAGTTGTGAATAGCATATTTGGCACCTTATCAGGAAGTGGTGAAACAGGCTCTTAGTCTTAGAACCTGCATTATTTTATGTATTACTCTAAACATATTCCATTCCCTAGACTTGCATGCCGCTAGCATGTATCGTGTTAGTAAGCCGGAGCAATGCGCACTAGTCCGGGGTGTAGATCAGTGGTCGCCGCGCGCGGGATTTGTAAAATTTATTTGCCGACCCGAGTCACCTCTGTTACTCTGTTACGGAACTAAATTACTAGAAACTTTAGATTCGTTATGCTAGGAAAAATACATTGTATTTTTTTACGTAATCCTAAGAAATGACTTCAAAATATATTACTTTGATTGGGCTCACATTGAACCACGCTCGGCTGTACCGACAAAATTATAAAAGCAAAATGTCAGTCACTCTAGGCTCAAAAAGTATCTTGACTGTTGTCGGCTCCAGCGCATGTACGTCCCCGGTTTTCTCCCGAAACGCCCATTTGCCGGCACACGTACTCCTTTCGATTACATTGACGTCACGGTTTCGCTAGAAAAAAGATAAGTATTGGCTCCAAATGTAAGGGCGCGTGAGACCCCGAGGATAAAGATGCCAACGTAACTTATCAGCTAATCGGGCCATTCAGAAGGGTTTTATATTGCCTCGCTCGTTTGCTTTTATTAAGATGCATTATATTATCTCCTACGACCCAACAGGCTCGTTGTGTTTAAGTGTATTGGTTTTATTTCTTCTACTCCAGTCGAGGTTTTGATAGTTTACTTACTTAACTGATAAATTAGAAGTTTATAGTGATAAATAAAGTGTAGTATTTAAAACACGTTCCTGAAATATTTAAGTTATAATTTTTGAAACGAATGTTAGTGGTTCCTTTTTTCCTTGTCTCATCTTGTCAGGATTTGCCTTTGTATAAAACGCTGTATAAAAATGTGTTGAAACTTTAACTCTGGTTATTATATTTTATGTCCTACGTTAAATAAAGGAATGTATCTAAAAATGATTAGTCATCAAATTCTGTAAGGTATTTATAACATGGGTCAAGATACCTGACTTAAATAATAATTAATTAATTAATTAATTAATGCCACAAGAAATATTGTAAGCTATATCATTATCTCAAAACATTCAATACTCGTATTACTTTGAAGCTAAATTCAAATGAAAATTCTGATCAAATGTTCAAAAACTCATAATGTGGATAATATTATATGGATAATTTTAGTCCGTATTTCGTGTGAGCGAAAGCAATAGCAAAGTACATTACCAACAATGTACCCTCTAAAAGCGTCACAGAAAATTCTGGAAAAACTTTTTCAACGGCTGGAGCACTCGTAAAGTTAAAAATTACACCACCTCCATTAAGCACCGGATTTTTAATTTGCAAAATTTTACTACGTTTTTAGAACTAATGTTAAATATTTTTAAGCAGGTCCGTAAAATCTTGGTAATGTTTTAAGTTCCGTACTTACAAGCGAAGGCTGATAAGTACTGAAGTAATTTTGCAGGTGTTATCAATATCAATATTTTGTCGGATAGTGATTAGTGATTAAAAGAAATTAATGTATGTTTCATAATGTTTAGTACATGAAGTTTTATAGCTCACGGCAAAAAAGTCGTTTGGTTTGTAATAATAATAATTAATTAATGATTAAAGGTGGAATTGCCTGGCGAGCAAAATCGTATTGAAAAATAACAATAAAAATCAAATTGAAAAATATATATAAAAAAAGAGATAAACTCCAAAGCAGGTAACTTGGACTGTTGTAATGGGTATGATCAGGGAACAGTGGAGAACCTAGATGCCTCTTATTGTGTTTAAGAAAAATCAGCCCTTTTTTTTTTTTTTTTGATGCGCAGGGGAAACCCTTAAGATGAAGTGGTAGGGTGCGCATCGCGTTTCTGAGGGGGTGAGGTATGAAGCCATCTTCCGCCCCGCGCACGCCTGCACTGGTAGTAGGTGCGTAGCGTAAAGGCAGCGGCGCGGCGACCGGGCATGCGAGTTCAATATTTTACCCTCTTATTATCTTCTTTTAGATAATTTTTTTCCTTAGTAGGCATAAATGAGAATAAAGGTCGCCGCACACTTGACCGGGTATAGTTATAATTGGTATTATATTGTTTTTGAAAAATTTTTTTCTTAGTTGGTATTGTATGAATAGAAATAAGGGTCACCATACACTTGACCGGGTATCGGTATCGGTATTATCTTGTTTGAAACACTTTTTAACCTCAGTAGGTATGAATGAGTAAAAATGAGAATAAGGTTTACCGTACACTTGATGTACACACTTATCGGTTGATTGTACAAGAGAATACCGATACTTACCTCATTAGTTACCGATTCCAAATTGTCTCGAATATATGAATGAATGATATTCAAAGTACAAGCCTACTTGACATACGTTATGAGATAATATGTCATATTTATTAGGTTATTATGTCAGAGTATACAATAGTCAATTTATTTATAAAAATATATTTATTAATTTTTAGGGTTCCGTAGCCAAAATGGCAAAAAGGAACCCTTACAGATTCGTCATGTCTGTCTGTCTGTCTGTCTGTCTGTCTGTCTGTCTGTCTGTCTGTCTGTCTGTCTGTCTGTCTGTCTGTCCGTCCGTCCGTATGTCACAGCCACTTTTCTCCAAAACTATTAAAGCTATACTATTGAAACTTGGTAAGTAGATGTAGTCTGTGAACCGCATTAAGATTTTGATGCAAAAATGGAAAAAATATTAAAAATTTTAGGGGTCCCCATAGGTACAACTGAACATTTAAAGCAATAGATTTGGATTTAAATTTCTCCAAATGTGAACTTTTTTTTAACGGCCCAATCGCACAGCCGCATGACGTAATAATGTCTAAATTTAACAATTTGGCCCCTAGTATCAAAATTCTCAGTAAAGAATCCCTCCGCCTTCTAGGTGCCCCTATATTCAACGACGGTTTTGAGCCTTACGTTTCGGAACAAAAACAAAAATTCGTAGTATCTTCTGGCAAACTCGTCGCAATAAAATCCCATATGGCTTACCAAATAATTCGTTTTTGTTTGTTTGTGCCCCAATTCACATATGTCCTGAGGTGCTGCCCTCTATGGGAGTACCCCAACCTTCTTTCCCATTTAGACACTATTTTAAAAGACACAATAATGAATATTTTCAACTGCCAAATCTCTGACACCTCTTGGGCCCAAGCTACTCTCCCCATTCGTTTCGGTGGCTTGGGTCTTAGAAGCGTGTCCAGTGTGTCCCTTCCTGCCTTCCTTTCTTCAGCTCACAGCATTCATCCTCTTTTCATCAAAATCATCACCAATTCTTCTGGAAACGTAGGCATTGAGTCACTAGCTGAGGCGATCAACGCTTGGAAACGTGTTTGTCCTAGTGACGTTTCAGTTAACCCCAATATCCAAAAGAATTGGGATGAACCACTAATCAATTTGGCACAATCAGAAATTCTAAATTCCTCGTCCACCACAAATCGGGCGCGTCTTCTAGCGTCCGCCGAGCCGGAATCAGGCTACTGGCTCCAGGCTAACCCATCATCCAATACCGGAACACTTTTAGATAACCACACATTCAATCTTTCACTCAGTTTGCGACTAGGAGCCAATATCACCGAACCCCACCGCTGCCCCTGCGGCGCCGCAGTAGACCGCCAGGGTCACCACGGTCTATCTTGTCGACGCAGCGCCGGCCGCCAGTCCCGCCATGCCTCCTTGAACGACGTTATCCGCAGGGCCCTTGTCTCCGTCAACGTGCCGGCTACTCTAGAGCCGAACGGTATCGCACGTGACGACGGCAAAAGGCCCGACGGAATGACGCTCGTTCCGTGGAGCCGCGGGAGGCCTCTTGTCTGGGACGCCACCTGCGTGGATACGCTAGCGGCGTCGCACGTGACGGCCACAACGAGAGAGACGGGAGCTGCGGCGGCACAAGCAGAGACAAACAAAAAAAAGAAATATGAGGCACTGGGGAACGACTACTTTTTTTTACCCTTCGGTGTCGAAACCCTGGGTCCGTGGGGCCCTGGTGCCAAGCTACTTTTCAGAAAATTGTCCCAAAGACTGGTTCAGAAAACTAACGATCCCAGAGCTGGCGCTTACCTCGGCCAACGTATCAGCCTTGCGATACAGCGAGGTAATGCTGCCAGCCTCTTGGGTACTTTGCCCGCAGCCTCCGACTTAGATTTAGTTTTTTATATATAGTGTTTCTTTATTATTATTATTATTATTATTATTATTATTATCCCCTTTGTTTTATATGTAACTAATTAGCTGTAATTATATTCTATTTGTAATAAAAAAAATTATTATTATTTATTTATACACTATTTTTATTTGAATACTACGAATATTTATTCACCATCGACACCTATATTAATGCATAATAAATTATGTGTAAGTCTCACCCTTCTAAAACTTGAACAGAATTATCTGAACATTTTTTTTTATATTTGGTTGCACAAGATTTATATCTGTAAGAAACATAATAACATTCAACAAGGTTTATATCTGTAAGAAACATAATAACATTCTTCTTCATTCTATCTCTTCGGTCTTCAAAAGCAAAAGACAAATCAAAATACACATTACCATCCTATTTGTTAGGAGTCCCTAAATGTGTTGTTCTAGTAACTGTTCAATATTGTTATTGATACTGGACAATACTCTTATTCTCATTTCTACTCATTCATACCTACTAAGGAAACAATTGTGTCAAAAAAATATTATAAGTATCGATACCCAGTCACGTGTACGGTGACCCTTATTTCTACTCATTCATACCTACTGAGGAAAAAAAAATTAAAACAAGATAATACCGATACCGATACCAGATCAAGTGTGCGGTGACGCTTATTCTTATTTCTACTAATTCATGCCTACAGAGGAAAAGAATAGTCAAAACAAGATACCCAATACCCATATCGGTACCCGGTCAAATATGCGGTGACCCTTATTCTAATGCCTACTGAGGAAAAAAATAACGTCAAAAAAAAGATAATACCGATACTCAGTCAAGTGTACGGTGACCCTTATTTCTTTTTTTTCCCTTAACTCTTTTTTTTTTTAATTATTCTTCTTTTCCGCAAAAGGGATATTTTTTTCCTCTGCAGTTTTTATTTCCCATTTTCACATCAAATTCTCGTAAAGAGCGGGCCGACGAGTAGTACGTGTCTGCTTGCGACGAGGCTCCGCGGCCGACTGAATCGCCACCCCGCATCCCCGCCGCCCTCATACAGTGCGAGCGTTATAGGTTATTATCTTATTTTGAATGACTAACTATCATTTTAGTGAAAACCATAAATACTACCTTATGGGATTTGATGAAAGGTTTATGAAAACATAAATTTTTTACTAGAATTGTATCTAAATTCGCCGTAAAATCGAAAAATTGCAATAAAATGGCAATTTATGATGATTTTCACGATTTTTTTCTATCGAGGCAAATAACTATAATCGTGTTTCGAAGAATATAACGTTATTAGGCATATCTTCACCCTTACGCCGGTATGAATAACATTGTATGAATTTTAGCGGTTGATATCTAAAAACAGGTTCAAAGATACCCTAGATCGCGATATTATACGCTTCTGGCCCTACCACTTCATCTTAAGGGTCCCCCGGGTTGGGTATGTGCCTCTGCACCCCGGGGGTATGTGAGACTCCTACTCATTAAAACTACCTGCGGTTCGCCTTCAGCCGTATAAAGGAGGGATGTCCCGGATCTATCTAACACGGGACTCCCTCCACGACCGGCAAGAAAAAAAAATCAGCCCTACAATAATAATTAATGAATAAAAAATACCCTACTACGTAGTAGTAACTATTAAGATGTAATCTGTGCCCTAGCCCCTAACGATTAAATTTCAATTCATGCTCCAATTATTTATATTAATTATTATTGTTTAAATCAATAAGGCCCACTTGCGCCAATCTGGGTTAAAGTTAACTCTGAGTTAAACATCATGTCATCTCTATCACTGACTTGGTGAGTGACAGATATGACATGATGTTTAACTCAGAGTTAACTTTAACCCAGAACGGCGCAAGTGGGCCTTATTTTTGCAAATGTTGCAAATGTCTCCTAACCTACGTTTTACATAAAGCCATCGGGACAAACCAGTGCCTTGGATTAAGTATGCTCCAACTTTTTAATTAGCAGGTCGGATGTCTGTCAGTACGAATATCGACGTTAATGACATTAAAATAAGATTCATATTAGCGCGCCTTGTACGGCGGCGGTTACGACGCTCGCCGCGTTCTTGATATGGCGAAAATGTATGAAAAAATTTGAGAAATTTTCTTATTTTTCTTATAACTGGAAAAGTTGTTTATTTTTATATAAAATTTTTAGCGGACTTTATAGAGGACTAAATAAGCAACAATTTTTTTGTATATTTATTTTCCTCAGTTCAGTGTATTTAGATATTGTGGTACCTAATCAGACCCCATTTTTTTCATATTTTGCGATTATTGTGATGGTTAAAACGTGTTTTATGTGAAAATTTTGTATGCGGCTATAGAATTTTTATGGTACAGTCGTGGAGATAAATATATTATCTTTCATTTGAAACCAAAATATCCTCGCAGTTTGACTCCTAATTCTTTAACAGGGTACCGGAAAATCGCTGATATTTGTAATAGCGTCCTTAAGTTAAATGTAAAATATGCTAACTCCGATAAATTTACAACACAATAAGCGCAAAGCGATGTCTCTACCCATCTCACGTCTTTAAACCGTTATAATTAAAACTATCCAAACTAATATTACAAATACGGAAGTGTGTCTATCTGTTGCCTCTTGACACCCAAACCGCTGAACCGATTTTGCTAAAATTTGGAATAGAAATACTTTGAGTCCCGGAAAGTATATAGCATACTTTTTGTCCCGGAAAAAAGTACGGTTCCCATGTGATAAACGAATTTCGCGTCGTCTAGTAGTTTCATAGAGCAGTTCCATTCTCAACTAAATTATATCACAAGAAGAAAATACACATTCATAGTCTTTGCATACACAACCTTTCCTACAGGGTGCGTCCACAAATTACGTGAGATATTTTTTTCTGACCTCTCCTCCCCCCGTGGTGATATTTCGTGAGATTTTATTCAACGTGAGATTTTTCAAAAACGGGTTTCTTACGTAAGCGCGTTGTTTGACAGTCACTATGTAGATGTCATTGTATACAAAGTATGAATTAAATTATTTTCTTTCGAGCGCATTATTGAAAGTTCTTATTCGTATAACGATTACGCTTGCGATAAAATCAAGTAAGCATACGTAATCTGGATGATATGGATCAAAATAGTATTTTTTTTTTGTAACAATGAGAAAAAAATTACGTGAGATTTGCCGAGACTCCCCTCTCTCCAATATAAGATTAGATGAGATTTGACTAGACCCCCCTTAAGCACCTCACGTAATTTGTGGATGCCCCCACACTAATCGTTTGGAATATAATCTGAAGATGGAGAGAGTAAACATTAGCGTTTGTAGTAAAATTACGAAAGCCTAAGAGTAGATAACGAAATATGCAATTAATTTTAATTGCAAAACTTAGTGTTTGTAGCGCGAGTGGGGCGTGCTCCTAATTCGTTTACAAGTTTCATTTCAAACTGAAAATATTCCGCTTCCTGTCTCGACCTTAATTGTGTGTTTTTAAATTTGTATATTTCATTTTTTTCCAAAAAAGTTTTATACACACAGTACACACAAATGATTATTATAATTATAGTATTATTATGGTGTTCTCACATACGAGTATTCTGTTAAAAATACAATGACGTAAGAAATTCAATAATATACATTGAGTGATTATAGTTCTTCACATAGATTTCCCCATTTTATTCATAAAAAACATTGTTTAGCAGCTGCTGCTGTGCTGTACTACCAGTAAAAAATTGTATTTTTTCAATAAAATTTGGTTCCGTTGGCCGGTTCTTCTCGCCGGGTTAGTTCCCGAACCGGTGGTAGGCATCTTAGTTTCTTCGTTCTTTCTACGACGTTCAAAAAGAGTATTTATGATACCTATTATGAATAAAAATATATTTTATTTATTTATTTATTTATTTTAATAGGTATTTTTTTGGTCATAATGAAGGTCGAATACTTCATAAGTACACGTCTATGGGAGTACCAACCAATCTCGCGTAGATTGCTTGGTCGTCTTAAAGACACACATCGCCTGCAGTGTCAAGGTACCGGCAAATGAATTATTTAAAAATTTATTGAAATCAGAATCATTCAACGAGGCATGGTATAATTTCTAACGCCAAGGGATTGCTAAGGACAAAGAGGCAAGAGTGAGCTCTATTATGAGATCGTCTGTAAGAACAAGGGAAGCCTTTTACATAATTGAATAAAGGATCTAACGTATCCAAGGGACGAACATCAAACTTAGGTAATGGGCCGTGAAACGTACCTCGGATATCCTTAATGAAAATTGCGAGCAAAAATTTATTTATTTCGAGTTTTGTTGCCCATTTTGCAATTACCTCAAGGACAACGGAGGAACTTTGGAACGAAAACAATGAATTAACTGAATCGTTGTGCTGAATCGAAAAATTATAACATTATCTATTTTGAAGGTCGTTCGCACCTTGATATTATTGGGGAAAAAAGGTTTGTTTTTTCATTGCACCTAATCATAAAAGCCACAATAAAACATTTTTGCTAAAGCCGACCTGCAGGGATATTTCGCGCCTGGATGACGTAAAAAAACAAGAGAAATAACAATTTCTAAGATGGTGTGATTTCTAATTTCAGCTACTTGTACGTCCTCGTAGCATTGTTTGCCGTTTCATTATTTCAAACGTCAACTGGATGACAAAAATAAGCGAAGCTAAGCTGTTGCTTAGCTGAAAGCTTAAAATAGTGAACTAGTTTAAACCAGATTTTCTACGGGATTCTGTTGTTGAAGCTTACTCATACCTCGCCATTGCATGAATAAAACAATTTCGACCAGTACGAAGTTTCTCTTTGTAGGAATATTTAGGTTGCGGCTTCCGAAGATTGTTGTTGCTTAGTAACTAATAGATTTATATACAAATAGATGACGCCTGCAACTCCGTCGCGTCAAAATGTATTTATCGCACGGCTAACGTACATATTAACGGTCTATGCCCACTATCATGGGTGATCTATGCCCACGGACATAGATCAAGAAAGATACCGCATGTCCCTCCTTTTGTATGAAAACGAACGTGCCACATTTTCCTAGCTTCTGTGACGTACCGATTATAAGAAACGTGTCCGATAGGTCTAGTTTCTATTCGAATTTCTACAGCTCAACACGGCACAATTAGATGTTTAGGCATTTTTAAAATTCCAATTGGCGTCCGATTCCGATAGCAGACTAAAGAACAGACTTTCAAAAGACGCGCATTGCTCGTCGTTTGGGAACGCGATACGGCACGCGAAGACATACACATGCGGTATCTATCTTGATGTCTGTGGCTATGTCCTTTGCTGGGACTCAAAATATCTCCTGGATATCCAACAAAATCGGTTCAGCGGTTTGGACGTGAAGAGGTAACAGACAGACAGACACGCTTTTGTATTTATAATATTAGTATGGATATTAAATTTGTACGGTTAGTAAAAATTACATGTGCGTTGCAATGCGTTGCGATGTCAGACTGAATAGCGGATTGTATTTCACATTTGCGTTGCGTCGACGCGTGATCGGTGATAATACAAGACATTGACAGTTCAGTGCCGCAAGCCATTTCCCACCCACTTCGTTTCCTGTCCATCTGTATGTCACAACTCACAAACGACGGACGATAGTCCTATCATAATATCCTACCAAAACATATTATTATGTATGTAAAACGTTTGGAGTACTGAGACTAGATTTATATGCGGCAGCGCGGACTGGCCGCTATAGAGCTAGCAATTGTATGTAACGATTTATCAGGACGAGCGAAGGGAAGTGAGCCTAGTTAGTATATCTCACAAGCTGAGCACTTTTGTGATACACTTCACGGAAAAAACTATCACGCCTAATGATTTGTGCTTAACATAGTTATTTTTATTTACATGTAGATGTGTTATTATCGGTGTTATTATCAGTCAACGTTTGGTTAAAAATATAAAAAAAAACTGCCATAAAGATGCCCCGCAGAAAAAGTGAGCCCTCACAATTATGCTCGGATTTATAAGGTCGCGATGTCATATTTACGTCTGAGCTTGTCCTCTCGCGGTGTAGCCGCGGCCAACGGCCAAGCCGCGCGTTCGGGCGGACACGCGATAAAAATGCAGCCTTTTAATGCAACTTACCTCAAATCAACGAAGGTCGGAGCTATAAAAATTAAGGTGTTCTTCCTTCCTCAATTGTGTTCATTTAAAAATATATTTTATGTACTTGTAAATTCTTCACTTTTACCAGTTCTGCGAATGAGGTAAATAGAAATAATTGTATTCTCTTTTGTCGTAAAAATGGAGCTCTTTTTATATCTTTTCCTGAAATTACTAATTTAGAATTTTTAGAAAAATGTCTTGCTTAATCTAAATTACCGTTTTTATTTCACATTAAATCCGAAATCCTGCCCTGATTTATAATGTTATTAATCATGCTGAAATATCAGAACAGCACCAATTATCTCCTTGTTGGATTTTCACCTTTTTTGCTCGTTATCTTTCGACTTTCCAGCAACTATTGTTAAATTGAAAATCCGCTTGAGCAGTATTTATACGGATTGATTTAAAAACGAACTCTCATTACCATCGTATTTTGAGCTAGCATTTTAAGATAAAATAACAATTTTACTTTTAATTTTATTTTTGATATAATATATGCAGTGTGCTAGCCTGAGCAAAAGTTCTAATTCAGAGGGTAGTCCTTCTCTTTATCGAGGGATTTGAATTCAAAATATAATATGGTAGGAATTTAGATTCGAATTACACGTACACAGCTGTTTCTGCTATATACCATCACCAAAAAGCACACCGTTTCCGTTTGCATTCCATTGGGCAACATGAATTTAATACAATTAGTTAACAAAAATAAGTATTAAAAGTTAGCTAAGCTGAAGTTAAAAAGCTAAAGTAAAAAAAAATTTGACGCTTAAACGTAGAATATATTTTGAGAGAGCAATATTATTTACATCGTCACAGCATGCATGCTATGAAAACGTTTAATATTAAATCTTCTCTTGTATGTTTAATAAAGATGGTCTTATTTATTTTAATTATTACTTTAATAATTCTTAATAAAATAAAATAAAATTATGTAATTTATATAATTTTTTCCAAAGAAACATGACAATTTTTGGTCTATTTTTGCTCTATAAGTTGCTCTATAAGGTTACGGAACACCTCGTGCGCGAGACCGAGTTGTACTTCACTGATTTTGAAGGGTTGCTGCCACCTATAATAATATTAATCATAATAATTTATTTCGGACACGGGACACTACATCCATAAGTATTAGTTATTAAGTTAGTAAAAATGTTTCTTGACTATTGTTAGTATTGTTAGTTACAATTATTTATCTTATAAATTAAGGGCCCGGGTTACCCTCGAAATTTTCATACATTCTTAATACCAAAACCATTTTCTCATACGAAAATATTTAACATGTTTGAGTTATTTTTCAGCTTAAGATAGTAATTACCTAGGGTCCTGGGCAAATTTTTTTTACAAAATATTTAAATACTAAAAAAAAAATTTTTGTGTTTAAATATTTTTTTGTAAATTTACTACTAAATATTTAAACACCAAAAATAGACAAAAACAATAAAAAATATATAAATAAATAGTAAATTTACTACAAAATATTTAAACTTTAAAAAATATTTTTTATTATTTAAATATTTTGTAGTAAATTTACTATTTATTTATATATTTTTTAGTGTTTTTGTCTATTTTTTGGTGTTTAAATATTCAGTAGTAAATTTACAAAAAAATATTTAAACACAAAAATTTTTTTTTAGTATTTAAATATTTTGTAAAAAAAATTTGTTCAGGACCCTAGGTAATTACTATCTTAAGCTGAAAAATAACTCAAACATGTTAAATATTTTCGTATGAGAAAATGATTTTGGTATTAAGAATGTATGAAAATTTCGAGGGTAACCCGGGCCCTTAACAAACATTAATTAGTAGTTATTAGGATCAGGCCACATCGAAACGAGATAAAACGCGAGAAATAAAAAACAATATTGTCCAGCGACTTACGTATAATTCTTGTCAGATTCGTTTCGGTGTGACCAGATCAAAAACAAAAGACGGAAATTCTTAATGATTTATCACTCACTTTATGTGAACTAATTGTATTTAATAAAATGTTATTTCAAGGCAAAATTTATTCGCCTAAGCTTGTAATATGAAAAAGTTTACTCTTAGAATTTAATATTATTTTTTTTAGAATTTAGTCTGATACCATGAAATATTACGGTAGAATTAGTCGAGTCCCGGTTTTGAGCCTCACCTTTGTTGGTAACAGAGAAAAATTGTGATTCCGTAAGTGTTATACGTCTCTGAATTGTATGGACCCAGCGCTCTTTACAAGGTACTACATTTTACATGCTTTTTTATTTACACAATAATTGGCTTCCTTTTTTTATCTATTTTTAACCCCCGACCAAAAAGAGGGGTGTTATAAGTTTGACGTGTCTGTCTGTCTGTCTGTCTGTCTGTCTGTCTGTCTGTCTGTCTGTCTGTCTGTCTGTGGCATCGTAGCATCCAAACGGGTGGACCGATTTTGATCTAGTTTTTTTTGTTTGAAAGCTGACATGACGGTGAGTGTTCTTAGCTATAGTTCATCATCATCAGCCTGCTCATTGCTGAAATATCACGGTATTTCTGGTTCGTGATAGGACGATTAGCAACTTGCAGTCGTTTGATGGGTTTTATATTTTGCATCCTGGTACGAGACACTTATGAATATATACACATTATTGGAAAGTTGACCTGGTGGTGCAGCATCACCTGGTAATCAATATAGGATACCCAACTCCTCACCAACTTAGAGCAGAGGTTTCGTGTTTGGGCTCATTTTAATTGCGACAACCAGTAAGACGTAGATAAACAGTAAATATTTGCATGCTGCTGCTGCAGCATCACCTGGATTCTATAGAAGCCAAGCTCCGTATGAACCTAAAGTGGAGGTTTCATGTTTGGGCTCATATTGATGGCCTCATCCAAGAGGACATATTTTATAGATGGTATTCATTGGGATATGATCCAGTTGATAGGAATTATTCTGCACAAGTTTAAAAAGCATAAAATAAAATTAAATTAAGAAATTTAAAAAAAACCCCGCCAAAAAACTTTAAAAAGTAATGAAATAACATTTCCTGACTTTAAGTTTAAATCATTCCTAAGAGTAAAGTAATATTTTAGTCCATAATTGTTGTCAAGGTGTGTCGGGGGACCGCTAATGTAGATGTTTGATTTCACATAACATAACAATATAAATTAAGGGTCTGTTCACAGCGACCCGAATCGAGAGAATCAGCGACTATTATGGCGATACAAAATGCAAAAGTCGCTGTTGTGGTAGTTTACTTAGCGGTCCCCCGACACACCTTGACAACAATTATGGACTAAAATATTACTTTACTCTTAGGAATGATTTAAACTTAAAGTCAGGAAATGTTATTTCATTACTTTTTAAAGTTTTTTGGCGGGGTTTTTTTTAAATTTCTTAATTTAATTTTTTTTAAATAATATTCTCTATATTATATAAATTTGTATTTAAACCAACAATAATAGAAGCACTTTAAGTTCCAACTACGTTTAAGCCAATTTAGCCAGCCATATAATATTTTAAAACATTGCGGCAACTATGATTGTGGTAATCTAGTAAAACTAAGTTTAAAGCTGCAAAAATTAGGTCGTTTATCAAATCAAATCAAATCAAATCAAAACATTTATTTCGGGCATCAGAGGCCCATATAATAAATACCTTAAACCTGACATACATAATATAATTTTATAATAAATACCTTAAAACTAACATACATACATTTTCTATATTATACTTAAAAACTAACACTTTCACGATTTGCCGTCGACGTGACTCGCTTCGTTCCGGAGTCTCCCCCGGAACCTCCGATAGACTACATCCATCGGCCAGAACTCCGGCGCCTCGAAAGTCGACAGAAGATTCGTCGGCACTCTCACCACAAAGGAGCTAAAGTTAACCTTGTGGCGAGACTGCAGACGTTCGACCCTCAGACCCTTTATGAGAAAGAAGTGCTAAAATGCAACATAAATATTTTATTTTATATTTAGCGGTTTTGCTTTCAGCAGATCTAAAAAGGTCACAAACTGCAATTTCTCTCAAATCAATTCAGAAAAAGAATTATCAAAACTGTTAATCTGATGAATGTCTAATTGGTGTGGACCGGGTATTTAGCTGGTAGGCTGGTGGCGGCTAGTATGAATTGAATGCGAATTACTAAACATATTATAAATTGCATGCAAAGTGACCATTTTGCGATTAAAAAAAAATAATAATAATATGATCATAATAATATTATGATTCTCTAAAGTGGCCATGGGGATACGATCTACGATCACGACAATATCGTATCGGTCATCGGACATTGTAAAAGGGTTTCAGGAAAACAAATGGTACCGTCAGCCGCAGTGCGTGCAACGTTACGAACGGGAGTCTATCATGTACACTATACGCTGTGATTTTGCACTCGAGTAAGTACACCTTTATCAAGAAACATTCTGTAATGCCCCACATTTTTCATTTGAATCCTAACTTTAAATATATTTTATCGTATTTTTCTTTAGAAACGTGAAATGAATTGTTAAACAGAGAGTAAAAAATGTGAGTGAGCGAATACGTAATATTATTATGTACAAATTTTAATTCTCAATTTCGTACAATTTTGAAGTCGGCTTCAAAATTGTACACGGTAATTTAGAATTAAAATTCCGTATATCAAAAACTACTGCACCAATACAGGCACAAAGGCTTTCAGTCGTGCTCAGGTACGCATGCTTTTTTATAGTTTTTTGATCTTCGTTATTTTATACATAATTTAATCGAGTCAAAAAAACACTGTTCCTAGATATATTCTTTGTTTTTCGTTCAGTGCAAAATTTTTCTGAAAATTCCAAATAATTTGGACATACTAAGGCAATTTCGTGAAAAGAAGGGGTAACTTTGGGTTTTTTTTCTATCGAGTGAAGTTAATGATATTGTGTAATGGAATATAAACTCCACTGTGTTAGATCCTTAACTAACACATTATATTTTTTTCAGAATTTAAATTACTATTTTTTTTATGTCTCCTGTCACTTTAAAATCTTGAAAATCGTCCGTTTCTGGAAATACAAGGCCAGCTAATTGTCATAACTCATAACATATTAATAATAACTCCCTCACCGGTTTCGGCACAGAATAGATAATAGTACGAGTGGTTTCGGTGACGCTGACTGGTTGAATTGAAACCAGGCCAGTTACGCAGGAGTCAATGTATAGTGTTTCTGTTGGTTGTTACTTGTAGAATTAACCTTAAGTTGGATGCGGGATCATTTACCGTCGGCAATTATCAGTTCTGGATCCTCAGCATTTCCGTTATCAAACTTCTTCAGACCGAAAAGCCTTATTTAAACGCGGCATTTAACTTGAAATTGGGCGTTTTGGAATTTATTAATTCTAATGACTTTTAAACACGAAACATACCGAGATACAATGATGAACTTTTATGAATGGTGTAACAAAACTATGTGATAATACTTTAGGGTGTGTATGTGTTCTTTATAATATAGAGTTGACTGTGAAAGTAGCAGCGATGAGAGAGCAAAATTTGTTTTGTGATTTGTATGGGCAAGCACAATATTTTCCATACAAAGATGAAAAAAAGTTACTCTTTCAGCGCTGCCACTTTCACAGCTGTATAGGGGACCCATACACACCCTAAAGTATTATAATTTATCACTTAGTTTTGTTACCCTGTATGCGTAGAAGTGCGAACGGGCTGAGCGATTATTATATTTTCTTGTAGGAAGTTATTCAAATTTCGAAAAAAATGGTAATCTATTGGAGCAAGGTCCAGGGAGTACGGTGGATGTCGCAGACATTCCAATTGCAGCTCCTCCAATTTTGCGGCCGTCTGTTGTGCAGTGTGTGGTCTAGCGTTGTCCTGAAGCAGCAGTAGCCCAGAGATTGAGCAATGTAACGTAGCAGTCGACGCGTGTTTTATGTTTTGCTTCACTCAATTTATGAGATACCCACCTTTCAAGTTTTTTTATCTTCCCAATTTGCTTTAAGTAGATTAAAGCAGTTTAGTCACTTACACTGAAGCCTGCTGCTTATTATTATAAATAAAGCGATAAATACATATTCATAAATAAAGCGATATTTCAATTTTTCCATTGTGCGATATGAACGACTGCAAAGAAAAAATAATCAAGAAAAAACAAATTAATGACTGAACTGTTTTGATAAGCGTCAATGAATCCAGCCACCGAAATAAAAATCGTTGTAGGCGCAATTACTAGGATGTTCTTAAAGTTACTACGACGCTCAGAAGTTTACACTTAAAAAGGATAAACTTAAACTTAAGAGCTTAATAAATAGCACGTTTATTCAAGCGATCCCTCGAATCCTCAATATATTCAAGGATTATTAGCGAGTGGCGTGACAGGCCTGCATTAGGTTATATAAACAGCGTGTATTACAAATCGCATACAAATGAATCCCACTCGGATGGTGATCACGAAATCCTAAGTCTTGAATATTCACGGTGCAATTACGGTAATGGCGTCTACCCGCTGGCGTATTTCAATCGTTCTTTGGTATTAACCAGGATTATAGTCTTAGAAGCTTCGCTCGTGTACCTTGTATTTGATTTTTCACCACTTATTTTTGCGAAAAATGATAGTATTCTACGAATTGGCTTCTAACAGAACAAAGTTTGTTATTTTCGTAAATGGAAAGAATAAAGATTGTCAAGTTTTAATTTAAATGTATTAGAAAATGCTTATTTATCAGGACGAGCGACGCGAACTCTAGTATATCCCATAACCTGAGCGCTTTTGTGGTACTATTATCTAGTAAAACTGCCAGTAAAACTGTCACGCCTATTGATTTGTGTTTTAACATAGTAATTTTTATTTATATTTCCATGTGTTATCATCGGTCAATGCAGGTTTGGTTAGTATTAAAATATTATAAAAAACTTTAAGAAAATTATTAACACGCGAGCCTTCACAGAGCTCCGCTTTTAGCTGGTTATAATTTCTATGTAAATAACTCTACACAGTATTTGCGCTGAGTTTTATTATATCGGTAGTAGTTATACAATATAATTACATATATAACGAAGATAATTACTTACATATATTTTCTTATTTTTATTATGAGTAAAGGCGATATCAATGTGACATGAATATTATAAAAAATCGGCCAAGTGCGAGTCGGACTGGCGCACGAAGGGTTCCGTACCGTTCTAGAGCAAAAATTGTTTTTTTATAGAAGGCCCCTTAATTTTTTATTTTATTTTAATAATATTATTAATTATTAAAGTATAAATATAATTAAAAATTTTGCGAAAATTTCAAGTCATGTTGTCATTATTGATTACGAGCAAAAAAAGGCTAAGAAAATCCCGTTTCATGTATGGGAGCCCCCCTTAAATAGTAACTTTATTTTATTTTCAGTATTTGTCATTATAGCGGAAACAGATATACACAATCTGTGAAAATTTCAGAAGTCTAGCTATAGCGGTTCTTGAGTTACAGCCTGGAGACAGACAGACAGACAGACAGACAGACAGACAAACAGACAGACGGACAGACAACGAAATCTTAGTAATAGGGTCCCGTTTTTACCCTTTGGGTACGGAACCCTAAAAAGCGCAGAAAGTGTATTACCTCACAGTTATACGAAGCCAATTTCAAACGAATCGATTTTAACAGTCATCCTCTGGGAGCGAAAACGATGAGTGTCACTCCGTTTCATCGTTATTTTATATTGCCTTTGTCGTTTTATCATCGCATACTATTATGCTGAAAGCATAAATAATTTAATCAATACTAGCTGCTGTTTACTTGGGATTCTTTTTCTAATATTCTTGTATTTAAAACGACGTCATTTTTGACAACAAAATTATATGTTGTTACATAATAATAATAATGTGGCGGTACCCACATTCGCCTAACATTCCTGCATCGCGCTATCGAAGTTTTCTGAGCGCGGCAGTATAATTATATTATACGACAGCTGAAATGTAGCACGCGGGCTCCGGCCTTACCGAGCATAACACCTCGCTCGGTCGGAAGATCTTCCTTTGGGCCTCCACGCATTATTCCCACAATAATATTATATAAATTATAATATACATAATATTATATAAAAAATCAACGTTTTTAAGTGTTCAAGGTTATAACTTTAATCAATTAACGATATTTTAGGCATCTTTAAAAGCTTTTATTTTTGGTTTGAGGTTAATATTATAGTTTTTGCTAGTTTCTATTATTTGTATTTTTTAAAATATTTTATTTTTGCCGAAACATAAGCATCGAATAGAAAATATATTCAATGAACAGACAAACAAAAGAAAGCTCATAATATTAATGTTACAGGGTTCTTTTTAGGGTTCCGTACCCAAAGGGTAAAAACGGGACCCTATTACTGAGACTTCGATGTCTGTCCGTCTGTCCGTCCGTCCGTCTCTCTGTCTCCAGGCTGTATCTCAAAAACTGCTATAGCTAGACTTCTGAAATTTTCACTGATTATGTATATATATCAGCTATTGCCGCTATAACAACAAAATATACTAAAAGCAAAATAAAATTAATATTTAAATTTTGCTCTACTTCGGCACGGAGCCCTTCGTGTGCGAGTCCGACTCGCACTTGGCCTTTTTTTTAATAAAAACTATCCTTTGTCCTCTCCCGGGACTTGAAATATCTTGAAATACCGAATTTCATTAAAATCGGTGCAGCGATTAGGGCGAGAGGAGGTAACAGACAGACAGACAAAAAGACAGACACATTTTCGCATTTATAATATTAGTATGAAAGTATGGATCAGGTGACTTTGCACCTCCGTTGCACCGAAAATCGTTTATTACGTGGAAATCGTAACTTTTCAAAGATAATAACTATGCTCGGTACTTTCCCGGGATTTGAAGGATCTCTGTACCGTATTTCATTCAAAATCGTTTTATCCGTTTATGAGTGAACTCGCAATAGACAGACAAACACATTTTCGCCTTTATAATAATATTATATCGTTTTTGGTTTTTGCGCTACATCTTAAAGTTGCAATACATTTTTCCTTTCTATTGTATAAATGGCAACGTTCGTGGAGCACGTTCTTGTGAGGTCGTCTTATTGACGTATCGTATTGAAATGCATCGTCGATTGCACAAACAGCGGCGTAGAGCATTTGTAGGTTTCTCTCTTGATTAGCTCGGACTTTTCTATTCCGCTTTATTTTAAAACGTATTTCGCAGGATAAAGCTATTGTGTAGTTTGAAATCAATTTGAAGTATCGAGCGACTAGATGTTGCCGGTACAAAACTTGTTTATCCCACGAGAACCGTACGTTTTCTAAGATACAAATTATCATATGTACTATTCTGGTACTCAAAGATTATAGTTTGTGAATTTCCATCGAAAGTCTTTGCGATTTCAGCGTGAAGAGATAACATACACGCAGAAAGACCGACAGACAGACAGATATTGAGGAATGCCGATTGTGTACGACAGCTTCGCAATCATGATAGCTATCTTGATTATCTATATTATAATTATAAAAATGGATTTTCAATTGTGTTAGTAACGCTAAAACTCGAAAACGGTTGAACGGATTGGGCTAACAATTTTAGTCTTAAAATATTCGTAGAAGTCCAGGGAAGGTTTTAAAGTGACACGAATTTCACCGGGACAGCTAGTCTATATATTATATAAAAATGGATTTATAATTGTGTTTGTAACGCTAAAACTCGAAAACGGTTGAACGGATTGGGCCAATTTTAGTCTTAAAATATTCGTAGAAGTCCAGGGAAGGTTTTAAAGTGACATGACGTTCACCGGGACAACTAGTCAATAATAATTGTCCAAACATTAAAGGGTAAGAGCTTGCAATGGCCAGACTTTCTTCTTTTGATAAAAGATAAAAGTTCACCTGTTTGTGACCTTACAGGGTAAGAACGCCTCAGGAGGTAACCAGTTCTGAAGGGCTACCTACATCCTTGTACATGTAAATTTAATTAAACCATTAAACTTTGTGAAATAGTGGGAAGTCCGGAAAATGTCCGGTACTGGAAGACGAGATCCCTCGACTTACCGCGAAGAATATTTAAAGTTAAGAAATTGAGCTACACTCTCTCTCAAAGGTCAGCCCCCCTAGCATGAGCTCTTATAGCAGTATTACTTTAATATTACTTTCAGATTTCGCACAAACAAAAAACATAGCTATGTTAATATAAATAGAGATCATGTTTGTTTATGCGAAATTCAAAAGTAATATTAAAGTAATACTGCTATAAGAGCTCATGGTAGGGGGGCAGGTAGTCTTTCCATTAAGATAGCACGCATATTATGATTGCTGTACAATCTTAGACGGTTGTTTAGGCGCTAGACCAGAATTAGAACTAACGCCCCGTCTGTATTATATCAGTGAGTGACACTGGCGGTTGTATCGTATTCACCCACTATCATATTCACACACCCATTCACCCACATGACAGTGTCACTCACGTGAAAGGCCTCGGTCAGTTAGGGTGAAGCCAAACGAGTGTAATTTGTGAGTTGTGAGTCGCAGAATTTCGGCTGGCAGAAATGCTGCTGCATTCAGTTTCATACAAAAGTCCTGTTTGATTCACACGAGCGTAATCTTGTGAGTCATGATGTGTATGAAATAATTTTACGCGACCGATATTCTGCGACTCACAACTCACACAATTACTCTCGATTGGCTTCACCCTTAGCCTTTTACCTGCTATTTTCTCCTCACGCCCAAACCGCTAAACCGATTTTGTTGAAATTGGGTATGGAGATACTTTAAGTCCCGGGAAAGGACATAGGATACTTTTTATCCCAAAGAAATGTGCGGTTCCTGCGCGATACACGAATTTTGAGGTAACGGAGTTGATATAAAATTATATTACTTACGTCTCTTTACTTCGACTGTCATATGTCTAATAACAGACTTGCTGAGATCGAAGATCGAATCGCGGTACTAGAATCAGTCCTCCGTCTCCGTGGAATGGTTAAAATGAAACTTGATAATTCAGCGTTTCGCTGACAAAAAGGACGATTTAAAAAATAGAACGCTGAGTTTACAATCCGACCTTCTATTTTCAATCCAACGCTGACGTTCTCCAACAACGGATTAGCAGATACCCATTAACGACATTGTTAGTTACTGTGATAGTGACGCATAGCTTAATCCTTTGGCGAATTTTTGGCTTAAACTTTGCTGTGTCCGTTTTATTCGTGAACGTCGATGTAGCTTGTTAGTCGGTAGTCAAATTAGCTTAGCGGATCTGGTTTTTGTTTTTACATATTATCTGTAGGGACGAAAGAAAGTAGTATTTCATAAAATCGTAGAAGAACAAATTTTTTATAATCTGTCGTGGCAATCAGGGTTTTTGATATTTCTTTTTCCACTTTGTAGTATTAGTCTATCGTGTCAAACCACTTCGTCATGCTATAGCTGTTATTACAATATGTTTATTTGAAACGATAGACCCTGCTACAAAGCGACACCTGCGGGGCTAGCATACGGCTGTAGACAAACGAAAGAATCTAATATTTTGACAGTTTGCCCGGAAAAACACAGGAGAAAATGTTTCTTCCGTATCTCGATTTCTTCCGCTTTTGAAAATCTATAAGTCAAGCATGACGACCATTTTTTATCCGCTTTTGACATTTAGTTTCTTTATTCTTTTTTTATTTTTATTATGACACTTGGCTATAAAACCATAGCCAGTGTCGAGCAA
The DNA here is from genome assembly GCA_905404155.3 of Plebejus argus. Taxonomy (NCBI): domain Eukaryota; kingdom Metazoa; phylum Arthropoda; class Insecta; order Lepidoptera; family Lycaenidae; genus Plebejus; species Plebejus argus. The sequence goes on from FR989936.1 coordinate 15,905,594, forward strand.
ATTCAAAAAATCGATGTATGGCAACCCTGTCTATAGCCGGAATTACAGTTTTGATCTACAAAGTACAAACTACGAATAATAAAGTTCAATTCAGACAGTTGCTACACGTCGATTTTTCGAATTTGCCGCCATTTACTCGACACTGGCCATGGTTCTATAGCCGAAGTGCCATTATAAAAAAAGGAAAATCAAGAAACTAAATGTCAAAAAAAATAATTGCCGTTGCTATAATGGTTGCTATGGAAAGAGTTTCTTGTCTTTGTCCACTGAAACTCAAGTCGATGGGTGGCGCCATGCTCGGGAAAAAGATATGTAGACATGGGAAAGAAACTGCCATTACTTTCTTCCGAAGAATCGACTGGGCAACGCCGTGCTAGCACCGATAGTGGCGAATGAAATTTATAAAACCCTCATTTGTTTTACATAATATAAAGTACCACAAAAAGATATAATTATGCTCGATAACAAATTGATATTCATATCCCTTGACAAAGCAGTCGATCGTTATGCCGACCGTAACAAGCGAACGCATCGATTTTAACTTTCCATCGATAAGGTGGGCTTTAAAGAAAACTTTAGTAATTGTATCGACTCAAAATTTCCATCGAAACGGGATTTTGTCATCTAATACGAGATACTCGCTAGGCTCTATTACGGACGTTAGAAATCTGGAAGTTTTCCAATTTGGAATTCGTGGAACCATTCCAGAAAATTGGATTTCTTCGTATGCCCGCGTCTATTGCCAGCTGTTCATGATTAATGTCGTGCCTTTTGTTTATGAGACTTTATAATATTATTCCTTAATATTGTTAACTTCTCGCTTCATGATTGATCTCGATTCTTATGAAATTGAGTAACGAATTTGTGCGAAGTGATTAAATAATTTCAAAGCAATTTTGTTGAATCGCTATTTTAATGATGAAAGATTAAACGTAATATTTCTCCTAGTTGCTACGTTTTAGAATAATATATGGTTGCTACGGGAAATTGAAAGCTTTTTTCACGACTATTATAGCTTTATAAATGCGTTTAAAGCTATATTAGAAAACAATCGATAATAATGGATTCTTCGTTCTTGTAATGACAAGAACGAAGAAATTGGAATCAACCACTTATTATTATGATGATATTATGTTAACAATAAATTATAATAAAGTATTTTGTGTTAGTATTGGCAACGCTCCCCCCGAAGGTTGCTCGCCTTGTCGTGGCGGTGGGGCTCAGTAACCGCGGCTTGGACAACCGCGGTGAAGCGAAGAGGCAACCAGGGCCGGCCGGTGTCGCCGCCTGGCCCGAGGAGGGCGCTCCCAGCGGACTGGAGGAGTCCGCTGCGGATGCGCACCGAGGTGGGGCCGCAGAGGAAGAGGCAAGTAGGTATTACGGTGCGCCGCTTGCTCTATCCTCTGCGGCCGAGGACGGATCGCGGGGGGGAGAGGCATTGTGGTAGGTTGCCGCTTTCCCTACCCCCCCTGCGAGCTGGCCGTTCCGTTTGAACGGCATTGGTGGGGCCGCAGAGGAGGAGGCAAGTAGGTATTGCGGTGCGCCGCTTGCCCTATCCTCTGCGGCCGAGGTGTGGTCGGTGGCAGAGCCACAGACCTGATCTGCCACATGGCCTCCAAGTAGCAGACTCGGGGGGCGTCTGCTACAGCCCTGGTGGGGGCCGAGGAGGAGGGCGCACGTGTCGTGCGCCCATCGTGGAGTCTTCGAACCGCTGGCGGGGTCGCGGATGTGTGTATCGTTCCCGTGGCCCCGTCAAAAGGCGGCGTGGCGGAAGATGGGGGGGGGGGGTTTTAGTGGGTATACCGTGGTCTCATCAGCTACGGGAGTCCCACATCACCGCTCGGGTCGCCCCCTGCGCCTGGGTGGTATGCGTAATGCATTTCCCCCTCCGGAAAAAAAAAAAAAAAAAAAAAGTATTGGCAACGCTGTACTTAAGATTCGTGGTAGATAATGCTTAGAAGCTGCCTCAATCCACATATTATATACTTAATACTAATCTATACTAATATTATAAAGCTGAAGAGTTTGTTTGTTTGATTATTTGTTTGAACACTAAAATGTAAGGGGGATCCTATACAAAAAGTATATTTTTTTATTACGGAACCCTTCTGCCGCTAGTCCAACTTGCATTTGGCCTATTTGTATACTTACCTACTACATAAATACGTATATTCAAAAACTAAAAATCCTGTCTTTTAATAATTTCAACAAACTCGGCTTAAAGGTTAGAACATCAAATTAATCCACCCATACAGAACATCACACGGGAATATTTTTGAGTGAAACCGAAAGGCCGGGCGTCGAAACAGATTGTTTGTCCGACCGACCCTTCTGAATCGCCCGGTCGCGTCCAATCACCGTGACAGATTCATTGATTGAAGCGTACCTGGCTCAGATCCCTGCAACTGAAATAATTATTGTGATCACGTGTACATATCCCTACCAAAAGGCCGGCAACGCACCTGCAGCTCTTCTGATGTTGCGAGTGTCCATGGGCGACGGTAGTTGCTTTCCATCTGTGACCTGTTTGCTCGTTTGCCCCTTATTTTGTATTAAAAAAAACAATATTTTTAATGCAAAAGTGTGTCCGTCTGTCTGTCCGTCTGCCTGTTTTTCTGTATCTCCTATTCCTCTTTACGCCCAAACCGCCGAACCGATTTTGCTGAAATTTGGTACGGAAATTCTTTGAGTCCAGATAAAGGACATAGGATACACATTACACACTGTTTCGCTATTAGATTTAGACCACTCTCGCTAGCTTAATATGCTAGCGAGAATGTAATTACATAAGCTGATTACATAATATAAGATATATAGTAAAATCTGTGTTTAGTGAATTAGCTGTGCCCTGCGGTGTTGCACGCAGCTTTTTAGTGAAAGTAAATATTATCGTATTATAAAATTAAATTAAGAAATTTAAAAAAACCCCCGCCAAAAAACTTTAAAAAGTAATGAAATAACATTTCCTGACTTTAAGTTTAAATCATTCCTAAGAGTAAAGTAATATTTTAGTCCATAATTGTTGTCAAGGTGTGTCGGGGGACCGCTAAGTAAACTACCACAACAGCGACTTTTGCATTTTGTATCGCCATAATAGTCGCTGATTCTCTCGATTCGGGTCGCTGTGAACAGACCCTTAATTTATATTGTTATGTGAAATCAAACATCTACATTAGCGGTCCCCCGACACGCCTTGACAACAATTATGGACTAAAATATTACTTTACTCTTAGGAATGATTTAAACTTAAAGTCAGGAAATGTTATTTCATTACTTTTTAAAGTTTTTTGGCGGGGGTTTTTTTAAATTTCTTAATTTAATTTTATTTTATGCTTTTTAAACTTGTGCAGAATAATTTCTATCAACTGGATCATATCCCAATGAATACCATCTATAAAATATGTCCTCTTGGATGAGGCCATCAATATGAGCCCAAACATGAAACCTCCACTTTAGGTTCATACGGAGCTTGGCTCCTATAGAATCCAGGTGATGCTGCAGCAGCAGCATGCAAATATTTACTGTTTATCTACGTCTTACTGGTTGTCGCAATTAAAATGAGCCCAAACACGAAACCTCTGCTCTAAGTTGGTGAGGAGTTGGGTATCCTATTGATTACCAGGTGATGCTGCACCACCAGGTCAACTTTCCAATAATGTGTATATATTCATAAGTGTCTCGAACCAGGATGCAAAATATAAAACCCATCAAACGACTGCAAGTTGCTAATCGTCCTATCACAAACCAGATATACCGTGATATTTCAGCAATGAGCAGGCTGATGATGATGAACTATAGCTAAGAACACTCACCGTCATGTCAGCTTTCAAACAAAAAAAACTAGATCAAAATCGGTCCACCCGTTTGGATGCTACGATGCCACAGACAGACAGACAGACAGACAGACAGACAGACAGACAGACAGACAGACAGACAGACACGTCAAACTTATAACACCCCTCTTTTTGGTCGGGGGTTAAAAAGAAGATAAAAAACTGAATTAAAATAACGTCATAACAGACATGTGTCTACATTAAACAAAGCTTGCTTATCACGCTCGAGCAAAATGAATCATTCTGTATATTAAATTAAATTAACAATAATAATATAATCGGTCGGTCAAAACTCAAAATACTATTTACATAATTATATTTGTTATCGTTAGAATGCGGAATTCGTTAACGTGCACATTGCCTAGGCAATCTGCAGATTCCCTAGTACCATCCGTTAAAGTGTGAAATTTTGAAATAAAAAAACTAAGTACCTGAAGGACTTGAAGGACTAACTCCCGGCTTGAGCAACCAATAGCCCACCAATTGAGCCACAGAGGTCATCAAATTTCTATTCCTTCGCAAAAGTCCTAAAAACTTTGACTTAAGCTTGTCAACCTGACTGTTGTTGTTTTAATTGGTTTTTTTAATAGTAGATACGATCTGTTATATTTTACTAGTGAAGTAATATTTTACTTAAAATTTAATAATTTATTACATTATAAATTTCTCTACAACTAATTATTAACATGTTTTATTCCAACAAGAACCTGTTTTATGTAATTTAGATTCTTTTTAATAAGAATAGAATAAACTTTTTGCACTTTAACTAACTCACCCAGATATATCTGCAGAATACCTTGTTAATCTACAGTCTAACTGGTAGCACACACAGCAGCACATTAAGGCGACGCCTTGATAATATTTTGGCTGTAGCAATATCGATTTTTCTCAGCAATAACTACAGCTAAGACATTAAAGTTCGTACCCGCAAACTTTCGCCTTTATAATATTAGTATCATATTGTGGTTGAATAATATAATACTAACAAAGCCAATTATGTATTGTTCTGTGAGTAAATCGAGCCCGCGACTCTCGGCTTGAGCTACCAACGCGCTCACCACAGAGCCACAGAGGTCGTCAAAATTATATAACAGAAGAAATAAAAACGTATTTCACGTATAAATACCAAATCGACATAGAGATAAAATGTATTTTACAACATACAATGTGACCCGACACCAGTGTCTAAGCCTTTAATGTAATGATGGCATATTTTATGGACAAATTGGCTCTCATTTTTTTCTCTGTCACGGTTGTAAAATAGCAGCTTTTTTTGGGCTCTCATACTAATCTGACCGATACTTCTCATGTAAATAACTTATGAAATGAAAGAATAAGAAAGGTCTCAGTAATAATTGGTAGCTACATTTTTGGACTTCTACTTACTATGTTTTAAATTTTGTGCAATAAATAAGGGGACAAAAGTTTTACTATTGGGTTCCCTAAGTCTCGTTCGCTTGCTCAGTAATGAGTCGGAAATTCATTCGGTCGGGAATGATTACGCTTTGAATCGATAGTGCGTCCACTCTAAGGTGGATAGCAATGGATAGCATCTGTCAACATTCATTTCCCGGACGCGCATGTAATCCGCGTCGAAAGCCACTCGAATCGTTTGCTCGGATATCACTCACGTATCTAACTCGTCAATTGAACAGCTGATAATAATTATTCTCGAATCCTATATTTTCGGTTTTCTGGCTGAAACTACTGTTAGCAATAATAGCCTTTGTCAGTCACTTTGATTAGTGATAAGTGCAGGTGATCAGTAATTAGGAGAAAGTAAGTGTGGACGGCTGATTAGTGCAAGTCCTTTAATTTCTCCTAATCACTAATCACCTGCTCCCGCACTAAGCATAGTGAATACAGGCCTTAAGACCGCCTATTCTTACGTAGTTTTCATATAATATTGTGTTTTGAAGTTTCAGCTTAGTTTTAAGTTGTACAAATAAAGAATTTTCTATTCTATTCTACCTATATTTTTACACATTCCACCATTTTTGTATGAAGGTTTATAAGCACGGATGTTTTTTACGAAACTACTTTTTTTATTAAAAAAAGGGGGCCAATGATCAAACGGGTCACCTGATGGAAAGCAACTACCGTCGCCCATGGACACTCTCAATATCAGAAGAGCTGCAGATGCGCTGCCGGCCTTTTGCTGAGGTAATACGCTCTCTCTCTTTGAAGGTTTGCAGGTCGGTTAGGTCCGGAAATACTGCTGGTGACAGTTTGTTTTCAAAAATCCCTGAACAGCTCTTGATTATACTATGCATTATTGAGTAAACTAGATGACGCCCACGTTACGCCAGAATTCGTTTATCGCGGGAAAACCGTACTTATTTTTTTTTTTTATTAAGAAGGCAGGTCGCTGTAACCCAGACGTCACTGCGACCCATAAGGAACTATTGTGACTCAAGTACTTATATTTTTCTCTCTAGACTGAAGATACTTAGATTTTCAACCACAGCATACATAATATGTATGTTGGTGAATATATAAAAAAACTAAACTTCGTTTAAATTCTTTGGCTTCTTCACCAATTCTGCCGGGCTACGGGTAAAAAAGTGCCAATTAGGGGATTGAATACCGGATTTCTATTTTCCACCAGTAGTCGAATCAAGATAAACCCACGCTTAAAGTGTTCCGTACAAAAATGATAAAAATATACGTATTTTTCGTATTTCCTCTGAAATATAGAAAATACGAAAATCTAACGAATCGAAATACCGAATCGAATATACGAAAAATTATTATAAGATTTTTGCATCGGGTAACTATTGTGTACTCTGCGAATCGAGGCCGTAACGGTTATGGACCACTTGTCAAAAACTTTTCATATTGCGTCATCTAATAAATAAAATTCTCGTGTCACAGTGTTTCTGCAAATGAATCGGGAAACCTCTTGGTAACTCTTAAAATGATAATCTCCAACTATTTATGCGTTTGAATTGATATTTTCGAGTATGGAAAATACGATGCCGCCTTTAGATTAGAAACATCTGTCACTTTATTGTCAATCGCGGTTTATGAGGAAAACGATGAAATATAACAAGGTTTTTGACAGGGGGTCAATGAACGCCACGGACAGAATTCAGCAATTTGAGCTACGGTAGATAATTATAATAATTCAAGACGTGAGTGGAAGAATAAGGTAAGGAACATGAAAAAACTTCCCGTTTTTTTGCTTTAATGGAGGCTTTAGGGCCAGAAAAATTATTTTAAATAGAAAAACTATGGAATATAATATGTGTAGCCAGATATATTAGCTAGGTTATGAAGTAGATAAGTTACAAGTTTTATTAAAATAACTAGGGAAAAAATGAGTTAATGTCCGTATGTTACGAAATGTTACTTGTTCGTTTCTTCCACTCACGTCTTCAATTATTATTAATGTCTGGTGAATTCAGATGGAACACTTAGACAGAGTATATCGAATTCTTTCGATAAAACAGGGCGGTAAATGAGCATATTGTGCAACCTTCTGGAAAGCGACTGCAATGATACCCACTGAGAAGCGGGAGCGTCTGCAACGCGGGACGTTCGCGTCAGCAGAGCGGGAATAATCTACAGTGTCGCACCGCAGTCGCACAAGTGTGCGTGACACCAGTTTTGCGTTGCAGACGCTCCGCTCGCATTACTGACCTGACTGAGGTTTGGCCTGACTGAGGTTTGGCCTGACTGAGGTTTGGCGAAAGGCTTTATTCTTACTTTTATTTTATTTTTGAAAAATCATATCATATTTTTTGTCCTTACAAAAGTAATTTTTCTCGTGGTGTCGATGAGTGCGTCCATTGAATTCCGATTTGTGACTTTAATACAGACATTTGTAGATTTTTCGCATTGTTCTTGCCAACAATGGCCGCGTCTCTGTTGTTTTTGCGTGTCCTATTGTATACTTATCGACAGCTGTGCCCAGAAATGATGTAATGTTGTCTCTTGTGCCATACTATCACTTTGTTACTTACCTATCGTTTTTACACGTAGATATTGTTGACTACGTGCAGACGACCTTTCATGTATTATACACATGAAGATCAATGGGTCAATTCAGACCGCAACGTGACGAGGCGAGGCGGGGCGCGGCATAAATGTATGGATTTCACAGATTTCAATTGCGTGAGACGTCTTGCGAATCTGTCAAATCCATGAATTTAGAAATGCATCTACGCGTCGCGTTGCGGTCTGAATCAACCCTAATAGTCTGTCTTACACCATAGTGACTCCACGTTCCCAAGTGAGCGAGAAAGCTGTGGGTTCATGGCAAGTAAAATCTGATTAATACAGCTGTACCCCACCACGGGTACCCTGTTTTTAAAATTTGTTTATCTAAATATTGAATAATGTGCAGACAACAGTGCCTAAACTTCTAACATGTGTTTTTTATCCGCTTTTGCGTAAGGAAGCAACAAACATGACGTCATACACTAAACATAAACTTTGTCGTGGTGCATCTACGCCTACGACTAGTAGCGTCCAATATTAGTCTGTTTTAAAAAGCGACCACACTCATTAGTTTCATGAAGCTCTGGTCATGCCGCTGTGCTGTGAAATTACATAGACATTAGTATTCTGGACACGCACGCACTCTAACGTCTATTTGTTTTTGTGAAACGCGCAAACGTTATAAATACTGGGAAAAATACTGCTCGTCCATTAGATATCCTTTTCGGATGTTTTAATAATATTAAGTACTGATTTATTTTTTTTGATTGATTTATTCTGTGATTGAAAGTTTTACCGATTTCAGAACTCGAATTTTAAAACATACATCATTAAACTGTTTTTCTTTATACATATTATTAAGTATCTTTAATAGAAAACGAGACACAGTTAGCTATCTATCTATGTATTTTACTAACGATAAATTAAATTAATCTCATCTAATAATACCTGGAGCTGAAACATGGATTATAAGATAAAACGAACGGAATACTAATTTACATTTCCCAATCTTATTCGCAAAGCGCTTAAGCCAGATACGTATTGTAGCTTGCTTAAAAACATTGAAAATTCCAATATCTGGATCCAGTAATAACCGGTTTAGAACCGGCAATATCTCGCTCGAACCGGTTCCAGTCGAATTAGCCAACGGTTGGAGTGGTTGCGTGCCTCGACCTGTCTGTGTGCATACGTAATTGATGGGCCCTTCCCTTCAATTTAACGTAGCATATACGGGTTTAAATAAACGTATTTTAACGTAGTTTGTAGTAGCCATGGTTAATCTGACTGACACGAAAAACACATTAGTTAACGGACTAGATAAATTAAACGCACTGAAATAGATAAATATTTTTTTTTTTCATAATGCATTGGTTGTAAAATCTGCACAGAAACTTTAGAGATTCAGTACTGTTTGTCCGTCTCTCCTGCTTCTTGCTTTAAGTAGTTATGAATATACCAAAATAGATAATTTTTAAAATAGTATCGACAATTTTAATGATTTTCAAAATAAAACAACACGAAGACATTTTCTATTAAGCTTTATTAATCCAGAAATTTTACACATTCACTAAATGTATACGATATGTCAAGAAGTCTTTAAAATTACCAAACTTAAAACCACTGAGTGTACATAAACGATATATCATTATCATTTTCAAATATTTGACATAAATAGAAATTTACTAATAAATAAATTTTGAAGATCCACATTATTTCTTAACCATTTAAAATACATTTCAATATTATTACATTTAGTGAAATATCCGAAGGTGTAATCTTACCGATAACATTCGTTAGACTTATATACAGGTGTAAATAATATTTAAACGTTACATATAATGATAGAGCATCACAGTGAATTCATTAACAATCATAATAATTACATATTTTAATTTATTTACATTTACAAAGTGAAAGCTTCCTCTCACGGATAATTCACCTGTAATGTTACAGACGAGCATTACAAGGCTGAGGAAAAAGACAGCACCCAAGACTACATATTAAGACCACGAGCGTGATGTTTATGAGCACTATTCACTTGAAATCGTTAATCTTTGCTCGAAAGCAATTTGCAAAGAACAATGGCCAAATCGTACCAGGTGGGTGGTGGCGTCCCGATATGCCATTGGTAGCAAAAATACCCTAACATTTTAAGGCATCGAAAAACATTAGAAATGTGTCTATAAATAGCCACAAAAAAAAGATCAGTTTCGTTGTTGTCTTTCATATGTTCTGACAGCCGGCGATCATTCGCATTCGTTCTATTTTTTGGGTAATACTCTAGGAAAAATTGAAATAATTAGAAACGAGATCGCCGAATATACACTTGTAGGCTAAACCGTCGGAAAAAAGGTAGTTCTTAAGTCTAACCTCAAAATAATTGTAAACGTTAATAATTATTATAAAAAATCGTGGCTATTTAGACATATTTCTCAAACGGAATTATGTTTAGAGCATAAGAACAATCCAATCTAACTATAGTTTATTTTGGGACATCAAAAATAAAAGTCGAGTCCAGCTCCTATACAAATTTGGCCATGATTCTTTTCAGTCTTTGGTACCCAATAATTTGAAGGAGAGCGGTCTCACAAGGACTACATTTAACATTATTGCCGATCGTTTAGTAGATTGTTCCTCCAACATGTGAAAAGGCGCCAATATAATATTTTGTGACATATTATACTGCATATCGTTTGATAAAATTTAATATTCAATATTAATACTGTAATATTAGACCACGCTTCCTCATTCCTGTTATGCTCATGAAACGTTACAAGAGAATAGTTTTGCTGAGAGAGAACTTTATGAAAACAATAAAATATTAGGTATAAGGTCGAGTTCTCAAAATGTTTTTTCCTACATTACTTTTTATATACAATATCAATTAATCATGGTTTAAAAGTTCCAATGATCTAAAAAGTATAAGTAACTTATATATACAATGATTATTGTCTTTTTTCGAATATGCAAATAAAATAATGAGGCGGATACAAGCATTTTTAATAATAAATCAGACTGGAAAAAATAACAAGTAAGTTTTATATTTTGTAGGTACACAATATGACGTCCTTTACGACATACAGAAAATAACATTGAGTTAAAATTATAAAATAAAGCTGCACTAACAATATTTTCCATGCAGCTACGTGGAGTATTTTAGAATCGGCATATTAATTATGTGCAAAATATTTTTTTTATTACCTTTAACACATTAGTACTTCTATTGTAGTTGCAAGTTCAAATTTTGCAATATTCACCGACAATTCGATACGCCTTACTAAACATATTATCTATATTACCACCCTTTTGTTTTCACAATATGTCAAGAACAAAAATTTATTTAGATTTATGTAATCTGTAATCAAAAATAACAGAAAGAATGGTACGACAACTAAATTGAATGTAATATTCTTCATGAGTTCTCAAATTAAAATATAAAAACGTTTATATCAAATTATACGTTCCGCGCGGCTTCACCAGCGTAAACGAGATATTTCACAGACAAATTTGTCCTATATAATCCTTTACGTGGTCTACTTCTTATGCCAAATAACACAAAAAATGCTCCCGTAGATTGTTTTTTTTTTCACATTTTTCTCTATTTCTTCGCTTCTATTAGTCTAAGCGTAATAAAATATAGCCTACAGCCTTCCTCGATAAATGGCCTAACACTGAAATAATTTTATAAATCGGACCAGTAGTTCCTGAGATTAGCGCGTTCAAACAAACTCTTCCGCTTTATAACATTACTATAGATTAGATGACGCCCGCAACTCCGTTGCGCCAAAATTCGTCTATCGCGTAGGAACCGTACATTTTTTCCGGAATAAAAAGTATCCTATACAAACATTATCACCGTGTGGTAACTGCAGGTATAATATACTTGGGAACCTGCCCGGCTTAGCTAGTCCCGGCGCCGAGGGGAACGCTTTAGTTTGCCTAAGCGTTCCCTAACTTGGTGGAAGTCCGGTCCCTTGTGAGGTAGACCGGCCGGTCGTGGAGGGAGTCCTGTGTTAGACAGATCCAGGATATCCCTTCGTATACGGCTGAAGGCAAACCGCAGGTGGTTTTAGTGGGTAAACCGAAGTCGGGAGTCCCACATACCCCCGGGGTGCTTCAGCTTAACTGAGGCACATCCCCAACCCGGGGCACCCATAAAGGGTTTCCCCTGCGCATCAAAAAAAAAAAAAAAAAAAAAAGGTATAATATACTTGCACCCCCACTGTTATACTTATCTACTCAATGCATAAACCTGACATATCTTACAAGTGCAACATAATACACACACTGGCAAAATTAGCGGAACATAGTCAAAAAGGGGCACAACTTGAACTCAAGTGGGTCGGGCTGTCCGAAATCCTTTTATATAGTTTCTAAGCTCATTTAAGAAATAAAATATTGAACAAAACTGGCAATTTGAGAGATTTTTATTGCAATTATGCCATAATAAATGTTTTTCGATGATTGACGTTGTAAGTGTTTCTGATAAGAATGGCGATTTTAGCGGGGTTCAAGGTATGCCAGCTCATTTGATTGTTTGGTTTTTGGAAGAACACATTGCTTAGATATAAAATTAGTGATTTCCCAGCATCTACGACAGCTAGAGCTGTAACCACATAGAGAAAGGTCACACCTACCGTTCGGTCAGTCAGGCCTTAGGTGGGTCAGCTTCCGTGGTCCATCGTAACTTTCAACGCTACAGAGAGACTGGATCTTACGTCTGGAGACGAGAACAAGGCAGATGTCGGGTGACATTGGTTCAGGATGACCGTTTTGTTAGGGTACAACCCTTAAGAAATCGACCTCAAACTGCATTGCATACAGGAAACCTGTCGGAACAGATCCGAGATGTACGTGTGAGCGATTGTACAGTAAGAAGAAGACTCAAAGAAGTTAAATTAAACTCAAAAGTGCCAGCAAGGGCACCAGAACTTGAGACAGGACACCAAAGAGCTAGGCTAAGATATGCGCGTGAACATCAAAATTTGACAAGTGTATGAAATCGTATGCTGTACAGTGATGGGAGCAAATTCTGTGTAAATTTTGTTGACAGGCGATAAAGAATGTGGATAAATCGTAAGGAACGCTATAGACCATCAAACTTAACGGAAACAGTGGCCTATCATGCAGGCTTCGAAATGGTTTGGGGTGGCATATGACTTGGAGCCCGCACGGAGCTGATGATTGTTAATGATGGTACTTTGACAGTACACGGCTAAAGCACAGATGTCCTAGAACTGCATGTTGTGCCTTTTACACAAGTTTAGGCAGTAGCTTCAATTTTATGCGCGTCCATAGAGTAAAAAAATCAGGCATTATTACCTAAATTATGCTGGCGTAGCCTAGGTGGAGAGGCCAGCACGGTCTACGGATATGGATCCGATTGAGGACGTGTGGCACATCAATGGGTGAACGGTACGAGTTAAACCTCCAGCTCCAAAATCTGTTCAGGAGCTCGAGTTGGTGCTACTGGAGGAGTAGGAGAATATTCCACAGGAAATGATTGACAATCAAAATGCAAGCATGGAATGGCATATCCAGGCCCTCTTGAGATCCATAGAAGGCATTAAACGCTTTTAACATGGCATTTCTTAAGTAAAAATGGAGAATTTAACTTAAAAAATTACTGCTGTAATTTCAAAGATTTTCTTAATTTTTGATTTTTGCTGATTTTTTTTCTTTTTACACGATTTCATGCCCTAAATTTATATAAGTTTTATTTTTTAATCATCAATTATTAAATTAATAAAGAAATATATACAAATAAGCGAATAATTTACAAAAAAACTGAAAATTTTGTTATGTTCCGCTAATTTTGCCGGTGTGTATATTATATAGTTCAATGAAGTGACATTAATTTCCATTTTATTTACAGTACCCAGTGTACACACGTAGCCATTTGTCTACCTAAAATATTTACAGTTCTTACCCTTAAAATGTTGCATCCAAAGTCTTTGAGACATAAAATTCGATATGCATACTTCATGCCTAAGCTTTATGCACAGTACATCATTTACTTAGAAACTACCATAAAGTAACTAACTATAACGAAGAACAATCATAAAATCATTATTTTTTCCTTCTTACAAATTACCTATAACCATTTTCTAGAAATGAGATCTTTTTACAATCTCGTTAGATTGTAAAAAGATCATAAAGGTGCTCCCTCACCGGGAACGTTCACGTGTGATGTAACATTATAGATTCGTTTTTGAGCATTACATTACAAATTAAATACATTCCTGACCGTCGAGCATTCACGTTTATTTTACTACATTACATTACAATACTACCTCCTTCACTGACGAGCATTCGCGTGTAATGTAACTTTCGACTGAGCATTCCAGGGCTAGTTGATGCCATAATGTCAGATTAATGTTACAAGTTGTTTCAAGATAATATTATTATATATCATTATAACGTGCGCATTGTAATGCTCTCCTCTCCTCCCTGATGTAATGCTCGACTCTGAAACGTTACACTACAAGCGAATGCTCCAGGCGAGGAAGCACTTTTGTACAATCTCGCTTTAAACACATTTATAGGAAGTCATTTTTACTTATCTCGCGCGTCACCTGCCGACGGTCGCGAGGTGAGTGGTGCGAGTGCGACGTGCGAGGGGTTAAGTAAAAGCAAAGATTGTTGAAATTGTTGAAACGGCAGTGTAAAGTGTTCCGTTTGTATCGTCTGAGCGGCTTTCTACGAAAACAATAATGAAATTAGGTAACCATTCGGTTGTGGTAAGCCGGGTTCAATATTTTATATCTACAAGTTTTTAAATAAATATCGTGACTCACATTTTAAATGTAAAAAAATTGTCATTGTTTTGAGTAAGTAAGAATCCCACCAAAACATTTTGTAAAAAAGTATCCAAGTCTCGATTGAGCTACCAGTTTATCTCTAAAAAATTATGAAATCTAGACAAAGTCATGCCAAGTCTAAGGTTCCTTACTGCGATTTATGTATATGGCTACGATATCGTAGCCATGCCACGCGGCGCTGCTCTTGTATCTACGAAAGTTAATTAGCCATCGTAGCTTTGCTACGATGTCGTAGCCATGCCACGCGGCACTAGCCTTGTAGCTACAAAAGCTTATTAGCCATCGTAGGTTTGCTACGATATCGTAGCCATGCCACGCGGCACTAGCCTTGTAGCTACAAAAGCTTATTAGCCATCGTAGGTTTGCTACGATATCGTAGCCATGCCACGCGGCACTAGCCTTGTAGCTACAAAAGCTTATTAGCCATCGTAGGTTTGCTACGATATCGTAGCCATGCCACGCGGCACTAGCCTTGTAGCTACAAAAGCTTATTAGCCATCGTAGGTTTGCTACGATATCGTAGCCATGCCACGCGGCACTAGCCTTGTAGCTACAAAAGCTTATTAGCCATCGTAGGTTTGCTACGATATCGTAGCCATGCCACGCGGCACTAGCCTTGTAGCTACAAAAGCTTATTAGCCATCGTAGGTTTGCTACGATATCGTAGCCATGCCACGCGGCACTAGCCTTGTAGCTACAAAAGCTTATTAGCCATCGTAGGTTTGCTACGATATCGTAGCCATGCCACGCGGCACTAGCCTTGTAGCTACAAAAGCTTATTAGCCATCGTAGGTTTGCTACGATATCGTAGCCATGCCACGCGGCACTAGCCTTGTAGCTAAGATACCTCTTAGCTACAAGGCTAGTGCACAACATTAACTACCGTTAATGTTGTGTGACTTGGCCGCTGAACATTCTTTATACGTTAGTCTATCGTCAATGGATAGCGTCAATGGGTAGAGTCATGGAAAACCTGGTTTTGTACCCTTGTGTGCCCTTCAATTCATATTATAATGTGCTAGTCGTCATCAGTAATGACTATAGTAAAGTTTTGAAAATACATATCTTACACAGCAATGTCGACGTTTGATGCATCTAATACATAAAATTTTCGTGTCACAGGTTTGTGCGCAAACTCCTCCAAAACGGTTCAACCGATTTAATGAAATTTTGTATGTACATTCCTTAAGCCTGAGAATAGGTTTGTACTTTTACTATTGAAACTAGAAATAATTTATATGGCAAAACAACAGCTAGTTATTTGACAAAGATGAACAAGCGTCGCCTCAAATTTTGAAGTATCACTAATATGATTATTGTATTATTATCCAATCATAATTTTTCACGTGACTGAAAATAAGAACAATAATAATTGTCATACCTGATTGCGACAGCAGGCGTATGTTATTAAAAAGTATGAACGTATGTCTGTATCGATATAATATTATGAATTTCGGCTTTAGAGATGTCGTTAGAGTCGTGTTTACTGTAAGAAACCCAGACACTGGGTCAAAATGGGATTAGGTTTTTTAGGTTTTTTCATTACGGTTTTTTATTGTAAGGGAACTTTTTTGCATCCGTACTGCTCAGTTTAAAGTGTCAGAAGACCTTCTAAGTGAATAATAATAATATACAAATCAGAATTACTTTTCAGCCTTAAGTTAATTTCCAAATATTTTACGAATTGAAGAAATTAAAGGTATAAGCTAAAAAGTCTGTATTGAAAAGATAATATCATTATATTATTTATATAAAAATAATATGTTTTGCAGAAGTTATCGCGGCAAAGCATCTTCGGCCCACAAACAAAAACATTGACTTTTGATAAAAATAAATTGCCTCTCTGATGATAAATAAATATGAAAAATTTCACCTGGGCGTTGCTGAAGTTAAAATACTTGTTTACACAATGGACGACCATTTTTTGCGAATAACTATCATCATCAACCCCGCGACTTCAAGTGTCCAAAAAATTAAAAAAAAAACTTTAAACTATTTAACGAGCTTGGACTCCCTTTTTAAAACATTATTGAGATTGCTTTCTTTATGGTATGATACACAAATGAAACCCTAGGGTACGAGGATCAGTGGTTTAAGCAAAGACGGATTACACCGTTACCTAGTTACTCAGAACAAAGTATATTTTGTGGAGATTACGATCGATGGTAACGAATTCTCAGTATCCCATCAAAAACAATATTTCTTGTAAAATGTTGCCGAGACGAGATTTACCCTGTGAAAAAGATAATATGAGATCTCATGTAGAGCCAAGCTTCTGAATCTACACGGCCATTAGGCAGGCAAATATTCGCATCATCACCTCCGCGACGGTAGCGAAACGGCGAAGCCATAAATTTACTGGTACGTAGAATTTGTTCAAGATATGTACTGACCATAGTTTATATATATATATATATATATATATATATATATATATATATATATATATATATATATATATATATATATATATATATATATATAGTTTCTGACCTGAAATTTGAATTCCCCATACAAAAGTAAAAAAAAATAGTCTTTCAGCGCTGCTACATTTACAGTGAACTCTCTACAAGAAACACGTACACACCCTAAAGTATTATCACTTTGTTTTGTTACACTGTAGACGACAAACATAAGTTCACATTATATTCTGAGAAACCTTACGTCTGACTCTGTCCTCACATAACACCTAGAATCTAGACCATGTATTATTCAGCAAGTACATCTTGACTCGACTATCCATGACCTTACGTGTTGCTCTTGACACTTTAAACCGGGGTGTTGTCGTGTTGAATATTCAAGACAATTCTGGATTATAATTTTGTCGGCTTATAAGGTCATCGCTGTTATGATGTTGAGAACAGGCACACTGTTTTAAAAGATACGGCAAATATAATTAAAGGTATTCGAAGCAAACAGTGCCAATTGAAGACCCCGATTATTATCGATTACCAACTGTCCCGGTGAACTTCGTGTCACTTAAAAACCTTTCCTGGACTTCCAGGATTGTTTTAAGACCAACATTAGCCAAATCGGTTCAGCCGTTATCGAGTTATAGCGTTACTAACACAATTGAAAATCCATTTTTAGGGTTCCGTACCCAAAGGGTAAAAACGGGACCCTATTACTAAGACTTCGATGAAATTCACAGATTGTGTATCTTCGGTGCCGCTACAACAACAAATACTAAAATAAAAATAAAATTAATATTTAAGGGGGGCTCCCATACAATAAACGTGATTTTTTTGACCTTTTTTGCTCGTAATCAATAATGATAATTAGAATTAGAATTAGAATTAGAATTTATTTATTTCCAAGAAATTTGTTACAAGGTGGTACAAATTGTTTTTTATGGTACAAAAATTTCTGCCTCTCAGGCGTGGAAATAGTGTCAGTTTTGTAAATTTAAAATCGTGATCATAAATATTATATAGATTAATCCAATTATTATTTTTTTGTGAAATTATACAAACATATTTTGGAATCTCAAAATAATATTTAGCGATATTCCGCAGTCATAATTATTATTTTTGATGCAAATTTATAATATTGTCAATCACACATACAAAGCAATAATATTAACGTCAAGATAATAACAAAATAAAATAATATGTTAGACCACATTACACAATGAACAGTTAAAAAGCTAGAATATAATTTTGCCATGTCTGTCAAATTCAATACAATAATAAAACGAAACATAATAAATTATTAGTACAAGCGAATATAGCCGGAATACAATTTTTAGAACCTTATAATAATATATCATTAATGTAGTCTAAATTTATGTCATACAAGGTCATTATATAAAAATATATAAATTAAATTGATCAATAATCATACAATATTATAGAAAAAAGAATAGATGTCAAATTGGTAAAGTGTCAAGTGTTTTATTTTATTTTAAACTTATTTGCAATCAATATGTCATTAAAGTAATCTTGAATTGTATAGTAACATTTTTCTAATAACCAGTTAAATAATTTTTTTTTAAATTTGTTATATGTATCACTATCGTTTTTTATCTTGTCTGGGAGACTGTTGTATATTTTTATTGTCATGCAATATGCGTTTTTGCTGTTGATTGCTAATCTCTGTGTAGGGATGTTAATTTTATTTATATTTCTATTATTTCTAGTTTTTGTCATATCTTTCTTTTCAAACAAAAAGTCATATTTCTTAACGAATAGACATACCTCATATATATACAGGCAGGCAAGGGGAAGAACTTTAAATTTTTTAAAGATTGGCTTACAGTGACTTAAATAGTCTGCCCCCTCTAAAGCTCGAATGCATTTCTTTTGTATAATAAAAGCTCTGTTTACGTCTATCGAATTCCCCCACAGAATCAGGCCGTATCGTAATGTTGATGAGACGTATCCATGGTAAGAAGTTAACGCCGCTTCAGTAGATACAATATTTTTTATCCTTCGTAACGCAAACACGAACCTATTCAGTTTGTTGCAAACGTTATCAATATGCCTTTTCCAATTAAGATCTTTGTCAATATCAAACCCTAAAAATTTTGTAGATGATACACACTTGATAGGACTGATCTTTTCCTCTAATTTGATATCATCATCCGAAGTTGTTTTATAAAATTTTATGATCTTTGTCTTTTCTAAATTGACAGCTAAATTATTTTGATTAAACCATGAAATCGCGTTATTTATTTCATCTTGTATTTCATCGTTAATTTTATTTTTTTGGCATTTTATTAGTAATGTAGTGTCGTCTGCGAACATAAAACTTTCATATTTTGTAGCTTTTGGGAATTCATTTATGTAAATAAGAAACAAATCAGGACCTAGCATACTCCCTTGGGGTACCCCGCAATCGTTAATATCATCTTCTGATGCATAAACAACTTCTTTGCCTTGTTCAATATTAGATATTTCTACCCGTTGTTTTCTATTCGTAAGATACGATTTAATCCAGTTGTACGCTTTTCCCCTAATACCGTATTTCTCCAGTTTATTTAATAGTTTATTATGGTCGACAAAATCAAATGCCTTACTGAGATCAAGAAAGACTGTCGCTACAGCCAAGCCATCATCAATTGCTCGCGTTATGTTTTTGACCAAAGAAAAAGCGGCTAGTGTTGTCGAGCTGCCTTTAGTGAAACCAAATTGTTGTTCACATAAAATCTTATTCGAGTTAAAGTAATTTACCAACTTAGTCTGCATAGCTTTCTCAAAAATCTTCGAAAATATGGGTATTAGTGTTATAGGTCTATAGTTAGACATATCCTTCACATTACCTTTTTTGAAAAGTGGTTTTACAATGGATATTTTTAATTGTGATGGGAAGTGGCCTTGTTCGAAAGACAGATTTATTATGTGGCAGATGGGGTAACATATATATTTTGCAGATAATTTAATTATATTAGTGTTAATATTATCGTATCCCGTGGATTGGGTATTATTTAATGAATTTATTATTTTACAAATGTCATTTGGAACTAAAGGAGATAAATATATTGAATTTAATTGATTATTATTATTTTGCATGTCATTTTGAATATTATCATTTCTGTGTTTAGTCTTAGAATTAATATTTAAATTATTATTTTTTGTCATATTTATAAAATAGTCATTAAATAATTGTGTTATGTCCTTCATTCTTGTATATAATTTATTATTTATTTCAATTGCAGTAATGTTGTTACGTGTATTTTTTCCGTTAATAGTATTTCTTATGAGTGTCCATGTGGCCTTACCTTTATTTTTCGCTTTTTTTATGTAATTACTATTATGTTTTACTTGAAATTCATTGATACATTTTTTGAGGACCTTAGAGTAAGTTTTATATTTCTTTATTAACACTTTTTTGTTTCTACCCCCATGTTTATATTTATAATATAAAATGCGTTTCATTATACAAGATTTTCTTATTCCTTTAGTCAACCACTGTATTTTTTTGGGTTTTTCATCGATTTTTACGTATATCCACGGAAAGCACAGGTCATAAAATAGTATAAATGTGTCGTAAAATAATCCGAAACTTTCTTCTGTGTCCTTATTTTTAAACGTGTCGACAAATGTGAGAGAAGACAAAGCATCTAAAAATTTATTTATGTTACTTTTATTATAATCACGCCTTCTTATAAAATAGAAATTTGACCTTTTAGTTGTATTTTTGTTTTTGACAGGAAACTTAATTGTTTGTCCAGTTTCGTGATCAGAAAGTGCTAAATGATGGACATCTGCAGTAAATGTATTTAAATTACTCGCAATTTGGTCAATGCTGGATGATCCGCGGGTAGGTTTATTTATATTAATTTTTAAATTGTGATTTAATAAAACTGAGTGTAATTCTGAGTGTTCTTGTGAGTCTTTTAACACGTTGATGTTCCAGTCACCGCAAATAATAAGGTTTTTTATACTAAACCTTTGAATATCTGTTAATAAGGAAGATAGGCTATTTATAAATATATTTATGTTCCCTTTTGGTACTCTATATATACATAGTATAATTGTATTATAATTAAGTAACTCTATCCCGCAACATTCAAATATACGTTCTTTTGCATATGTTTTTGTAATTTCGAGGTTTTTGTATTGTAGGCCATTTTTAACTAGTATACATGATCCACCTCTTTTTTTGTTTCTCGAGAAAGAAGCTGCTAGTTTATAGTTAGGCAATACTAAGTTTTTTTCTGTGCTTTTTATTAAAAATGTTTCAGTTAAACATATTATGTCTACTTCACCCACTATTGATTTAATTGTCGTTAAAAGAGTTATATGTACAAGATCTAGCTTATTCAGAATACCTGCAATATTTTGGTGAAATAAGGTTAAATAATCTTCCTTAGCTATAAAAAAGATTTGTCACTGTTACTTATGTTTCTGTTTCCTCCTTTTTTAAAATAATAAGTTATTTTGTTTTTGTCTTCATATTTCTGGTTGGGTTTATATATTTTATTATTATTTTTTTGTGTTAGTAAAAGGGGTATGTCAATGTTATTATTTATGCAGTTGTTTTGTTTAAAGCCACTTATAAATGTTTTGTCATATTCCTTACTGTCTATTTCAAAATTAATTTTATTACTAATGTCATTTAAAAACGATGTCCTATTATGTATACTCTTTTCTGTAGTTAAAATCTTAGTGTTTTTAAATTCCTTTAAAGTTGACTCCATTGCAGATTGTATGCTACTAGGCTTTGAATCTTTATTTTGTGAATAAGGTACAATTATTACATTGGTCTTAGCTAGTTTTGGGAGTAACAGAGTAAGAGGAGAAACGAGCGATATTAAACTTTTATCATTTACCTTTGTTGCAAAAACAACATAATCGGATTTAGTAAGTTTACTCAAGGATTCATTTGTACTATTAAATAACTGTGAATATGTTGCATTTTGTTTTATCAACCCAAATATTGTATATTTATTATTCCATTTATCGTTCCTATATTTCTGTATAATGTTGCAAAGACCTTGTGCATGTTGATCTCCAATAATATATATCTGTGGTTTTGTTATATTAGATTGTATTTGTTTTAGTTTCTCCTCACAATTTTCTAAGTATTTACTTTTACATATAAAATGTTGAATGTTAAAACAGATTCTATTAAAAAGTGTGTTATTCTCTATAGTAGTGTTTTTGTCGGGATGGATGTAATGACAGTTATCGTAGTTCTTATGTATTGAATAAATAATTGTATTTAAAAAATTTGTATTCAGATAAGGATTATATTTTGTACCTACTAAAAACACTTGTGCTAATTTCAATTTGTTGAGTGTATTACATATATGTGTAAATAATTTATATGGATTTTTGTCATTACAGCCAACGCCAATAATCACAATTGTATTTTTTGTCAATAGTTTAGAGTCACATAAGTAATTACAGTAATTTAATATATGGTCACTTGTAGCATAAGGCTTAATATATCCCTGTATTTCTACATTCAAGTCCCTAGAGTTATAAAATTTATTATGAATGCCTACAGATAGGTTTGACATTTGCTGATCGCCAAGGACGTAAACAGTATATTTTTTGCTCGACGAGTACCCTTCAGTCTTCATTAGCCCTTCCGACGCGTAAGTGTTGATTGGAGTTTTAATAGTTGACTCGGTGTAGTTACTGCGTAAAGTATTTGTTTCATATTTCGAATATTGTGAACTATGTGCTTCATTATTGTGATTTGGAGTGATTGTATCTCGTTTATTATAATGTAATGGAAGCGGTGAAAACAATAGTTGTGATTGCTTCATATTTTGTGAGGTTGTTTTCCTTTGTGACCTTGGTGTATGGAAAGAATTTTTTGGTGTAGTCACTGAGTTGTTTGAGAGTGATTTTAAGATAGTTATTCTTTTTTTGGAGGCTTCTAGTTCTTTTTTTAAAGATATAATGTCTAGATTTAAGTTTCCAATTTCTTCGTGCGCACTGGTAAGTAGGCTTTGTAACCTATTTATTTCTGTTTTTAAAATTGAAATTTCCAAATTATCTGATTGCATCATATTAGGTTCGCTTGTCGTTGATAAGTCCAATTTAGACGTAGAAAATGAATCATCATCGTCATCCGAAATGCATGAAAGGTCTTGATCCGATTTAGATTTTATTAAATGTGATTTTCTGTATGTTATGTTGTCAAGATAGGAGCAATCCATTTTTTTTTTTTTGTCTTTATGTAATTAAATATTATGTCGCAATTATATAATATCTGCTGAACTTTAATAGCTGGTAATTGAATTCTATGTAAGTATACAAATTATTATATTTTTTAGCTATCTTCAAATTGTAAGCAATTTTCATATGTTTTTTTTTCAATGTAATGTAGGTATATTATCTGACCTTGCCGGTGGAGTTCCTCGGCGAAATTATATAATAATTTAACAAAATACAATAATAAATTAACTTTAAGTTTTAACTTTTTTCGGTATAGCCCAACTTGACGTATCAGCAAAGCAACGTAATACACTTCGAATTCATCAATTCTATAGTCATTCATATAAGTTTTGTATATTATATTATTAATTTTTCGTGGTTTCGCTATAGTTTATTAAAATTAATACTTGTTTTATGTTTTATTTAGATAGTAAATAGTCACTTAAATCGATAGTAACGGTCACTTTTTTATTTCAGTTTTTTTTTCTTTTCGCCTTGTAATATTTCACTCCACATTATTGTCACTGTTGTACTGCACTAAAAACTTGATATTTTTGTTCAGTTTACTGAGAAATAACTTATAATTCTATTTTAATTTTAATTTTTTATCGGACTTGATGTGATTTGTGTCACTGCAGCGCCCTCTCTATAAGAGGTAAGCACTTGAAACTTTCATGAAGGCCTTAAATATAGTTGTACTTTAATAATTAATAATAATATTTAAATGAAATAAAAAATTAAGGGGGGCTCCCATACAAAAACACAATTTTTGGGCTATTTTTGCTCTATAACGGTACGGAACCCTTGGTGCGCGAGTCCGACTCGCACTTGGCCGATTATTATATATTATAGACTAGATGACGCCCGCAACTCCGTTGCGCCGAAATACTTTTATCGCGCGAGAACCGTAAAATTTTCAGAGAAAAAAAGTATCCCATGTCCTTTCCCGGGCTACGAGACACAACAATCTCTATATCAAATTCAAAAATCAAATCAAATCAAACTATTCAGTGGAGTGTGAAAAGATTAAAATCCATACTAATATTTTAAATGCGAAATTGTGTCTGTCTGTCTGTTACCTCTTGACGCCCAAGCCGCTAAACCGATTTTGCAGAAATTTGGCATGGAGTTACTTTGAGTCCCGGGAAAGGACATGGGATACTTGCTTCCCTGAAAAAAGGTACGGTTCCCGCGCGATAAACGAATTTTGGCGCAATGGAGTTGCGGTCGTCATACTAAATTATTAAAATAACAAAGTCCCTGAAAATCAGCTCTCGATTTATGTATGGGCAGTATCAGCCATGGCTTTTGATCAGCAGTTTCCTATGGCGTCCTAGAATGGCGGCAGAGTTCGTACTATATGGGCGGCAAAATTTAAGTGGCCTACTCATAAAAAAATATAAACCCGGACCTGCTCAAAATGTCTTGTTGAAAATATGGAACCATCAAATTATAATTTCTAACCTTCAATCTAAATTTAATCCAACGGAATGCTTTTAATCTCATCATCCGTTTCATAAAGCGAATTCCTTTGGAATTCTATAGGAATATTTTCAAACACAGATTGAAATGTATTTTTTATTTATTGCATGCAAAGTGGCGGCGCGCTTTGTGTGCGAGTCTTTTCTTTATTGCTCAAAGAATTAGAGGCGCTTTGAGAAACTGTTTCACAATTTCAGTTCAGAAACTTTGATGGACTATTTTTAATGTTTTTCAAGCCTTTTAATAACTACATCTTGTTCAGTAAAATAACGGATGCATCTCTTCAGCCGATAGAATAATGTCAAAAAAAAACAAAACCCTAAGGGCCTGTTTCACAACTTCCTGATAAAGTGCCGGATAGGCTATTCACAGCTTTTTTGACAGATTCTCCATACTCTATCTGTCAAGTGAATTGGTGGATAGCCTATTCGGCACTTATCAGAAAGTGGTGAAACAGGCTCTTAATGTTCATACTATGCTCCTTTTATTAAAGCCGAGGCTTTACATAATATGCCAAATAATAATTTTAAAATATGTTTAAGGTGAATCAAATTGCTTCATTATAAACCAAAAATTAAAAAGAAATACCTGACTATTCCATGTCAAGACAGTTGTTTCCTAAAATTGAACTAAAAATAGTAAATATTGAGTAATTAAAAGTGCCTTCTTAAGAATTAGCAATTTAACTATTTTACCTTCTCCATCTTGATAAGTGAAGGCGGTACCAGCTTATAAGAATGTGAGTTCTATATTGATTATAGCAATTATTATAATTAATGCCGATTTCGACTCCAAAAGTATAAATAAAAAATTTCAATTAAGTATATAAAAAGTCAATGTAAAGAAATGATAAAATTTTATAGACTATCTACCTCGAAATGTATTAATATTTAATACTATCTTTATAATAATTAATAATATTTACAAGTGAGTTTTCTTAGTGCTTTGGTATAATACTACACATTTAGGCGATTTAACGTCTAGTAGGACTTATAATTAGTACATAATGCACCTACACAGACCTTCATGTAGGTAGTAAACAAACGTATCTTATTGAACTACAGTAAATCACTGATAAAATAAAACGATAAGTCAAAAAAATAAAACAAAACAAAAAATATTAAAATGGTACGTATGTTAAACATTTACATAATATTACTATAATTAGAAATATAATCTATCTAAATATATAAAACTCAAAGGTGACTGACTGACATGGTGATCTATCAACGCGCAGCCCAAACCACTGGACGGGCTGAAATTTGGCATGCAGGTAGATGTTATTAACGTAGGCATCGGTTAAGAAAGGATTTTGATCAATTCCACCCCCAAGGGGTTAAAATAGGGGATGAAAGTTTGTATATAATAATACTTCTTAACGCGAGCGAAGCCGCGGGCAATAGCTCGTTGTAAATATAATAAATTCATTATAATAATACATTTCTTATATACACCGCAAACTCTTTTGAAAATCTTATTCATCTATAATTTTTCAGTGAATTCCAAGATACATTTTCTAGGATATATTTTACTGTAATATACATAATTATAATTCAATAGAGATAATTATATTATAGTCTCATTATAAGTCCAACAAATAAAAATGTAAAGAATTTTTTGGTGATGATGAACGTAGATGACTTTGCTAACATTAGACTAACTTAAAAATCAGACTTAACTTCGTATATTTAAGTACATTTCTAATATAATTTTATCATAATACTAAATCAGTAGTCGTGTGAGCTTCATTGGAGCTGTAGAATGTTGATAGAAATCCGGTTTTAATGCATAAAGGGTAAACACACTGAAGAAACGCGATCGAAGTTTCACGTATTATAGGTAAATTTTCCTTTATAGTACTGAAAATATTAACTTTACGTCTGAGCAAAGTTTTTTAAAATGAGATGCGCTCATTGCAAAAGTTTATACTATGATATATTTTGTTCATTGCGAGATTCACCATCGATCGCGTAACTTCGGAGTGCGCTTACTCTTACAAAGAACACGGTTATACACTTACTTTGAATCGACCAACAGTGTTTCCGCTTACACACAACTTTCCCGCGCATTAGCTAACAGCGGCGTCCTCGTAGTGACAATTTCTCTCCGTCGAGACAGCGTCCCGCTAGTGATGCTGCGTCTATCGTCCGCCAATATTCCAATGCTCTGTTAAAATAAACTTCGATATTACGATATAAATATAATAATTAAGACTGAGAGGTGTCAAAGGACACCCGAATGGAACGGAGTTATTTCTTATGTTAATAAAATCTGTACATAAGACAATATACTCAAAAAAATATAAAAAACGACATCTATTGACGCCCAGGAATACTAAAACGCGTCACTGTTTAATATTCTCAAAATAACAACGCGTCGCTATTTATAGCGCCCTCTGCCCATAACATGCAGGTACTAATAAAAAAAGTGTCGAGGCCAAATCAAGGTCAAATGTCGATCTGTCTAGCCTTCAGATTCACGCCGAACGCGACATAAGGAACTCCGTTCCAAAAGTAAATAAAAATAGCCTGGCACGTACCTACTTCAAACGGATAGTTTAACGTTTGAATAAGAATGATGTGCCGTATCACGTACGAGCGATGCCACATTATTGTGTTGTAAATTGCGATGCGTAATGTGTCGCTGCAGCTTTTTGTAGTTGCGTTGTGGTACCGTCAAAATGTCGACGTGGTTACGTTGCCGCTAGTTGCGATGTGGTTACGTACGAAAGTGAAAGAAACGCAGGGGAGGGGGAAGACGAAGCGACGCAACGTTGTGGCTGCGATGTGGTCGGTATCACACAAGCGGTCGACAACGACTGCAAAGCGTGGTACGTGTGAACAGTACAGTTCATTTACAGTACGAAATATACGCCCGACCACGGTGTGGTTGTGGTACGTGTGGGTTGGCCCTAAGAGCTGATGACGCTAACCTGCGCATCGGATGCCGGGGTGACGGGTGTAAGAGCGCTGGTCCTGGCCTCGTGCAGGCTGTGCACGCTGCGGGAGGAGCCGACGGGCGCTGTCACGACCGTGCCGTACGGGGGAGGCTCAGGAGGCCTCTCGACGTCACGGCTACACATGAAGTCTGTAATCACAATACTTATTAGTAGATGAACCGCGCTTCTCATAAAGGATAGTTATCATGGAAGTCGTGATTAAATCACGTTGTCTATCACGCCAAAAGTGTTCATAATTTTTTCGTATAGTATATAAATTAATGTATATTGGTCTCGAAGATAAATAACGAATAAAGAATGGATGGGCATGTGTTACTTTTTTACGAGAAAACTTCTGAAAAGGTTCTGGTAATATTTTTGCAGGATCGTTTACACACAGCTTACTCTTTAACGAGAAAATAAAATATAGAACTTGAAACCATCGGTACTAGAACCGAATTTTGATCGATCGCGGTAGAAGTTATTCACCTTTGCCGAGTGGAACCACGTCGGGGTTTTTGTCATCGGGCTGCAGCGAGTGGCTCGAGCTCTGCGAACCGCCTTTGTGAGCTTTCACGGTTTGCAGCGGAGCTAAAAAACAAAGAATTTTGTTAGAATTTTCGAAATCTAATCATTGAAACCACAATAAATAATCGGCCAAATGCAAGTTCGACTCACGCATGAAGGGTTTCGTACCATAATATACAGCAAAAATTTCCTTTTTTTTTGTATGGGAGTCCCCCTAAATTATTCATGAGAGTTAATAACTTAATTTTAATTAATTGATTATTACCTAATTATTAAAGTATAAATAAAACTGAGTATTATGTAAGCATTTCAAGTACCTACCTGCAGTCATTAATATTGATATTATGGAATAAAAATAACCAAAAAATCACATTTGTTGTTTTGTTTTTAGTATTTTTGTTATAGCGGCAATAGATATATACAATTTATAGAAGTCTAGCTATGATGGTTCTTGATATACAGCCTGGAGACAGACAGAAGGACTGACAGACATTGAAGTCTTAGAATTAGGGTCTCGTTTTTACCCTTTGGATACAGAATCCTAAAAACAAAATAAATACATATAGAGACGTCAGACGCTTCACAAGTCGTTTTATTTTCAAGATGGTTATTGAAAATCGAACTTTACTTAATCAACAAAAAGATACACGTTTTATTTCGAATCAACGTCTCAAAAATATTGCAACGCGTTGCATTTTTTGTGACTAACCCACAGACATAGATAAAGATAGATACCGCATGTCGCTCCATTTATATGAAAACGAGCGTTTCACTATTTTCACGATCACGATGATAAGAAACATATCCATTATTAAGGCTAACGTTTCAATTTGAATTTCTACAGCTCAATACGACACTTTTAGGCATTAAGGCATTTTTAAAATTCTGATTGACGTCCGATTCCGGTAGCAGACTAAAGAATAGACTTTCGAAAGACGAGCATTGCTCATCGTTTGGGAACGCGATATGGCACGAGAAGTACCATCGAGGAAATTGATTCCTAGGCAGTTGACAGACCAACGTCATTTGGTCGGATCATGTCAGTTCAATGTTAATTGAGATCTGTCGCCTGGGTTTGACGTAACGCGACCAAACATCGTAGGTCCCCCATCTGCCTAGGAATCAACTTCTCTGATAGTACATACACATGCGGTATCTATCTTGATCTATGTCTGTGGACTAACACATTACCCCTGGCAAAAATATTCGAAATCACAGCGATATCACCAGTAATGTTCAACAAATTGCAAACATTACGGCAGCGGCACACGCCACATCACTTTGGCGCCTGAAATTCTATTAGAGAAACTGGTACATGCCTGGTACTAGCAACCTCGTTTTTTCAACCAATATAGCATTTACGATATACTACAGTTCTCATCAATGTGCGGTCCCAGCCTGGGATTTGTGGGTGGGGGGGACAAAAGAAAGTGACCACGTACCTATATAATTAATAATAATAATATTTATGGACGCTTCACACCATGTCAGTCTGGCCCCGTGCTAAGTCCCTGAAGGCTTGTGTTATGGGAACCAGACAACGGACATAATATATTTTAATACTCATAAACTATACATATTACATTATTTAATATTTTTATTATATAATACACATCCAGGACCCGGGAACATTGAAAACTTTTTATTCCATCGGCGGGATTCCAAACGGCTTGAGCGGCCACACACTCACTCAAACATTGAGCCACAGCTGAGGGCGTCAAATTGTAATTACCTAGAACTTTTGGAGGGAGGATTGCTCTATCTATTTATTTAGTCAAACCAAATTCTTTTACATTTACAGTGTTCCACAAAACTGTTGTATACAGATTGCCTGACTGACTATTTACTTCCCCTGACTGACTATAAACTTCTATGACCACCTGTACCCCTGACGCATCAGCTGAAAGTATGCTTCAATTTTAATAAATTGATATTACTTTAGAAGCTGGGTCATGAGTATAATAAACAAAAATAGGAAATTAGTAATGGTGAAAAGAATGTTCATATACTGAAGATTATTGCTGTATTTTTATTATAGCTTTGTAGCTTTCAATTTATGAGTTTAAAATGCTCTAAATACGGTAAATTACGGCATCTCCGTATGGGGCCGGCCTTAAAATAAACTGGGTGCAGCGAAAACTGCATTCGAATCCGTTGAATAGTTTATAGGATCTAAGCGAACATCCATAATGTAGGTTGGAAAGGATGCCAATTATATTATTACTATGTATTTTGTAGTTATAAGTATACACTATTATAGTATTTGAATCGTAGAATTTTATAATATCTTTCGGAAACAATATTATCGGAAACAATAGTCAGTAACAAAATTCAATTCCTACACAATTTCGTTGCATTTAAAAGCTATACTCGTACACGACTTTCCTCTTTGCGGTCCCCGTAGTGGAAACATAATAAAAATGTCGACAGCATGACGAAACATCTGCAATTTCTGAAGAAATGTAGAAGGATAAATCACATTGGAAATGCAGTGGAAACGGTGGCCTCTGTAGCGGCGAAAATTCGACGCACGCTCGAGAATCTCCTCTATTCTGTACTACACTTCATCCTCGAAGCAATTCCAATTTATTTTGTGGTCCAAACGTAATACAAAGCCAACATACGAGTCATTCTTTAGAGAACAGTTTAGGTTTCCTTTCAATCAATTTGAGTGCATACTGAAATAGGGTGTAGATTTGTAAAACCAATACGCTATCGGTAAATTCTAACACTACATGTATGAAAAACGCTATATTATTTATTTATTTAAGCTTTTGCATAGCTTTCATCGCGGGCTTTGAGCGCGGCGACCGAATCAATAAAATACGTAACGAAAAAACCTAACACCCCCAACGGCGTTGCTGTGCTTGCTCGATGTTTGTACGTAAGCTAAGCGTATGCGAATTATAATTGCAAAAGTTGATAAAAATGCTACGCAATATCTTTACCGCGGCAGTCCCCGAGTGCAACACATATATTTTTATTTTTTATAGGACACCAGCAGTACATAGTATTAAATATTACAGTTAAATAATAAGGCAAATAAGACTTCGGCCGAACCTACGCGTCAGTAACGCGGGACACGAGCGGGACGGGAGCGTCTGCAAGGCGAAACTGGTGTGCACACCTGCGTGACTACGCTGCGAAACCGTAGATTATTACCGCCCTACCGACGCGACCGTCCCGCATTGCAGACGCTCCCGCTTCGCAGTCGCCTTGGTCGTAGTGATGAGCAAAACAAGACCAAACACTTTAGTGCTTGGTCTTGTTTTACTCATCACAGTCTTGGTCTTGGCCTTTCTAGTACAGTCTCGGTCTTGGTCTTAGTTTTTCAGTTTTAGGATTGTCTTGGTCTTGATCTTGCTTTTCTTTCAAGACCATGACTTAGACTGCAAGACCAGTTTTGCTCATCACTACTTGGTCGCGTAGGTTTAGCCGAAACTTTAAACTTCGACTGGTTCAAATTTGGAACTGCACCGCGCTGCGACGTCGCGTCTCTTATACACTGACCCTTAACGATATAAAATATAAAATTTAAAATTATACATAATTGTAATAAAAATACAAAATTAGGATATGCAGCAGCACGCCTCTTACACGTTGAAATAGTTCTCGCTTAGGCGTGAACTGACCATTACAGCTCATAATATCAACTTTGTCGCTATCCAACTTTAAGTGATGTAGCAGCGATTTTGAATAATAATGTTTTGTATCCCCTACAGATAAGTAGCTGCATAATGCATACAGTGCTCACTCATAAGTAAGCTAGTACTTATAGTTTGCGCCTGAAATGCAGCTGAGCTTCATGTTGTGCGAAGTTATTATATCTCCGTAATATGCAGAGTAAGCTGACTATATCGAGTTAACAATGTTTATTTATTTACCCCCTTACTAATAAACGTTGTTTAAGCTTTGAATAGTTATACAGTGTTTTGTTCCTGTCACACAAGTGACATTTTTAATTGGATTGAAGAAGACAAAACACTGTATAACTATTCAAAGCTTATACAGTGTTTATTAGTAAGGGGCTTAGTCTATTGGCATGAGGAATACGTAATAAAAAGTAGCTTATAAAAGTAATGTGAATGTTTTTTTCTAGTGGATACGATCTGTTATATGTATTTTATTAGTAGAGTAATATATAATATTTTTTATTCTAATGTAAAAAATTTAGCCTGTATGACGTTTGAGATTTAGTTGATATTTTCGGTATTCGGTATTTTGTACGTTGGTAAGGATCATTTTATCATGTAGATGACTTTTATTGACCTATTAGTTATGTATAAACAATACAGTGTTATTTAAATATTTTAAACTATAAGGCTGTTGTTATATTAAATAATAAAAAATAAGACGGCAGGATTAATTCAGACTGCAACGCGACGTGAAGATTTGGTGTAGATACATTTCTTTTGAATTGACTGATTTATATGACGCAATTGAAGTCTCTCAAATCCATACAGAAATGCATCTACGCGGTCTGAACCCGTAGTTTTCGGATGTTTGCCGCGAGCGACCGCAACCGACAAAAGTTCAAACAAAATGCAACTTTAGACATAGGCTATAGGTTTCATTTTACTCTACGCCACTAGTTTTACGCTGCCGCCGTTGGCAACATGGTTTGCCACACAAATGTCAGTAGAAAATGATACCTATAGTCTATGTCGTAAAGTAGCATTTTATTTGAATTTTTATCGCTCGCGGTCGCTCGCGGCAAAGATCCGAAAGCCACCTTTTTACAATAATTCAGACCGCAACGCGACTCTACCAGCTACCTGATTCTACTTTATTTTGCATGTAACATCCAAAGTCAGAAATCGTACTGTACAAATACTCAGGAACTGGTGACACTGCGTAAGTCAAGTCTCCGCGACGGGCCCAAATTTTATAGAGAGAACGTACCGTTGCGATACTATCGTGTCGTCGCGATACTGCTGGTTTCTATGTTTTTTTTTATTAAATAAGGGGGCAAACGAGCAAACGGGTCACCTGATGGTAAGCAACTACCGTCGCCCATGGACACTTGCAACATCCGAAGAGCTGCAGGTGCGTTGCCGGCCTTTTAAGAGGGAATACGCTCTTTTCTTGAAGGTTTGCATTGTTTTTCTATGAATTAGTGAATTACCCTGCGCAGCTAGCGACACGAAGCTAGCAACACTTTCATAGAAATACATAGAAACAGTAGTGTCGCGACGACACGTCGTCTGCTGCCAACCGGCACCTTAAAGCTTTTCGATAAGAATTTCTAGGTCAGAGCTAGGAGTTCAGTTTGTATTTGTCAAGGGTACGGCGAAGTTTTGATTCTTGATATAATTTGGCTCAATCAAATCAAGTTAGACAGCTAAACTACTTGATATTCATCGGCTTATCTCGATAAGTTTTAAGGGATTGTAAAATACCCAGCTATTTTGTAGCCTAATTATAATATTGTTGTGAACATAGTGTTTGATAGCAACAAAGCAATATGGATATTATATTATCATCAAGTTGTTCTTAATATTACATTACTTTATCCTGGAATCAAAGTGTGAAATCGAACACAATAAAATATCCGAGTCAAGTAAGGAGTCATGTTAGCCGTTGACAGTTAAGACAACAAGACTCGATTTTAAACTTAAAAGTGTTCCATGGTAGAACACTGAAGGGTTCCATAGTCAATAGTAAAAAAAACTAAACCCGTATAAATTCGTCATGTCTGTCTGTCAGTTCGTCCGTATGTCACAGCCACTTTTCTCTGTAAAATTTATTTATTTATTTATTTAAAAACTTTATGCACATAAGTGTACAAAGGTGGACTTAATGCCTTATGGCATTATCTCCCAGTCAACCTTTGGGCGATACAAGAACAAAGTTATATAGGTGCCAGTCGTGCTGAAAGAGGAAAAGTAACTTGCAAGAAAAAACCAACAAGTAAATATATATTTATATACAAATAAACTAAATATACTTATATAAAATATATATTGTATAATATTATACTATACTAAGATACATAAGTAATCACACATAAAATTATAACATAAATAAAACCAATAACCATACATATATATTATTAATTAAATAGGTATATAATATTATAGATAACCGTGCTTATAAAAAAATTATGAATATTCATGTATACAATAAATTATGAAAGCTAAGAGTTTGCCAACTGTTTCAAGTAAAAGTCACGTACCCTGCGCTTAAAAGTGTCTCTGGTTTTTGACATCCTGATTTCCGGAGGAAGAGCGTTCCAGAGGAGAACAGCCTGGATATTAAAAGAAGAGTGGACGGAACTGGACTTATGGGATGGGCAGCTTAAAAGCTGATTTGAAGTGGATCGGAGGTTTTTATCGTGCCTGCTGCAACGGTATTGAAAGAAATTGAAATTTATATTGTTGAAATAATACTTTGAACTGAAACTAACAAAAAATATCATTAAAACGTACGTGTAAGTTATTGGAGCTTTTCAAAAATGATATTGAGTTTTGTAATGTGTTTTTATTTTTTTCTAAACTGAATAGTTTCACAAAAGACACTTTCAAATGGACAAAATATATGTGGGAGATGTACCGCTTTAAGTAAAAAAATACAACAAAATTTCTACGATTTCGTGTTCTCATTGTTTCGACCACAGACATAAAATGAATTAGTTAAATTAACGTTTTTTCTAACTCTATGATTACAGGGATAATAATTAGAATGTCATGTCAAACTATAATAAACTGACAACGGAGGTGAGGATAATGGTGTCATAAAAATTTAAACTTCGTCCATTTGCAACCTGTAGGTATGGGGCGCACGTAATTATTGAACACCGAAAAATTATCACAATTAACTGGTGAACTAAGGTATTAAAATATAGTATCATGGACCTAATATTAAGGTGCATTATGTTTAAAAGTAATGCGTAGAACATGAATTATTACGACAACATAGTTGAGAAGAGAGAGAAGCCCCAAAATTTTTATAGCAATGGGATCATGCCCCTACCAACGAGATGGCCAAAAGTTATCGAACAAAATGGCACCTATATACTTTAGAGTTTAGAAACATGTTATTTCCAAGTTTGGTTAGGACAATACAGGCTGGCCACCTGATTGTCTGACAAGGAAGATGATCCATGCGTCGGATGGGCATGTAAAAAGTCGGCACTGCGCCTGATCTCTCGCCGGCCGTGTCGTTCTGCCATCCCACTGGGTTGTGAGAGTAACAGAATAGAGAGTGGTCTTGTGTACTGCGCACACACTTGGGCACTTTTAAAATTACTCCTGCGTACCAGGCATGGTTTCAATGAAACCGGCCACCGTCACCGAAACCGGTGTGAGGAGTATTATTACCTTCATATTGTAGCGGCTGGTGCTGTCGTCTCCGAGCCAGCATAGCGATGATGGCCACCATGGCCAGGGTACCGACTGCTCCGGCTACAATACCCAGCATCCAGCTTGCGTCCATGCTGTTCATTGTCTTCGCTTCTGTAAACAAAAAGTTGATTAAACGACGAAACACTTCGAGAAATGGTAGGTAGCTTGCGCTTCGCTTGACTCGTCCCGGAGCGGCACTACCGTGCCCCCAGATTAAACTTTCCTGTCTGAAAATATAAAATATTATACCTAAGGCTTCGTACAAAAATATTCAAATATTCGAGTCTGTAGTTGGCGAAAATATACCTATTTTATTATGTATATCATATTAAAGTAATAATATTATGTCGAAACACAATAATATTATAAACAGCTTATTTAAAACGCTCAAAGAGTTTTGATTCGATTTCTCCGAAACTTTAATGTTAATATATTTTGACATTATGTCATTCATAATATCAAAATATATTATGAATTGTGACAAATCCTGAATATTCCTATGATAGAAGAAGAAAACCGGCCAAGTGCGTATCGGGCCACGCGCAATATAGGGTTCCGTAGTACCGCTAGTTTTTGAAAATTTTTGTGTGGTCAATGAATGTACATTTGTAACATGTTTTACACTACTAACAACATCATCTCAGTCACTTTCAAAAGAATTTGAACGAAAAGTTCCTTTATACTTCGCCGAAAACATGTTTTTTAGTTGATCGACTATTACTCAACAACTTAACAAGTCTTCTTAGCTGTGATAGTTTTCCTTTTAAATTCAGCATATTTCCTACTTCCTTGAATTTTTTCACGTTTCCAGAAGGAACCGTTTAGCTGGTAGAAGGGGGGGACACTGGACTCTAACGATTTTTTCCACTTTAAAACTTAATATTTCACAAATGGATACCTAAATCGGAAAATGATCTATGAATACTCATAATATTTTTAAAAAACCTATCCAACGACACCCCACAGGATGGTGGAGCGGGCGCGAAAAAAAAAATTCAACTCCACTTGATGTGTCGGGGAGGTACCATAAAAAAAGTATTTTTTAAATATTTTATGTACCAATTTGTCGGCATTATTAATATGTGTATTCATGCCAAATTACAGCTTTGTAGGTCCTATAGTCTCTGAGCAAAACCGCGGACGGACAGACAGACGGACAGACGGACAGACGGACGGACAGACCGAAACTATAAGGGTTCCTTGTTGACTACGGAACCCTAAAAAGTGTCGTTTCCATGAAATATATTATAAAACTTCTGGTAAGCTACATTTCTACATTTTGGCAAGTGTAGCAATTCTTTGTACTAAATCGACACTATAAGCGATTCTAAGCTCTGGCCTCTTGCCAAGAATTGATTAAGTGTTGTATGGAATCAGAAAACAATAATGAAAAATAATATGTCGTTAATACAATATGAAGATTATTTGTGCAATTAACTATGTTTTTTAAGTTAAAATTTAAACTCAAAATAAATTGTGCTGCCTATTATTATTTTATATGACTAGCTTATTATTCTCACATTTTTTTCTTAGAATATTGTGGCTAATGTTTATTTAGTACTAAGTTTTAGCATTTCCGTAAGTTGTGTTTCAATTCGTCCAGTTGCAAATGGAATAGTTTATTTAACATCAAAAAATTATAACAAACCCCCATAAGAAAACATTTATTTTTTATATATTATTTATTAATTTCAAGAAACTTAAAAACTTATACATTTAAACTTCGCTAAACCAAAGTTTATCGGCGAGATACGCTCATTATCATTTTTTTTTTTCATAACATTTCATAACAGTTAATTTGGGAAAACTAAAACGATGTAATGCGAACGACCGGTCGCCCTCAACTTTTCGAGACAGACGACATAACAGTGAATAAAAATATTTGAATTTGAAACGATAAAACGAAACGTACGACGATGTACCAACTTCGAAGATAAAACTTTTACACCTCAACCGCATTTCATATTCAATAAGCCAACATCATAGAGTTTTATTAAAACGCTTTCATGATATTTTAGGAGTATTACAAAGTTTTTTATAGAATAACGTATCGTTTGTTCATTTCACTGCTCTTTGGTATCGATTTTCTTAAAAGTATGTCTTTCTTTTACTTTTGGTATACAAATTACATAAAAATAACGGCTGACGGGTTGTGATTTGGAAAAATCGATGCGAGTAGTTATTTACACATTTTTGTTACGTCTCATGATAAGATACCTTGAAATATTATAATATTTACATACATTTGCTTTTTAATGGCAAATGTATATGACCAAAAAGCCAATGGCTTTTTCTTAGTTTTTAATATTTAATCATTTCAATATTCTTTTGAATAATTAAATTTCTCTTTGTTCCATTTGGAGAGAAGTTTAACATATTATTAATTATGTAAAACTCCGAAAAAGCGATGGCGAAAATTTTCAATTTTTATGTGCTTTATCTACTCTTATTTCGCTAGAACGAGCTCAAAGAGGAGGTTTATAACTTAAAAGTCGCTCTAAAGAAACCCATGAAATACTCGATAGAAAATCTCTATGAGGAAACAAAGCGTCAGAAAACTTTGAAACTGTACTGTCATAATGTCATGTCAATGTCAAGAAATGCTGAGTAGAAGAGTTTATCGTATCCCAAATCCTACCGGTAGCACCTCCTTCGCTTATGGGTTCGGATTTTTCTTATACCCCTATATCTAAATTCTAAATATATAAAACTCTAAGGTGACTGACTGACATGGTGATCTATCAACTCACAGCCCAAACCACTAGACGGATCGGGCTGAAATTTGGCATTCAGGTAGATGTTATGACGTGGGCATCCGCTAAGAAAGGATTTTGATCAATTCCACCCTAAGGGGCTAAAGTAGGGGATGAAAGTTTGTATATAATAATACTTCTTAACGCGAGCGAATCCGCGGGCAAAAGCTCGTTTATAATAAACTTATAAATTAATTTAACCTAAAAATGCACACATCATATAAAACAAAAACAACTCTCTCTGTCAAGGTCTCTTTTAACTTGGTCATCAATGAATGTGAAAATATAATGATTATAAATAAAAGTGTATATATAGGGCCATTAATACGCACAAACACACACACACACACACACACACACACACACAATATAATATTTATAAAAATAAAAATATTATTGTAAGTTTATTTTCTTCTATACTTATGGAAATGAAGAGAAGATTATTTTTGTTGTGTTGTTTAAAAAAAATGTTATTTACTCGTAAGTTGTAAGCCGCAAACAATATTTCTTGTAATCCAAGAAATTCCTCCATAAGACAGGCTGCGTCTAGTTTGGAGGATTGAAATGATCCAGGTGAGCACTAAATTAGAAATATGCTAATAAATATTTATGATTTATAATAATAATATTATAGTAAGTAACAGAAAAACCAAAAACGCATAATAAATGTATTATACGTGTATTTATAATTTTTTTCCACTTGGATAGGTATTCCCCTTATCTGGGAAAAGGTTGAATTGAACCAAAATATATTTTTAATGAAAGTGTTTTTAGAGACGCGAAGAACAAAGATAAAAAATAGCAATTTTAATTTTACGATGCTTTCAAAACAGCTGACTAAAGAGAAGAACGTAAAATTGCAATTTTGGGCGCGCCGACCCAAAACCTTTGAATGGGCCTAAAGATTTTATCGAAAAGTGTAATATCTGAGGAGAAAACTCAGCAGGAACCCAATATAAAAGCACATTCAGGGCACGCTGAGTTTAAAGTGCTACAAAGATTTTAAGGAAATTTTTATAAGACGTGTGTGGATGAAAGATGGGTTTTCTATACAGCCAAACGTCAGTACACTTATGAACCTGACGGTATACAGCATGACTGGTGAGACAATACCGATATTTAAGGAGAGTATTCAGTACTCGATTCTCATTATAAATATGTAATAAAATTAGGTTCTTAATTTTTTTTTGAATTTCCCAAAAATTAATGAATCATGGATACTAAGTAAATTACGCGGCTAGGCAAGTAGGCATACTATGCGGCCGGTGCAGAGGCGTGCGCTACCAAAGAAACACCACACAACTACCCCTCCCGCTCGCGGTGTCCATGCGTTGGGTAAATAATTATTTAACTTTAAGCTACATTTACTCAGTGATCAATTGATATTATTTTTTTATATTATTTTTTTCCAACTAATATAATAGCCAAATATCACGTCCTCAAGTATTGAACATGTCTCACCAGTCACGCAGTATATCATAATAATGTTAAAATATAATAAATACTAATAATAATATTATCCATGGACGCTTCACACCACGTCAGTCTGGCCCCGTGCTAAGTACCTAATAGACTTGTGTTACATGTACCAGACAACGGAAATATATTTAATACTTTTATACTATACATTTATTAAAGATTTTTATTATATCATACACAAATTTAATACACATCCAGACCCGGGAACATTGAAAACTTTTTGTTCCGTCGGCGGTATCAGAACCCGTGACCCCCGGCTTGAGCTACCAAAGCGCTCACGAAACAAATAATATGATTATTATGCTCAATAGGCGTCCGCGTATGCTAAGTAGCAAAACGAGCAATAATCTATTGCAGATTTTAAAATAATATTATTAAGTTATTTATTTATTAATGATTTTTATGTGTTTCAAAATTAAATATTATGCTTCTTTGGAAAAAAATGAAGACTTCAGTGGAAAATTGCCGTTTTTTTCATAAATGGAGCCTTTATGGCCGGAATTTTGATTTGAAATCAAAAACTGTGGATTTTATGTGTTGCCAGATATATTAGCTAGATGTTGAAGTAGGTAGGTTATAAGGCTTGTTTAAATGCGAAAAAATGAGTAATTGTCCTTATGCTATGAAATGTTAGTTATCTGATTCTTCCATTCACGTCTTTAAATATCAAACAGTTTATCATTGCTACCTGTATGCAAAGCCATTTTCGACAGTGTATGGACTCGAAGAACGGTCACTTCAGATCTTCCTCTTGCATTTCTCGCGTAGAGCTTCAATTTCAAAGCCTTCCCCGAGCTTAGTCCTCGTAGTTTCCACACTGGTGTCACTCTTGAGACATTCGCTATAAGGATATTCGCCTCCCACGCTTCCAAGAAGTAAGTAGTCTGAAGACCACCGTCGTAGCCTGGTGACAATGAATTAAGTTCTTTATGTAAATAATAAATATGTAAAATATATGCGTATAATGAATTAACGCTATAATATTTACTATCATTAGGTTGTAAGTCGGTACTATCGCCTACGTCTTTTTAGTAAATTACGAACTCATTACCGTCATTATAAAACTTGACCAGCCCGAAATTATAAATAACATTATATTTCAAGGAGTTTTTTCTAAGACGCTCAACTCGTTAAAAATTTATGAGTTGAGCGTTTTTGAAAATATCAAATTTCTAATATAATTTAGCATAATTAGTATTCTGATGAATGAGACTGTAATTTTAACCGACTTCCAAAAAGGGGGAGGTTATATTATGTTCGGCTGTGGATTTTTTGTACACTAGATTGCTTTATAATAATTATTATTATACTCGGCGTTCAAAAATTGTATGTTTATAACTACTTCAAACAAGAAATTATTGACTTTGACTGCTCGACCAATTTATAAAGAAGAAAGTTTCTGTTTCTTAATAATATTGGATTGCCTATGGCTCCGAAACTACTTAGAAAATGTATATTTTACTAGACGATCCCCACAACTCCGTTGCGCCAAAATTAGTTTATCGCTCGGGAACCGTACATTTTTCCGGGATGAAAAATATAATTTGTCCTTTCCCGGGACTCAAAGTATCTCCATGCTAAATTTCAGCAAAATCGGTTCAGCGGTTTGAGTGTGAAGAGGTAACCGACAGATACACTTTTGCATTTATAATAAGTAATAGTAAAAAAAACTAAAAACACGCTTTTTATATAAAGGGTTACAAACAAACATACAAACATACAAATTGAAAAATGGAATAATTATATCAATTTAGTGTATTGTCATCGGTCCTCGATAAATCTACAAAGTTTGAACGAAATCTGGTCGTTTAAAGTGGGTCAAAATCGCGCCCAAAGAAGTCGGTTACAAACATGTTACAAACAAATATACAGGTGAAGCTAATAAAAAGCGTATAATAAGTATTTATATGGATATTGCGTGGACGGAGGAGCAGTCAAATAAGGTATTTATTTGTTTATTTATTTCATTATATCTAAAGTTTACAG
This sequence comes from Plebejus argus, assembly GCA_905404155.3. Lineage (NCBI taxonomy): Eukaryota > Metazoa > Arthropoda > Insecta > Lepidoptera > Lycaenidae > Plebejus > Plebejus argus. The sequence continues at coordinate 15,947,311 of FR989936.1, forward strand.
TTCTGACAAAATATTGTCTTTAACCCGTAACCGTTGTGTAGCCACGTTCAGTGAGTTGTGTAAACGCCAGTTAATTCAAACTTTATTTAAAAGACGAGGTCAAAGAATAAAAATATGAATACATATTTATTCTTTGACCTCGTCAAGCCGGATAGTGTAGAAGCCAAGCTGTTTAGAAACTCATTTGAGATATAAAACACTGTTTTTATTTTTTGTACGTAAGCAAGCCTTTTCAATTCTTCATTGCTTTCAAGTAGTTCTCCGGACTAAGATATCAACAAATCCGTCTCAAAATACAAGTGTTGTAATACAATATATATATAGTATAGATTTACTAATTATTATTATTTTTATAATGTAATATTAATTTGTAGAAAGGTTAGCAGCTTATAATGAATTTATCTCTTCTATTGATTGAATAAATTAATAATGACATAATTTTTGAGGATTGTATTATAGTTTATTTTAGATTCTATTTATATCATTCATTTGTTATGGTTAGAATTTAGATATTAATATATATAGCAAGGAGGCTAGATACGAGTGTGTGACAGTTGCTAGGCAACCGGGTGTTATTATGATTATTATGGGGACTCGGAGCTTGGAGAATTAGGAATAAAGGATGGTAATTTGTACAGCATTACACTGGCGCCCAACGGCCCCACCATTATTTTTTTTCAAGAAATAACGAACCCAGTCCCAGTGTTCTGTGAACTGTGTAGCTAGCCGAACTGTAAAAAAAAGCAGAATGCCACGAAGCACACGTCAACATCCTCGTTACGAGAGTGAAGAGGAAGACACACAGCAAGCCAGCGACGGCGAAGAACCCGGGAACGAGACGATAGTTTTCGCCGACCCGCGGCAGCCCCCGCCTACTTCCACCGCGGCTGCTGGAGCATCTACCACCACCTCGACAGAACGAGTGATGACAGCGATGTTGGAAATGATGCTGCAATCGCAACGTACACAGGAGGAGACCAACAGGGCCCTTCTGGAAACACTCCGAGCCCTCCCACGGCGTGACCCATCCGGCGATTTCGGAACTTCCAGCCCTGATACGGCGGCCTCGATTCAGAGGAACTTGACTGCCCCTGCCGCAGCCGCCGCCCCGCCGGGCAATTTCACTAGATGCACCGCGCGGTTCAATGGAAAGACACGCGACGCCGAGAAACTCGAAGCCTTCCTGGACGCCGTGGAGGTATATAAAGAATGCGCGAACGTCAGTGAAGAGCACGCGCTACGCGGCCTGAGCATGCTGTTGGAAGACGACGCGGCTCTCTTTTGGCGCGGCGTCAAAGACAACGTCGCAACATGGGCGGACGCCGTCGCGCGGCTCCGAGGAATGTACGGCACCCAGCTGCCGCCGTATAAGATTTTCAGAGAAATTTTCCGAGATGAACAGCGGGAAACGGAGCGTGCCGATGTATTCGTGACGAAACTGCGCGCCCTCTTGGTCAAGTTACCTTATAAGATTCCGGACGCGATGCAAATCGACATGTTCTACGGACTGTTACATAGGCGTATTCGGAAAAGACTATCGCCAGATAATATTGTAGCCTCTATGGACAACTTCATATAGAGATTGCGAGCCGTAGAGGACGCGATCGCGGAAACCAATAGGTTATCTATTGTAATCCCTTCCCTCTCGCCCGTGCCCGCGCCCCCGGGTAAAATCGTAAAACTGGCCGCGCAAGAAAGAGGCCCTACTACACGTTCGGCCCCTACTACGAATTCGGTTCTCACGCCAAACTCGAATCCATTATCGAAACGTAATCGGGTACGTTGCGCGTATTGTAAATTATATGGCCATACTATTGAAAATTGCCGCAACTTGCAGGATAAAAGCGAGAACATCGGTAAGTCAGATTCTAGTAATAACTCTAGTACTTTAAGGTGTTATGGATGTGGCCAACAAGGAGTAGTAAAGTCGAGATGCACAGTCTGTTCGAACACACACAGAACTGGTTCGAGATCAGCTGATTTCAATGTATTTTCTTGCGATATCGATTTGTCAAATACTTCTTCAAGTACGGTCTCGAGCGAAAATAGTGTGAGTTCGAACTCACAAAATCTGGGGACACGGCAGTATCCCAGCCAAGTCGAGCGTGATATTTTCTTGTCTCGTAATATTTGCGACGACAAAGCCACTTTTATAATAAACAATTCCGATGTACAGGATTCATATTATGAACATTTTGATACACAGAGTACCGTCGGAGAAATTTCGCATATACAGGGTGTCATAAAACAAGATGCTACAAGTTCTCAAGTGGATAGTGTTCAATACTCGGAACAATCTAAAAATAAAAACTTTCTGTATGCACGCGACATACAGGGTGTTTTTAATGAAATTTCAAATTGTCATGATAATATTACTGATGAGGTCATAACTCTAAAAGAACATCATGTTGATTATTCTATTAATGAAAATTATTTTGACAATTTGCAATACAAGCGAGACTCGATGAGTATACAGCGCAGCAACGTAAAAGAATCCGAGGCTTGTGGTATCTTCTCAAATATTGACGCGACCTCACTTCCCACCGTAAGTATTAATGTTTTAAACCGCGAAGGAGTGGCTATTATTGATACCGGCGCGACTCATTCTGTAGCTAGCACCAAGCTGTACTCCGTATTAGTTGAACAGGGTGTTCAATTTAAGGAGACGGAGCGTACAATAGGATTGGCTGATGGAACACGTAATAAAAGAAGAGTACTTACCGCTGATGTAAAAGTCACTATTGGAAATCGCGACGCAGTTATTGAAGATTTGCTTGTTTTACCAGGAGCCTCAACCAAGACGCTGTTAGGCCGTAAATTTATTTAAAAGGCTAATATTATCCTCGATATTCCACATGACGTATGGTATTTTAGGGATAAACCGGAGGAGACATTTGATTTTGTTAAATCTTATTTCCTCACCAGTCCTGAGCTGACCGCAGAGGTGAATCATTGCACTGAAGCTTCCCTACTCGCCGATGAGGGGAATCAGCTGACTTCAAGTGAGAGACTCAAACTAAGTAAGTTTATCAAAAGTAAGGCAGATCAATTTAAGTCATATGGACCTGCGACGGATTTTGCTTCGCACCGCATCAAGGTGAATGAATCCCAGGAACCTATAGCCTCACCTCCCTATCGTATGTCTGAAATGCGCAAGAAAACGCTTAGAGAAGAGTTAGACAAATTAATGCGTGCGGACATAATCGAAGACTGTGAATCAGCGTGGGCGTCAAACGTTGTGTTAGTACCTAAAAAGGACGGCAGTTTCAGGTTTTGTGTGGATTACCGAAAACTAAACGCGGTCACTGAACCTGATAGGTACCCGTTACCGAGGATCGAAGATGTACTCCACGCAGCAAAATCGACGAAGTATATGACAACTCTCGACCTCAGATCCGGATTTTTTCAGGTTAATCTGCATCCGGACGACCGGGACAAATCAGCGTTCACTACACCACTAGGAACCTTTCGTTTTAAGCGTATGCCGATGGGTTTACGAAATTCCGGCGCGACTTCCAGCGACTAATGGACAGGTTCAAGTCAAATCTACCAGGTGTCACCCTAATAGCATATTTGGACGATTTGTTAATTCTGTCAGAGGGATCCTTTGAGAAACACCTGGCTGACTTAGAAATAGTCTTTGAGAGGCTGAAGTTGTTCAACCTTCTTGTTAACCGCGGCAAAAGCCGTTTTGCGAGAGACGCCGTAAAATTTTTAGGCCATGTCATTGTCCCAGGAGGAATTCACGTGGACCCTGGCAAAACAGCAGCTATAGCTGATATGGCTGTACCCCAGAGTATAAAACATTTGAAATGTTTCCTCCAAACATCGAGCTGGTTTCGTCGATTTATACCGGACTACGCCAGCATAGCAAAACCTTTGACCTTTTTATTGAAAAAAGGAAGTGTTTGGCGATGGGAGCCGGAGCAACAATCCGCATTTGACCGTGTCAAAGAATTGCTCGTATCTGCACCTATATTACGACAAGCGGACGAGACGAAACCGTTCATTCTTCGGACTGACAGCAGTGGATACGGTTTGGGAGCGGCTTTAATGCAGGGGGAGGGTTTCGACGAACGCCCAGTGGAATATGCAAGCCGTCTACTCACCGATGCTGAACGGAATTATACAACCACTGAACACGAAGCCTTAGCCGTTGTTTGGGCTGTTGGAAAATTTCGTGGATATATTGAAGGATCCGAAATTATAGTCAAATCGGACCATCAACCGCTACGTTGGTTAATGAGCCTGAAATCTCCAAGTGGACGTTTGGCAAGATGGGCTCTGACACTCCAAGAATACAATTTGAGGATCGAATATACCCCTGGACGAGCCAACGTCGTTGCTGATACGCTCTCGCGGCCAGTATGCGCAGACGGCATTCCATGTGATCTATGCCTCACAACTGTAGACGTTCCTGCCAGGAGAGTCAGTGACGTAAGGGAGAATCAGATAAAAGATCCGGAGATAAAAAAAATATTAGAAGACATCGAATCCGAAGATCCAATCCGTGGAAGGCCATGGACGGACAGAGGTTACATTACTTCGGATGGTATCTTATATCGTTATGGCCCGGAGGGAGAAGAAGACGACGAGGCTTGCCTCGTTGTGCCCAGCCATGAGCGGTCCAAAGTATTAAAGGACTTTCACGATGCACCCACCGCTGGTCATTTTGGTGTAGAACGTACTTTGGCCCGGTTGAGATCTCGATTTTACTGGCCAAATATGCGGAAATGCGTTGCCGATTATATAAAAAAATGTGTGCCATGTCAAAGATACAAGGCAGACAATAGAAAGCCTGCTGGACTATTACAAACACCAGCCATGTCCAGACGCTTTGAGGTTTTGTCAGTTGATTTGTTTGGACCTCTGCCAGTCACAGCCCAGCAAAATCGATGGATACTTATCGTGGAGGACGTATGTTCAAGATGGGTAGAGTTATTTCCCCTACAAAACGCGACTAGTCTCGAGTGCGCCAAGGTCCTTATCAATGAGGTATTTTTCAGGTTTGGCGTCCCACGACGTGTCATCAGCGATAACGGCGTACAATTTGTAAGCGAAATAATGCAACAAACATGTCACGTGATGGGAATAGATCAAATATTAACCCCATTGTATCACCCTGAGGCAAATCCCATTGAACGCAAGAATAGAGATTTAAAACCCCAACTCGCGATCCTCGTGGGCACAGACCATAGCACCTGGGATGAACACCTAGCATCAATCAGGTTTGCTATGAACTCTGCAGTGACATCAAGTACAGGGTTTTCACCCGCTTATCTTACCTTCGGCAGAGAGCTCCGCGCGCCGGCAGACGCTGTTAATGATATGCGTGCCATTTTAGAGACTGACAATTTTGTGCCTAGCATTACCATGTACCTCAAAAGAATGGCTGAAGCCATGTCTAATGCAAGAGATATACATGAGAAAAATCAAGCCATGCAGATGAGCATCGTCGCCAAGCACCTGATTATAAAGTAGGAAATCTAGTACTCCTTAAAACTCAGTGTCTTAATGACACAGACAAAGGTCAAACATCTAAATTTATTCCGAAGAGGGATGGCCCTTATAAAATAATCAAAATCATAAGTACTACTACATACGAGTTAGGTAGTGTCCTTAATGGCATCTCTATAGGCAAGTATCACGCGTCACTGCTCACTCCATTTGTTGGTCACGTCCAAGCTCCTGTAAAGGACAAGCGAAAACGTGGGCGGCCACGAAAGGATCCTATCCCAAACGCGGGGACGTCAGGTTCGGGATAGAGGGGGAGGATATAGCAAGGAGGCTAGATACGAGTGTGTGACAGTTGCTAGGCAACCGGGTGTTATTATGATTATTATGGGGACTCGGAGCTTGGAGAATTAGGAATAAAGGATGGTAATTTGTACAGCATTACATATAGTAATAAAGCATGATTTTTTTTATTTTAAAACATAATATTTCCACGCCCTAGAGGCAGAAATTGTGAACTATAAAAAATTATAATAAGAACATTGTAACCAATTTCTTGGAAATAAAGACTAAAAAAAAAAAAAAACAATAAAAATACAGAATGTTAAAAATTTAATTATTTTATGTACCGACTTGAGTTAGCATCAGGGTTATTTATTTTAATACAAGTTTAATATTTTACGTGTAATAGAATAATATATATAATAAGTAGATAATTTATTGCTAGCTTATATTCTTTCGCAAGCTGGACGGTGTAAAAAAAATATTTTACTATCTTATGTCATAATTTACTGTTGTGTATTATTCAGAAATCTGAATACAAAAAGAGTTTACAGTCTATCGAGCTTCAATAATATTATTGTAAGCTGGATGTAATTCTGCAGGACACATACATTTTAGTCGACTTCAAAAAAGGAGGCACAAACGGCGAATTTCGCGGAAAACTTTACCGTTTGTGAACCGATTTTGATGATTTTTTCTTAGTTGGAATTATACTTCACAGGTGGTCACATGATAAGGAAATACTGTACCATGAAGATTACAATATTTACATAACCGAATATTTTTCTGAGATAAAAAGTATCCTATGTCCTTTCCCGGGAGACAGAGTATATCCATACTAAATTTCAGCAAAATCAGTTCAGTGGTTACGGCGTGAAGAGGCGACAGACAGACAGACACCCTTTCGCATTTATAATATTATTAAGTATGGATTATCGAATACGAACCTGCGATGCACCGCACATCAGCGGAATTCTCCGTCAGGTTGAATGTGGTGCAATTGACAGGCGGGTCCGGTTTAATGGCGGGCAGGAGCGTATAGCGGCATGGCTCCGTCTGCTGTCCCGCGAGGTTCGTGGCCCGACACGCGAGCGACCCGTAGTCCGCGTCCGCTTGTGGCTTGTACGTCAGTATGGAACGACCGCCGTCCTCGATTGTGTACTTGCCCTGAAATTAGAACTCATCAGCCCACTGTGTAGTAACGATGCGTTTTTAACACATCCATCGTGGGTATCGCAGACACAATTGATTTTCAACCCCCCCCCCCCCCCCAAACCCCAATAGTTGTGAGTCGCTCAATTATTGGATGTGTACTTTGTTGTGTAGTAAATAAAGTTCAGTATTTAATGAAAAATATATCCCTTCGCATAGCTTCATCATGTTACAGACAGAATGAAAAAAGTTATATAAATGGCATCAATTTCCAAGAAATCAACAAGCCTATGAAAGTTTCAAATCGAGTCATCGGTAAAAATTATAATCCATTCAATACTTTTTATTATAATTATTTGCATAACTAGAAAGATATAGAGAGACCGATTAAATTATTTTCTACAATTGTTTACTTTGTAAACCTGAAACTTGGGCATGTCCTAAAAAGAAATTATCCATCTCAAATTCAAACTTTGGAATAAAACAAAGTTAATATTATCTTGTAGGTACTGCGTCTTATTACCTAACAACAGCCTGTCTATACTTGAGTATAATTGCCTTAATCAATATGTGATATCTCGAGCCAGCGTCGCAGCCAATATTGTTATTTAGGGAATAGTTATTACGTTAGTGAAATGTGGACCGAATATTAAATGAACAATTTTGGTACGTTGTCAATTTAGAAATCAATTTTAACTATCACAATATTATGAACCCTGGCAGAAAAATGGCAAAGCAGTGAGACATTGTAAGCTGATTAGAAAAATAATTTAGGCCATTGTTAACTGATTTGAAAAATATTTTTATTAATTTTACCAATGCATTGAACCTTTTTAAGCTATACCGCTGCACCGTCGATCCTGGCGAGTGTCGCCACTTCGGAGACACAGGTAGATAAGTATAGTGGTGAAAATATGCGGTGGGCCAAAGCTTGATTGAAATAGACTATAGGTCTACCAGAATCTGATGGCAATTTTGACAGCAGTTTTTTAAAAAATATTCTTGATCATTGGATTAATATTTATATTTGCATGTGTAACACACAGTGAAACCGTCAAAGCACAATCTTAAAATTGTCAAATTGTCAACTATCCGAAGGCTGTCCCTGATTGGTCATTTAATGGGAAAGGTCGTTGGACATTTAACAACAAACGAATAAGGCGGCACGGGGCATATTATACCGTTCAACCAATCAGCGCCCGAGGTGCGTTCCGTTTCACAAATTGACGGTTTCACTTCGATAGATTACAATCTACCGAATAATAATACGTTAGATTGTAAGCAGTATGTTGCGGTTCACAATCTTTCGACCGTTCACAATCTCGCGAGATAGATTATAATCTAATGGTATTTACGATTGTAAATACCTTTTATATAATGTAACTAAAATTAGTAGTGGTTTCAAGATAATATACAAAATTAGTTGCGGTAAGACCTACTTAGGGGCAATTCAGACCGCAACGCGACGCGTAGATGCATTTCTAAATTTGTATGGACTTGACAGATTTGCAAGACGTCTCACGCAATCAAAATCTGTCAGTTCAGTACAAATTTAGAAATGCATCTACACGTCGCGTTGCGGTCTGAATTGACCGTTAATTTATGTACTTACAGGTTCAATCTCCAGGGTTCCCATGGAGTTGTTGAGCATCCACTGGAAGGTCTTGGGCGGGGGGAAGGCTTCGACCTCGCAGGCGACTCGCGTCACCTCATTGATGGCCGCACCCACAATGGGAACCAAATGGTTTTTGCACATCGGCTTGTCTACAAAAAAGAGAGTGCTTTAGACCACAAAACTGGTGTGAAGCACCTGTAGCTCGATCTACATGTTATATTCAGTTTAAATATAGAATACATTCTGCAAATCAAATCGCTTAGACCAAGATTTTCATGGTTTTTATAGGAGTGAAAGAGATGAAGATAATTTGCATAAAACTGGACAGAGATAGTTGAAAACTTATATCTCCGTGCTCAACTTCCGTGAGCCTCGCCTGATCACTTTTTTAGAAAGGCTCTTTTGAGCCTACCCGCAATGCTAAGCATGCGCAAATCAGTTGCACCTTAAAAATTACATTTATACAATATGATAAATTAGAGTAAAATCAAAATACATACATAGTCCTTCACTAATATTTTTGTGCATCGAATATTTTGGAAGAAACCGCTATTAACAGTAAGACCGCCGATTAAATATATTATATGTCACCGTAAGATTGTAAACACTGCGAGATTGTAATATGACTAAGTGATGGATTGTAAACAACTAGTTTTCCGGTGGTTTTAAATTAATTATTTCGTATTTAAAATAACTTCGATTGCCTGAAAATTTTATGTATAAAATTGAATAAAATTTAGATATATTTAAAGTGCAGTTTTAATTATAAATTAGGTTAATTTTGATAACCGAACATTCAAACAGCGCTTTAAATATAATATCTAAATTTTATTTTATGTTATACATCTTATACCATTGGGCATTGAAGTTATTTTAAAAACGAAATAATTAATTTGAAATCACCGGAAAACTGGTTGTTTACAATCCATGACTTAGTCATATTACAATCTCGCGGTGTTTACAATCTTACGGTGACATATACATTTTATTTTATCTATTATAGTTTAGTATATTTTCAAGTTTGTATTAATATTTTTTTCTTCTCGTCTAGTTTTTAAAACTAGTAAACTGATTAAGATTGGTATAATAATTAAAGTATACCACGGAAAGTTTTATAGATAAAATTCCAGTGCGGCTTTATACATGAAATTATAATTAATTTTGCGAGAGTTTATTAATATTTGGGCTTATTTATTATGAAAACAGTCATCAGTCCGCCCCAGAAAAATGCACGGTTGTAAACCAATTTTGGCGTAGTAGACTTGCGAGCGTCAACTAGATTAAAATAAACTAAAAAATATATCAGCCCATACTACGAATAATAAAAACCAAGGAAACGTAACTGCCATACTTCAACCGTTTCGAATTTGGTTCCTTTTAGGCTTTAGCACACTAAATGTGGCAATAGCAAAGAAACACTGGTCACATTCACACAGCCGTTGACATTAATTATTGTCACTTCTGTAATACACAAAATTGAGTACCGAGCATAATATGCACAAATTATACATGTATTCGGTACATTTTGTAGACTTGTCAAACAAATTTTTTGACGCAGTTACCCGTTTTTATTATTCCATCATTTTAAATCATGTGCTACGAACACTGTACAAATGGCGTAGCAATAAGCTACGAAATCTCGTAGCTCGTAGCACCCGCGTAGCGGTTACGAGAAACCAATAAGGAGAGTCGTAATATTTTATTGGCTACATGACAAACAGTTTGTAATAATCCATTTTCTGAGAGCCAGAATAAAGTTTTGATAACGGTTATTTATTTTATCCATTTCAAAATATATGAAAATTGTCCTTAAAAGTAAAATAAAAGTGATCCATAATGCTAATCACTACATAATATTATAAAACAAAGTCGCTTTTTTTCCCTCATTTCCCTTTGTTAGATTTAATATTTAAAACTACGCAACGGATTTTGATGCGGTTTTCTTTAATAGATAGGTAGAGTGATTCAAGAGGAGGGTTTGTAAGTATAATAACATTCATTAATTAATAGTGGAGAAATACTGTTATTGTTAGGGTTTCTAATGTAATGTCGTAAATAATTACATTTTTTCCCCTTACATTGCAAACGCAAGCTGAACCCTACGAGATTTATCAAAATAATGTACCAAGACGTATTGTACACATTGAAAAGGTCTACAGAAAACTCCGCGATGGTATATGTTTAATGTTTATCTCTTAATATGGATATCCCACAATAATATTTTTGTCATTTTCTTTTCACGACAAATAATGGCTAATTTTCGAAGCAATTTTAATAAATACAGCATGAATCCTTAAACAATGAAATACCTTAATTACATTGTTGATTTAATGAAGATCTCTATGGCCCTTACAGCATGTGATTTAAAATTTAAATGAATATTTTCGAAGATATTACAGATTTAAAAATTGCAGGACGTAGCGTTTGCAGCGGTACCGACCAATGTGGGCCACGGGTAGAAATAATGAATATAAATCAAAACTGCTGAATCGATTTTAATCATTTTTTCAGTGGCTATATATATTTTATACCCGTGGGAAGTCAGGGCGGGTCGCTAGTAATATTAGAAACGTGAAATAATCATCTCTGTTTATGAGCCTATGCTCATACAGCTTAAGCTTAAGTGTACTATGAATATAGTATAGTTCGTATCATGAAAATTGTACAGTTACCGGCCCCTGCACGAAATTCTGTGCAAATGATGTTTTAGGCTAGTTTTGTGCAACACAAGCCAAAACTAAAACAAATGACTGAACAAAACAAGAAGAGCCACTCTTTGTGTTACGTATTAAATTATGTTAACTAAAGCTGCAAAGTTTAAAACTACTACTTCGACACCCGAAAATAATCTAATTCTCAGAAATTCGCCAAATGTTTTTAAAATTTTTGCAGTCCGCAGCAGAACGAAAAATACTTAAAAAACACGACAAGTAAAATCTAGTCGTATGATAATAGCATAAAAGAAATATTCATAGTAATAAAGTCTGAAAATCGCAATTCAAACAAACATAGCTGTAATTCTCAGAATTCAACATTCAATGCTATGAACGGTTATCAATAGTGAACTCCGGAATTCCTGAACTAACACAAATATTTAGCTCAGGTAAAGTTAAATTACTAAGCGAGGTCTTTGGAAGTTTGCGCCTTTTCAGTTTTGTTTCGTTCGACTCTTCGCATTCAATGAGGCGTCGAATGGGTTGTTATTCCGTAACGATATATTATACGGTTTTGCATTACGAATTTTGCCGCTTCAGTATTCTGCGTGCGACTTTGCTTGAACTCCGTAGGGCTTTCACTCGAATGCGAAAGCAATAATAGTATTTTAAAAAGAAACTGACTTCAAAATTGTACGTTATTTTATTCATCGTCATTGCACGTGAAAAATATGTCTATAAACAGTATTTAGTAAGCACAGAAAAACTCCATTTTAACGATAGCAGCAGATATTATATTTTTAGGAGTATTGGCGTTATATTTTAGCCATGAAATCGAATCGCTCGATACATTATTCTTTTTTAGTAAAACAACAACCTAAAAAAAGTGTCAGATATAATGATTGAAAACAGAAAAATATGAATTACTAGATAACCGTTGCGCCAAAATTTGTTTACTGCGTGGAGACCGTACATTTTTCCGGGATAAAACTATCCTATGATCTTTGCCGGGACTTAAAGTATCTCTATACCAATTTTCAGAAAAATTGATTCAGCAGTAATTTCGTGGAGAGGTAACAGACAGACAGACAGACACACTTTCGTATTTATTCACACCCATCAATCCCCAAGCGACACCCGGCTGTCGCATAACAATAATTGAAAATATTCTATTGTGTCTGCGATTCCCACAATCGAGGTACTAAGTACGTTAGTATAGATTATTTATAAGGCCATACTATGTCGTCGCTTTTTTAAACTTATATAATATTTTCTAAAATGCCTTACGAATCGTTTCAGACAACCACTTCTGATTTAATTTCATTCACCTTCGCCTCACAGTTTAGAACTTAAGTTTATTATTCCACATTCAACAGCGTCGTATATTTTAAAGTCGCTTTACACTTGGCATACCGCAAATTACTTTTTTCAACGGCTCCCGAGGTGTAATATATATCGTTGATAACATACAAAAACGAAACATGTTGAAGCCATTATTTCTTGGAAAACAAAACTGCACCGTGCTACAAGTGTGCATCGGATAATGTACTTTATTAACTAATAGCGAGAATTCAATTTGCCGTGCTGTGTACTAATCTGTTGGACAATCTTCGGAGCGCATTACATGCAACGTATACGTGCTTGTACACGACTAGATGCGGTTTGATATCGTTTGTCGCCTACCTTTGATAATTTAGAGCTTAAGAGGGTAATTTGCTATGAAATTTAAATGAGGATACATCATAAAAATAAATCAAGATAGAACGGCGACGCGCGGGCGTTGCTAAGGAATCGATCGTGTCATAAACTACCAGAGGAAAGAAATACCTCCTTCTGACCGATTTACTTTTGTTTTTACAATTAAACACTGCATAGTGAGGTATTTTTGCACAACCGCTCCGGTGTAATCGAGTCGAGACGTGTGCGATGACCGAATGAACGTTCAACGAATCTTGCATACTTGTGCAAGATTGAAACACGCGTAATCTACCCGCTTAGCCGTTCTATTTTGATTTATTTCTGTGGGATACATTTATTACATACATATTATGATATTAATAATAATTTACTCCTCATACCGGTCTCGGTGACGGTGGCCGGTTTCATTGAAACCAGGCCAAGTACATAAGAGCACTCTCTATTCCTTTACTGTCATAACCCTGAGGGATGGAAGACCGACACGACTGGCGAGAGATCAGGCACAGGACCGACTTTTTACATGCCCATCCGACGCATGTATCATCTTACTTGTCAGACAGTCAGGTGATCAGCCTGTATTGTCCTAACCAAACTTGGTAATAACATGTTTCCAACGCGGGAATCAAACCCACGACCTTCGAGTCAAGAGCGACGCTCTAGACCACTGGACCACGGTCCACGGAAGCATCCATACTAATATTATAAGTGTGAAAGTGTGGCTATCTGTTCTCTTCACGCTCAAGATTAAACTCATCTTACTGTGTACAGAGATACTTTGAGTCCCGGGAAATGATATACGATACTTTTCATCCCGGAAAAATGTACGGTTCCTACGCGATAAACGATTTTTAGCGCAACGGAGTTGCGGGCGTCATTAAGTTAATTTATAAGACGATTCTTAAACTCTGGGTATTACTAACATACTGTCGAGTGTGAGTTTTTGTTTGACATTCAATCGTGAACGCGTTTGGAGTTTACTAATATTTTGTATGGGATTTGTACAGCGCCACCTAGCGATGCTCACGGGAGTGAGCCCAGCCTAGTGAGTAATCCCATACGAAATTATAGTAACCGCCAAACGTGTTCACGATCAAATGTGCAACAAGAAACTCACACTCGGCACACTGACTCATGTTATCTGTTCGTTTAGTGATGATGAAAAATACAAGCACATTTTATTTATTATTATTTATTATTATTTATTTATTTATTTAATAATTTATGTACACGTAATCAGTAAACATAGAGATACTTAAAACTAGAGAGACATTTCAGTACAAAGGTACTGAAATGTCTCTCTAGTTTTAAGTTTCTCTTTTTTTTAAGGTAGTAGGTAAGTAGGTAATTTTTTTCCAAATAAAATAAAAATTACGCTTCTTTCATGGTTATATATTTACTGTCTTCACTCGAGACACTAACAATGCCCATAAAAATGTTTTATTGAAACTTTTAAACACTTAATCATTTAGACATCGGATTATAATATGAACTATGTGCCGAAATATGCACGTAAATAACGTGCACTTAAAATGGCCGAATTGTGCACAAAATATGTATTTAATCAAAAATGAAAAATTACCAAAATAATAAAATTATTATGCTCTATTCCGCGGGCGAGCACGTCCACACCAAGCGAGCGGTACGGAGAATGCCGCGTGCGGCGGGCCTTGCCCGAGGCTGTTCGCTTGGTGTGGACCCGCCTTTTGCCTAAAAGTGTGATTATAATATGCAAATGCATATAATCATGTCGGTTCATAAATGTTGCATGTATTTTTAACCGATTTCCAAAAAGGAGGATATTATAATATTGCTGATGTGTAATTTTTTTTCCTTTTTTAAGTCACACCATATTTCCTTAAAACTGACTCAAAAAAAGAAGGAGGTTTCTCATAGATATGTAATTCACATCTCGTTAGCACTCGCGAGGAAATCGAAATTGTTTGTTACTCGAATTTCTCCTTATAATATTATGTGATAACTCGTGTAGAGGGTATATCATTAAATTATCTTCATCTATACTAATAATACCATATTTGTATTTGATCAATTTAAGTGAACGTGATAAAACAATAGTGATTTTTAAAACGAAGAGAAAATATGTTTGACAAATAGTATTTTAAAGTTGGAAATTATTTCATTTTGAAAATGAACTAGAATTAAAACGGCTTTTCGTATTCAATTGTTATACAGTGACTTAAGACAGCGGAACTATTGATTCTTCAATATTTATTGAAAGTACAAAGTAAAAATATACGATTTTACAAAAAAAAAAAAATCAAAACACAAAGAAAAAGTAACATGGGAACAGAAAAAAAAGCCACATTTACATAGAGAGAAATGTAGTAAACTAGATGACGCCCGCAACTCCGTTGCGTCAAAATTGGTTTATCGCGTGGGAACCGTACAAAACCAGGATAAAAAATATCCTATGTCCTTTCCCGGGACTCAAAGTATCTCAGCACCGAATTTCAGTAAAATCGGTTCAGCGGTTTAAGCGTGAAGAAGTAACAGACAGACACACTTTCGCATTTATAATATTAGTATGTATGCGTTGTGTGAACCTCATACGCTTGTAGCAGTGAAATCGACACTATCATGTACGTAATCTAGACTTTTTAGTTAGATAAAGTTTTTATTACAAAATTCAGTATTCTGTGGTATGTAATACTTTGGGCGACCCAAACTATTCGCTAATATTATCAACAGTAGATATAAACTGTTACGAACGAGCTGCGTCGCGATTGTTAGCATTGTTCAAACTACGTTAGTTATTGTATTGGCAGGAAGTTCGCTTACATAATCGCATTGTTAATGTATTCAAATGTTTCACACTATTTCGACGTTGTAAATCATGGCCCGATTGTTAACATTAGTTGCTCGTTTAATTTTATTGTTATTAACCAATCAAAATATTGACGATTTCGGAAAACTTAAAATCTTGAAACAGACTTGATTAAGGCGGGGTACGAAGCAACTGACTTTTCTTGTGTTATGGGAAACTACTCGGTATCTTTTATCATAATTTTTAAGCTATTACATAGCTTTCATCGGGCTTTGACCGTGGCGACCGGATCAAAAAATTCCGTAGCGACAAAAACCTAACACCCCCCCCCCCCATAAATAATAGTAAATTATTACAACGAGACTGACGGCGACCATTGTTTGTGCGACGGGATTTTAGCGATAGACGTTGCCATGGTGACATACTTATATTAAGTTCTATTTATGGAAGTGACTAAATTTTAGTCACTCCCATAAAATAATATGGGCGAAAAACTTTACATAAACTATAAATGCAAAACAACGTTTGCAGGGACAGCCAGTAATTTATATTCGTGTCTTAAATGTACTATTATCTATTCTGTGCTTAAATGTAGATTCACAGAATTTTGGGAGAATAATATTTTTTAGTTCTGGTTTCTCAAGATTTTTCTTATGTTACATTTAATTATATGAATACTAAAGAAGTCGATTAATACTAGATAATAAAAATAATAAAGAAAATTAATACCAAGGAATACTAAAGAATAATTACTTGAGGGCTAAGTCCTAGTAAACAAAAATACGTGAACTTTGCTAATTCGCATTCGACTCGAATAAAAGTTTTTTGGGCGAGAACTAAAACACAACAAAACACATACAAATAGTGAAGGAGATTGTGTTTTATTACTACAAAACACAATCTGTTTCACTATTTGAACAGTTTTTAAATATTTTTTATTACGAACAAACACGAGCCTTTTAATAAAATTGACTAGGTGAGTAATAAATGGCAGCTGACATCAATTAATATTCATAAAGTTTTTATTTATGTAATTCTGAGTTTCTTTTAAAAGAAAAAGCGCGAGCCTGATTCTTAGGCCCCGTCCGCACTGCGAATTTTCACCGCGCGATATTTAATACCATTATTACTATAATATATTTAGAATAAATATCGCGCGCTAATAATCCAAAGTGCGAAGAGGCCCTTAAGGGCCCTTCCTTACGACGTATTTTTTCCGCACTGACGACGCGCGTTTTTGATGCGCTCGTCTTCTGCGCGTTTTCATCGCGTTTTGGCAGATATAAAGTTTAAAACGTGTCAGCTTCCTGGAGCTTGCTGAGCGTTTAACTTGCGTTTGTATCGATACATACGAGCGTAAAAAACATCGTGTGGTAGGACCCTAAAAGGTTCAATGTGATGATGTCTACAGAATCGCGTAAAAAATCCGCGCGGTTAAAATTCGCAGTGCGGATAGGCCCTTAAACCTCAAATGTCACTTCGTTCGCAGGTTTTACAGAGACAACCTAATATAGCTAGATACGATTACTAATAATTTATGAGAATCGAGAATCGAAACCCGTTTTAAAGCAGTGCTTTCAAAATTGTTACTGATATTATAATGGTCCTTTTATTAGGTAGCTACTTTTTTAACACTATGAAAATACCAAAGAATATTCATGACTTTTATGGGTGACAAAATGTATGCTACAAATTTTTAAAAACATTGTTAAAATATTTCATAGTTTAGATCATTTATCGTGGTGCTATTAATCTCGCAAATATATCATCATACAAAAATTAAAAGCCGCATGTTGCAAAACCTAACAAGCTTGTAAAATTTTCAAAAATGTTACCTTAAATCTGAAAATGTTACCTTAAATCTGAAAATGTTACCTTAAAATTTAAATCACCAACGCATAACAGCCTTGTGTGAAGTTTTTGAGGTTCTAGTATATTTTTTGCTGTAGAAAAGGTTTTAAGATATTTCCCAAAGGTGTTGTTACTCAAGGCGTAGTCAAAAGGAAAACCATAAAGGTTTAGGCAGCCTTTGTATGCTCGATCCAGCGGCGTAACGTCGTAACAAGTGATCTGATTTTAATGAATGACGACCTCTGTGGCTCAGTGGTGCACGTGGCAATACTCAAGAAACAAAAAGTTTTCGATGTTCTTGGGACCTGGATGTGTATTAAATATGTATCATAATAATTCATAATATTATAGTAAAAATCTTGAATTTATTGAGTAAGTATAGTACGAAAGTATTATTTTTATTATTTAATTATAATATTTCCGTTGTCTGGTAATACAAGTCATTTAGGTACTTATCATGGGGTCAGACTGACGTGGTGTGAAGCGTCCATAGATATTGTTATTATAATGTATTGTCAATAGAATATATTTTCTTGTAATTTTGAACGTAACTCAATATTTAATAATATAATTGGCGTAGTCGCGTTCAAGTTATTTGCGTGCTCAAAGCCCGCTCTTTTATCGCGGGCTTTGAGCGCGGTGACGAAAACTACCTAACATTCGTCTAACGTCGTTTTAGTTCACTAGACTTCGGCTCGGTGTGGCTCAGGGTGTGATGCACCGGCACACCGGTCGGTGCGACGTTGCCAGTCTTCAGCACGGTGTTTGTGTACGAGCGACTTGCAGGCGTATGCAATAATTATAATTACATAAGTTGATAAAAAATGCTATGCAATATCTTTACCGCGGCAGTACCCGAGTGCAACATGTCGTGTTTCTTTTATACAAATATTTCTGAGTATTAAACAAGTAAATAATAGTTGTATCTGCCACACCGATTTCAGTATCAGTAGACGATTTTATTAAAGCGAGCTTATAACGCGCGAATAATTTCAATGGTGGCCAATTCCCAAGTGTGTGCGCAATACACAAAGACAGTCTTATTACGTCCAGTTTCACGGATAATTAATCTGATACTACAGACATCAGAATTAGGATATTTGATAATTAGAATAATAATAACCAGACTTGATTCAACGTCAGTCCCTACACGAGTAAGCAATATAATCTAGAATTGTCCATTATTAGCTGTAGATAAAAGGCTTTTAGTCCTTATGTAGTTGTTCAACGGCCTGTAAAGTTATTCAGACAATCGTAGAACTCAGAAGGGAGTCGACAAGCATATTGTACAAAGGGGGATGAAGCAAAGATTAAATGGAAGAATTATCACTTTTTATTGGCTGAGACACGTCAGGAGTAAATAAATTTTTCCCTTACTTCATAATATTATGATAAATATATATTAATAAAATAAACATTTTTCATTACTATAAAGCTTCGTGAGTAGCTTCATTTTGATAACACGAACAACAATTTCCTCTTCGAAAATTCTCGAAAGTGATAGCTGACAGAGATAGAAAGGATTTAATATTTTGATTTCACGGTCGTAAAATATGGATTGTTCTATTTGTAGGACAATGTTACTCCTAAATTATATTATAACTATAATTAACCTATCAATAATATAAAAAAAAACAGCTGGTTACTGGTTAGGGTTCCGTTTCAGGGTTCCGTAGTCAACCAAGTTCTGTTGATGATGAAGGGGTTCTGTACCCTTCTAGGGTTTTTCCTATTTGTTCTAGGTAACCCGGACTAATATTATTGTAACGTAGTAGATTTATTTTGTCCAGCGACATCTCTTTCCTATAGGATTTAAGTTGTCACATAGAATTAAAATAAATCTTTGAATTAACAATTTAAGTTAAATTTTGAAAGGTGTTTATGCTTTTTACAAACTGTATAGCTATAGCCTATTATCTTAACCAGACGATAAAGTAGACAAAAGTAGTCAAGTTCAAAAATGAGTAAAAATTGCCCTTATATATAAAATTACTAAGTATAGCGATGACAATAATTTCGCTAAATGCTCTAAGCCGTATTTAGATACCTCCCTATTCCCTAACCTAATCAAGACGGCCGAATATTGAAATTGAAGGACCGTACTTTATTAGGTGCCACTCAAGTCACATGAGCTATGTTCACACTGTGCACTTTCATATTATTCAATTTTTATCATCTTTTGACATTCAACTTTCATATTGGCGCATTCAATAATTGAAAACGTCAACGAACGCAACGCCAACATTGTCATTAAGGAACAAAGCGAAAGTGTTGGATACGGTCAGAGGGCATACGTCGCGGGGATGCCTCACGTGCTCTTTTGATTGTGCTATGATGCATGCCCTAAATGAATAGAAAAAGACACAGTGTGGACATAGCTATATTATACCATTCTTGTCATTTTCATGAGTAGTGATAGTGACAGCTCAAGAATAACTCCCTAAGGGTGAGTTTCCACTGGTGCTGAACTAAGCTGCGTTACGACAAAATACATAGGATTCCTTTTGTCCCGGAAGAAATATACGGTTTCTCGAGTTTTGACGCAATGGAGTTATGGGCATCATATTATAGTTACTTACGCATAATTTACAATACTTCAATAGCGCGATGCAGGTACCGTACCACGAAACTGTTTTGAGACTCAAACAATCGTACGAGAATGCCGCGTCCTACTCTAACAAACGAGAAATGACGTTGTTAGAGCAGACGCGGCATTCTCATTCAATTGTTTGAGTCTCAAAACGGTTTCATAGTAGGCCTACTGGATTATGACATTCTATCGTCCCAAGTCAAGGGTAGGTACTCACATATGACCTGCAGGTTGACGGGCTCGGCTCTCCCGTCGCCCTCGACATTAGACGCGATGCAGGTGTACTTGCCCGCCTGCTCCCGCGACACGCCCTGCAGTGCCAGGTGAGCTGACCCAGCGATGACGCCAGCGCGCTGGTTGTGCGTCATCACTTGACCCTGCGAAAAAAAGTTAGAATATAATAAATTATATGAATTATATTTCGTTTCTACGGGTTGTCTCGTTCCGCAAGCGAGAGCGCGGAACGAACGAGAGAGAGGCATGATCGGCTCGGTTCGTAGTTGTTACGTCAAACTACCTTCCGTAAACCGCAATTCGAATTTACAGACAAATTTTTTTGTAAAATTTAGAAGTCGTTTATACTGTTTTTATTTTGTCTGAAGAAGTAATAAGAACATAATACAATTATAAGTGTTTGACTACGATAAGTGAAACGAACGAACGTAAATCCTTGAGAAGAAATGGCAAAAGAAACTTGCTAAAGTTCTTTTAAGATAGAATTTATTATGATTTCCATTACAATATTACTTATATTATCATTATTATTTTACATAAAGTAACATGTTTTGCAAATTGTGTAAATGAGTTAATTATGTTTCATTAAAAGTCCTGAGATTAAACGTGTAATTAAATTAATTTTATTCTTCTTTTGTGATGACAAAGTTTGCCAACATTGTCACCTCAAATCTTTTGACAATATTGACCAATGAAAAATGTTATAGTTTTAGCCTGACCGCACATTGTACGACAGTTCTGATCAGAAACAGTTGAACGTCCTCGCTGTCTCTTACATTTTGTACTGAGCCGAGTGAGCTAGAACTCGCCGGAAGGATATTTCGGATAATGTGCGGGGTGGCGGTCCGGCGGAATTCAACTCTTTCTGATCAGAATTCGGACAATGTGCGGCCGGGCTTAACTTGCTCTGTATGTATGTATGTATGTATATTGCGGTGGAATTTCGGAACTCAATTTTTTATATTTAGTAACATCTTAAAAAGATTTGTTCGTTACTAAGCGTAATTTTACCATCAGTACCATATTTCAGCTTCGAAAAACTACGTACATACTCGTTTTTTTTTCTTTAAAGCTAGATGTGCTCAACTAGTAATGACGCTTTCCAGTTGGCTGGCCGCGTCATTACCTGCGCTGGTGAGGACAATGACAGGTTGCATGTCTTTTGTCATGTAATTGCAAAATCAATTTCGGTCGCGTGAACACACCGAATTAAATGTATCGTTAAAAGTTTCTCGGCCCGTGCTAAATACTAACGTAAGTAATGATGTATAATATAATTATTGTATATCGTGGGTTACGAAAATTGCGTCACTCCATGTAATAATTTGTTGAAAGTAATTATTTTGAATAATTATCTTATACTGTTAAATAATATGATAATATTACGAAATCGTAAGTTCTATTTTAGATAACAATAGTTTTTATTGGATGAAGAACGCAAACGCTTATTATCAAAACGCACGGAGTGCGCTGGCCAAGTTCCAGCAGGCCGCGCACATGCCGTGCACTATTTACACGAACCGCTTCGACGCACTTTTGACCCCCCTGTATCTAAGTGCCTATTGCGAGTGCAAAGATAAAATTTTATTTACGTAATTATACAACGTGAAATTTTAGTGGTTGTTTTCCCGCAGCAGAACGATTTACCTATAGTAGTACTATCGAACCATGCATGTTATTTTTTGAAAATAAAAAAATTTTTGTATGACGTTCTATGGAAACTTTATGCCGATAGGCGCGAGTTACTATGGACCCGACCGAATTTTTTTTTTTTGATTTGAACAAAAAAAACTTTACAAATCTATTGTACTACTAAGATAGAATCATTTTACTGCGGGAAAACAACCATTAAAATTTCACACTGTATACTAGTACTTAAGCAGTGTACCAAATTTCATAGATATAGCTTCGATAGATCCTGAAATATGTCCTTGTAAAAATAGCTAATTTTGGCACTCACTCACTCACTTACTCACTGACCGGTAATCAAAACCTCTAGGCCACTTCCAATTATTGTCCTAGCGTTATGAAATTTGGCACACAGGTCGGGAGTTATATTATGTGGATTACCAAAAAATTCAGAAATTTAAGAAATTCTAGAAATCGGTCAAGCGTGAGTCGGTTCATCTACGAAATTTAGAGGCCACTAATTCCAATTATTGTCCTTGCGTTATGAAATTTGGCACACAGGTCGTGTGTTGTATTACGTAAATTACCAAAGAATTCAGAAATTTAAGAAATTCTAGAAATCGGTCAAGCGTGAGTCGGTTCATCTACGAAATTTAGAGGCCACTTTGGCACACAGGTCGTGTTTTGTAGATTGTAAATTACCAAAAAATTGAGAAATTTAAGAAATCGGTCAAGCGTGAGTCGGTTCATTTACGAAATTTAGAGGCCACTTCTAATTATTGTCCTAGCGTTATGAAATTTGGCACACAGGTCGTCTGTTATAATTATGTAGATCACCAAAAAATTGAGAATTTTAGAAATCGATCGAGCGTGAGTCGGTTCGTCTTCAAACTTTAGAGGCCACTTCCAACGTCCCAGTAGTATGGGCACAAAGGACGTGTGTTATATGCAGATTAACAAAAAATTAAGAAATTGATGAAATCGGTCAAACGTGAGTCAGCTCATCTACGAACTTCAGATAAAAATTCTAGTTACACAATATGAGAAACGATGAGGAGGGTGGGAACTGGGAGGACGAGGGGGAGTATAAAATATTGTCATGTATAATGCGCACTGTTTAGCGCCATCTATCAGGCATGAAAAAGAAAAAAATATATGTAATTAATAATAATAATAATAATAATAATATCTATGGACGCTTCACACCACGTCAGTCTGGCCCCATGCTAAGTACCTGAAGGACTTGTGTTACAGGTACCAGACAACGGAAATATATTTAATACTTTTATACTATACATATATTTAAGATTTTTATATTATATGATAAATATATTTAATACACATCCATGACCCAGGAACTTTGAAAACTTTTGTTCCGTCGGCGGGATTCGAACCCGCGACCTCCGGCTTAAGCTACCAACGTGCTATCCACTGAGCCACATCTTGAAAAGCGGCCAAGTGCGAGTTGGACTCGCCCATGGAGGGTTCCGCAGCAGCAATAAGGTTTATTTTTATGAAATTAAAATATTTTTGATTTATTTTTATATTTCAGTCGATTTAATGAAATTTAGATTAAGGTTTACTATTTATGACGTGTAAAAAAAACTACTGGCTAGATCTCGTTCAAACCAATTTTCGTTGGTAGTTTTTATAGTAATCTACATCATATATTTTTTTTAGAATTATCATGCCTCTACTTTAGAAATTAGAGGGGGGGGGGGGACACACATTTTTCCACTTTGGAAGAGTCTCTCTCGCAAACTATTCAGGTTAGAAAAAAATTATATGAGAAACCTTAATATGATTTTTGGAGATCTATCCATAGATACCCCACACGCATAGGTTAGATGAAAAAAAAATTTTTTGTTTCAGTTGTGCTTTACTATTTATGACGTATAAAAAAAACTACTGGCTAGATCTCGTTCAAACTAATTTTTGTTGGTAGTTTTTATAGTAATCTACATCATATATTTTTTTTAGAATTATCATGCCTCTACTTTAGAAATTAGAGGGGGGGGGGGACACACATTTTTCCACTTTGGAAGAGTCTCTCTCGCAAACTATTCAGGTTAGAAAAAAATGATATGAGAAACCTCAATATGATTTTTGGAGACCTATCCATAGATAACCCCACACGCATAGGTTAGATGAAAAAAAATTTTTTTTGTTTCAGTTGTACCTATGGGGACCCCTAAAATTTTTAATATTTTTTCCATTTTTGCATCAAAATCTTAATGCGGTTCACAGACTACATCTACTTACCAAGTTTCAATAGTATAGCTCTAATAGTTTCGGAGAAAAGTGGCTGTGACATACGGACGGACGGACAGACAGACAGACAGACAGACAGACAGACAGACAGACAGACAGACAGACATGACGAATCTATAAGGGTTCCTTTTTTGCCATTTTGGCTACGGAACCCTAAAAATGTACTGAAATCCCACCAAAAACATACCTGTTAAAATGGGGCCAAGTTCCTTAGATTAGCTAATTATTGGCCTAGAATTTAGAATATCGCTCACCACTCACAACATAATATTATATTATATTTTTATCTTTAGTATCTTAAAATACCGTGCGAATACTCAAATATAATATGGAAATATATAATATGTCGTGTCTTCAGATGTATAATATCTTAAGATACAAAATATTACGCAGACTCGTAAGGAAATGAATAGATTTTTAATAATATCGTATCTTAGCCGTGTGTGCCTAAGACACTATAATATTTTATATTTGGACATCTTAAGATAAAATATTATAGTATCTTCACCGTATGTGACGCGCTTTAAGATCCAATAGAATCGCTGCGCTGAGCGAGGTCACGGCAAGCTCACGTCAATGAAGCGATTCTATTGGTTAAATCAGTGGCAACCCTACAAAAATGAAATACACTCGCAACAGTACTCACATTATGCTCCCAAACGACTTTGTAAGCGGGCGGATTTGAGCGCACCAAGCACTCAAAGTATACATCGTCACCCTCCTCTATGTCGTTGGGATTTAGTTTGGATCCAAGCTGCAATTCCACCATCGGTGCGTCTGGAAATAAAACATAGTATACAGAAGAGGAATAGAAAAGGTTTGTACAGTTGAGGATCAGCGTATAGACAACAATATCTATAGGGAGATATAATGATTAGGAAATGTAAAGTAATTATATCCCACCAAAAACAATTCTTGTAAAATGTTGCCGAGACGACCACATATTAAGGTTTACCCTGTGAAAAAGATATGAGATCTCATGTAGAGCCAAGCTTATCTCCATGGCTTACCTCTACCGACCCTAACTTAAACAAATTCTAGATATCAGTAAAGCTTAACTCGACGTGAGATCATACATCGGAAACCAACTCTATAAAGGTTCAAAAAAACGACGAAATACTTCGAGAAAAGGTAGCATAGTGCCCTTGCGCTTCGCTTGGCTCGTCTCGGCGGCATCAGAACGTCTGTAACATGACTGTATAATATTGTCTACTTCATACTTCTTTAAATAACTCATACACATAAACGCTATCTCATCGTATTTATAAAACGTGTTTATAGCACATCTAAAGAAAGTTAATTTTAAGTGAAATCGCAACTTATAGTGTAAAAGTAATTTCAGCGAAATCGTAACTCACAGTGCAAATTTAATATCATTTTAGCTTCTATGGCCGTATGTTCCAGTTTCTCGTGCGTCGCCCGGCAGGTAAGCACGTGACCGTCGTCCGCGAGGCGCGGTGTCCAGTGCAGAAACGACGTCGTCTCGTTACGATCCTCGGAGTCCTGTGTAATAGTAACGAATTGTTAGTCAATTTATACTAGCGCAAAGTCGAAGTACAAGCACATCGAAGCGACTTACCAAAATTGAACATAACAAACCTTAACTTCAATTTCATCATGGGCCATTGTATACTTGCCACTTTAAAAGATGGGTGGATGACATAAAGGAAGTGGCAGGACCGATGTAAAGAGGAAGAGCTAGTGGTAAGGAATGGAAGTTAAGGGATGCTATGTCGAAAGACAAGCTGTTTGTATATGATTTATTGTAGCAAAATGGCTTAAAATAAAACAAAATATAAAAATATGTGTCTATCAGGCTGTCCGTCACCGCATTAGGTTTAAGCGGTTTAAACCGCTAAGCCGATTTTGATCAAATTTGGTAAAGAGGTACTTTGAGAGACAGGAAACAACAAAGGATACTTTTTGTTGCGTAAAAGTGTACGGTTCCTCCGCGATAAATTAATTTCCGCACAACCGAGTTCATGTTGTTATAAAGTATAACTTTATCTATACATATAATAAAACTGTAGAAATGTGAATTCTATACATTAAAGATATTTAAAACTACATCGCTATAGAAGCCAAAAATGTGGTTAGTTTTTTGTCTGTCTGTTTGTCTGTCTGTCTGTCTGTATGTTTGTTCCACTATCACACGAAAACTACTGATCCGATTTGAATGCGGTTTTCGCAGATATATTTGTCTTCTTCCAACTTAATATCTGGTGTATAAAATTTTTTCCCCCCACCCCTCTAAGGGGACGAAAGAGGGGTCAGATTTTGTATCAAACTTTTTTCTTTAACACGAAAACTACTGATCCGATTTGCATACGGTTTTCGCAGATATATTTGTCTTCTTCTAACTGAACATCTGGTGCATAAAAATCTCCCCTCCCACCCCTCTAAGGGGACCAAAGAGGGGGTCAGATTTTGTATCAAACTTTTTTCTTGGACTTACTTCATATTATTAACAGTGTTTTCCAACTTTACAGTTGTTGATAAATCCCCCCCCCATACCCCTCTTAGGGGACAAAAGGGGGGATAAGATTTTGTATCAACTGATGAAGTAGACATACTTTAAATGGCAAAACAACGTTTGCCGGGAAAGCTACTTTAAAATAAAACCCTAAGGTAAATCACACCATAATGTGCACTTAGTAGTTTTTACTTCACAATGTTCTTAAATTAGTCCTAGTATTTTTAAACAAAAATCAAAGATACCAATAAATATATTAGAGGATTATAACTAGAGGATGCCCGCAACTTCGTTGCGCCAAAATTTGTTTATAGCGCCGGAACAGTATATTTTTCCGGGATAAAAAATATCATGTGTCCTTTCTCAGGACTCAAGGTATCTTCATGCCAAATTTCAGCAAAATCGGTTCTGCTATTTAAGCGTGAAGAGATAACAGACAGACAGACACACGGATAGACAGACACACTTTCGCATTTATATTATTAGTAGGAAATAAATGACTATACCTAATTATTATACGTGACAAAAATAATTAGAGACATATTAAGTGGATGAAGTGGGTAAGATTTTATAACATAAGAGCAATAACTAATTTTTCCCTTGAACAAACCTTGTAACCTATATCTGAGTTCTGACCACTTAATGCGTGACTCTCGTAGCGTACATTTAGTTTGCTACGAGGGTCGCGCCTAAACTGGTTAGTCTATATATCTACTTCATAATCTAGCTGATATATTTAGAACCCATATTTTTTGATATCAAATAATTTTCCCGATCCTAAAGCCTCAATTTTGCAAAACAACGTCAGTTTTCAAATTCATGTGATGTCTTCAATAATGATAATCAATATTTCGACGGCCTCTGTGGTTTAGTGGCTGAGCGCGTGAAGACTCGGGATCAAATTGACGCCGCCGACGGAACAAAAAGCTTACAATGTTCCTGAGTCATGGATGTGTATCAAACATATTATTATTGTGTATCATGTAATAAAACTCTTAAATATATGTATAGACAAATTATACATAGCCCATGGGCCTTGCTATATGTATAGTATTTTTTAAGAGCCCATGTTGTCCCACTGGCAAAGGGCCTTCCCCAAGTTTTCAACTTCTTTCAATCTAACGCCACCGTAGGCCAACTGGCTGGCTCGTATGTATGAAGCTTATCGCACCGTCTGTTTCGAGGCCGGCCACGGTGGCGTCGTCCATCGACGTCTGGTATGAGGTATCCAGTCTGTGAGTTTTGGTCAGCGGTCAGGATGCATGTGGCTAGTATGACCCGCCCACTCCCATTTTAACTTGGCAGTTGATAGACTTCATACCAATATCTGTTATACCTATTTTATAGCGCAGAGTGCTAATCAAACCATAGCAAAAATAGTATTCAATTTCAGTTGTCTGGTACCCGTAACAAAAGTCCGTCAGGTGTAACCACGAAGCCAGACTGAAGTGCTATGAGGCATCCATAGATACTCACAACTTGTCGACGTGTGGTTGTCATCTGCTGGTCATCCAACCACCATGTGATGATCGCTGGTGGGCGTGCTCCTATCGCCTTGCAGCCTAGCTCCGCCGGCTGCCCAACTGACAAGGGCTGCTCTCGTTCTATCATATTCACCACCAACGGTCGCACTACAACAAAACAAACAATCTTTAGAAATTACAAATTATTACTTAACTAGGTCACGGCAATATGCGTAAAGGCTGGATCGACCTTGATTAATTTTAAAGTAGATATTATATTAAGCAGTAGACAGGTTGCTGTTAAGCATATTATGTGTATTATTCCACAAGTTTATGTATCTATATCTATTACCGAAATACCTATCTAGATATTTAGGTATAGGTTGCTGAAACGACTTTAAAGAAATGTTTTTTCAAAGTAGTTTTAGCAGTTTTAGCATGAACTGACAGATTGACATTCACATTTTCGCATTTATAGTCAAAGCATCAAAGCGCAGCTAGGTAAAAATATGATTTATTCTTGGTTACATTATGACGATGATATTCGTAAATCCAGGCACGGCAGATGCGCTAATCGTAAGTGAAACAAAATAATAATGTGAATCCATTAGGTATAGCTAAAAGCAGAGTTTGAACGGTGTAGCCGGGATGGCTATTACTGTACATTACGAATATTACGGGGCATAATGATAATGGATAATAATTTCATATTATTGCGGGTGGTAACAGAACAAAGAAGCTAAATAAAAACTAATGGTTCGCCGTGCGGAAGGGACAAAAGAAATCTGTAAACTGTCATCATAGCCAAGGTAATCCCCGGTTTGCCTGATCTAGGTTAATCGCATGGATTCACTTGGGCTTTATTCCGTAATAAAAGATACTAAGACGAGAGTAAATGAAAACGGTTTCGTCTAACGCTCATTATGAATGCTGGCATCTGTTTGAGTTTTTAATAAGTCTACGTCGGGATGACTTGGAGTTTGTTAATTGTACTATAAGAGAAGTTGATTCATAGGCAGATGGTGGACCAACGTATTGGGTCACGTTAATATGTCAAACCCAGCTACTTGTGTCACGACTAACATTGGAGCGATATCTATACATCTATACATATAATAAAACTGTAGAAATGTGAATTCTGTACATTAAAGATATTCAAAAATAAGCGGGGGATGTCACCACATCGCTATAGAAGCCAAATATGTGGTTAGTTTTTTGTCTGTCTGTCTGTCTGTCTGTATGTTTGTTCCACTATCACACGAAAACTACTGAACCGATTTGAATGCGGTTTTCGCAGATATATTGGTCTTCTTCCAACTTAATACCTGGTGTATAAAATTTTTTCCCCCCATCCCTCTAAGGGGACGAAAGTGGGTTCAGATTTTGTATCAAATATCTTTAACACGAAAACTACTGATCCGATTTGCATGCGGTTTTCGCAGATATATTTGTCTTCTTTCAACTCAACATCTGGTGTATAAAAATCCCCCCGCTCCCCCACCCCTCTAAGGGGACCAAAGAGGGGGTCAAATTTTGTATCAAACTTTTTTCTTTAATGGACTTACTTCATATTATTAACTGTGTTTTCCAACTTAGCAGCTGATGTATAAAATATTTCCCCCACCCCTCTTAGGGGACAAAATACGGGGTAAGATTTTGTATCAACCGATGAAGTAGAAATACTTTAAATGGCAAAACGTACTAGTATATAATATTAATCCACCATATACATAGGAACAATTTCATATAAATAAATCTTGTACGTGTAGTCACAGTGATATTGTCAGAAACACTGTTGACATTTTCATTTTCCACGCGATCGCACGATCTTGGCTTTCACGCTGTCAAATCGACTCCTAGCATTGTGAGATATAACTTGTGGTGAAATATGTAGTATCTGTCTGAGAGTCATACGAGGAGGTATTTATATATAACTAGTTGATGCCCACAACTCCGTTGCGCCAAAACTCGTTTATCGCTCGGAAACCGTACATTTTCCGACATATAAAACGTATCCTTTGTCAGGACTCAAAGTATATCTGTACCAAATTTCGGCAAAATCGGTTTGGGTGTGAATAGACAGATAACAGACATACAGACAGACGGACGGACAGACAGACTGTAAAAATTATTATTCTTTCAGCGCTGATACTTTCACAGGAAACTCGATATACGGCACCTAAACACAATATCCTAAAGTATTACATTAGTTTTGTTACATTTTGTATAATAGGCACTTTAATTGCACAGTGAGCCGAGTGAGAGTTTTTGTCTCACATTCGATCGTGAACACGTTTGGCGTTCACTAAGATTTTGTATGGGATTACTCAGTGGGCTGGCTCACTCCCGTGAGCATCGCTAGGTGGCGCTGTACAAATCCCATACAAAATCTTAGTACGCCAAACGCGTTCGCGATCGAATGTCAAATAAAAACTCACACTCGGGACTCAGGGCTCACTTCCGTGAACATCGCTAGGTGGCGCTGTACAAAACCCATACAAAATCTTAGTACGCCAAACGTGTTCGCGATCGAATGTCAAACAAAAACTAACACTCGGGCCTCTGCTTAAATTATTCCACGAATCGAATCGAGCGTAAAACCGAAAACTACCATAACTCGATAGACATTCAAGAAGATTGGATGAATTGTGAGGTATGAATCAAAACGTAAATACAAATAGGCTATTAGGAGATTCGGTCAGCATTCAACTGCCTGGCTGCGGTGCATACTCAAATAGTGTACAGAGAAATGCCCGCCGAGCGTAAAGCGCCTTCAAAATTGACCAATCAAATCAACGTTCGAGAATTCCTAAAAATATAAGGCAAAGCGCTGTTCGTAATTTGAAAAAGTACCACGAGCACTTTTCAGTGCTGAACATGCAAAGATTTTATGGGAATGATCGGTAAAACAATCTGACTAATAATATTCGAAAATATGTCTGTCTGTCTGTATCCTCTTCACGCCCAAACCACTGAACCGATTTTTCTGAAATATGGTATAGAGATACTTTGAGTCCTGGGAAAGGACATAGGATACTTTTTATCCCGGAAAAACCCTGCATTGAGTTAATATTTAAATAATTGTATAAAATTCTATCACCGAGAGACTGGCCTGGCGGATTTTTAAAATGTTGTATATTTAATATCTAACGAGTTATTAAGAAAAAACTAACTTGGCGGTGATTCCGCGTCGTCCTTTTTACTATATAATATGAAAGACGGGCGTGAGTGTAAAGAGAGAAGGACGGTGTTTGATTTTTGCTTGTTTTAGGGCCAACCCACACGTACCACAACCACACGACATCGCAACGACAAAATGTCGTCGAGCAGTGGTTATGTGTGAATGATGCAGCTTTTTGTAGTTGCGTTGTGGTACCGACAAAATGCCGACTTGATTGCGATGTCGCCAGTGGTTGCGTCGTGTGCAGACAATAGTTCGACTCCGGCTTTTATAGCGAAAACACGTCGTGTTGACCAAAGTCATGGAATTCGAAGAAGCAACTTTATTATTGCTATCCTTGCCATATGTATTATTGAATATAATTATGTAAGAAAAGGTGTGCGCGCACGGTCGTTGCATCGACGCAACTTTGTGGTTGCCATGTGGTCGGCCGTGGTTGCGATATGGTCGGTATCTGACAAGTGGTCGACAACGACTGCAAAATGCGGTACGTGTGAATGATCCAGGGGGGTGAGCCAAAATGTTTTCGTTTTCGCTTCGTTATAGAATCGCCGATGAAAATGTATGGAATTGACATAAGCGTTCGTTAATATGACGTTGACATTCGACTCGTCTTATGTCAATTCCATACATTTTGATCGGCGATTCTATAACGAAGCGAAAACGAAAAAGATTCGGCTATAGGCCCAGTTTATTTACAATACGAAATGTACGCCCGACCACGTGGTGTGGTTGTGGTTGTCGTGTGGTTGTGGTACGTTGGGTTGGCCCTTATTCGCCCTCAACGCGCTTTTCAGCTGATATCCTTGTATTTTCAAAACTTTCTCATTATAACAAACCAAAGACATTTTCCGGCGACCTCAGTATTGTCAGCACGTCCTTGATGGAGTGGCCTGTCGCACCAATAATATCTCAGTTAAGTCTGACAAATGTACCGACGTAAGTCTTAGTAAGGGGAAGTCACGTGTGAACATTATGACAACAATAATTTCACTTATTACAGTTCCGTTTAAATAGAAATAAGCTTTGTCGGTTTGTCTGTCCGCTTTTCTATTTATTGTGTTTAATTTTTAAAAATAGGTATTGGTTAATGTTGATATTTAATATACAAAATATACCGTGTAAATACAAGCAATATTTCAATGTTTTTCAAAAACATTGTTTTATTTATGACCATAATTAACGTGTGGGTATACTGTATATTATTTATACTGTATTATCATGATCTAAGGTAGGAACAGCGGGATTAAACTCGACCGGCAATACTTGGCTGCAAAGACGACTTTGTGTTAGTTGATTAGTACCAACTACCAACGTTTGACCACAGATCTATTTCTAAAACGATAAAGGATTAAATCTGTTTACTGATATTATACTGTACGTGTCGTGTAACAGTCTGTAAATAATAGATATTATAACTGAATAACGCCTCCGTGGTCCAGTGGTATAGA
This sequence comes from Plebejus argus, assembly GCA_905404155.3. Lineage (NCBI taxonomy): Eukaryota > Metazoa > Arthropoda > Insecta > Lepidoptera > Lycaenidae > Plebejus > Plebejus argus. The sequence continues at coordinate 15,980,091 of FR989936.1, forward strand.
GCGCGGATCTTGACTCGGAGGTCATGGGTTCGATTCCCGCGTCGGAAACATGTTATTTCCAAGTTTGGTTAGGACAATGCAGGCTGATCACCTAATTGTCTGACATGTAAGATTAATCTCAAAATCAAGCGTCAGATGGGGATGTAAAAAGTCGGTCCAGCGCATGAGCTCTCGCCAGTCGTGTCGGTCGTCCGTCCCACTGGTTTATGAGAGTAAAAGAATTGAGAGTACTTTTGTGTACTGCGCACACACTTGGGCACTTTAAAAATAAATTTAAAAATACCTACATTATTTCTACGTTTTTCGTGCGGGTAACCAGTAGATATTCGTTCATTTTTCCGGGATAAAAAGTATCTTGTCTCTCTCCACATGAGATCTCATATCTTTTTCACAAGGTAAATTCTATATAGTCGTCTCGGCAACATTTTACAAGAAATGTTTTTGGTGGGTTGTAATTTTCCTGTATATTTTATAACTAGCTGTTGCCCGCGACTTCGTCCGCGTTAGTATAGTAGATCACGTCCCAAGTATTATTTTTCAAAAATGTTCAATGTACAGAATTGACTTTCCTACGATTTTATTATATGTATAGAAGATTTGTTCCTAAAAAGGATAATTAAGACGCAATACAAACTCCACGATACCTTTTAATTATGAACAAAAATGTCATGAGGCATAAGGGGGGGGGGGGGTTTGGGGGGGCCCAGGCAGGCCCCCCAAAACAAACGACACTGAAAAACCGTATGTGTAGTTTAGTTTTTAACTTTGTTCTTAAAAAAGATGTATAACGCCGCAACACCGCTTTGTTTGAAGCAAAATTTAAGGAGGGGGGGGGATTTTGGGGGGGGGGGGGTTGGGGGGGCGAAGCCCCCCCCCCCAAGAAAAGACCGATGCCAAAGCTCCCAGCATGTTAATCAAACGACACTCGAAATTTGTATAGAAAAGATAGACAAAAGCTCATAGCATGGCAAGGAGTGAAGATAGATACAAAGTGTGAAGAAGAAATTTGTAGGAAATTTTATGGGCTTTCATTACATACCGGACATTTTCTCTCTACAACGCACCGTTTTAGCGATATGAGCAAAAAACTAAAAATATTGAAACTTGAGCCCCTCCCCCCGCCCTAGGTGATATCGTCATAATATATAGCCTATGTGTTGACCCGACCTCTATATAATATTCGTGCAAAATTTGAAGTAAATCCATTCAGTACTTTCTGAGTTTATCCCGGACATACATACAGACAAACAGACAAACAGACAAACAGACAAACAGACAAAAATTCTAAAAACTATATTTTTGGCATCCGTATCGATTGTAGATCACGTCCCAAGTATTATTTTTCAAAAATGTTCAATGTACAGAATTGACTTTCCTACGATTTTATTATATGTATAGATGGTGGTGTACTTCTGTCACTTCAAATGAACAAAATGATTCTTATTCCTATAAATTACCCATTCAAAAAGCCCGTAATTAAATTCAAAGCATCAAATACTTACAATACATCATAATTTGTACGTTGACTCTCAAGGGCGGGACGAGGGCGGTGTTGTCCACGGTACACGTGTAGACCGCCTCGTAGTACTCCCGGGTTAACCTGGCAACCCTCAGCTCGAGAACACTGACGCTGGAGCCGTCGTCGATGGGTTCCAGCTTCGCAACCACAGCATCGTCCCTCCACCAGCGCAAGCGCGGCATCGGTTTTCCTGCAAATGTATTTTACTGCCATAACTCACCGGGACGCCATCGCGACTTGGCTAGTGAATTTACCATGGCAACGTCCAAGCAACGACTGGCGCCTCTACGTCGCCGTAAAGCGGTGTTTTTAAACTTAACTTTAAGAAAAACACCGCTTTGGGGCTGTCTGTAACCTCTTCACGGCCAAACCGCTGAACCGATTTTGCTGAAATTCGGTACGGAGGTTCTTTGAGTCCCGAGAAAGGACATAGGATGTTTTTAATACCGAAAATGTACGGTACCCGCGTTATAAACTAATTTTGGTGCAACGGAGTTATGCGCGCTATCTGGTATATAATATCATGAATATTTAACTAGATAGACACAATAATTTTTCTAATTGTGTCATGTAAAAAGATATACTACGGAAAAAGATATGTCAAATCACAAAGCCTGTGGCTTCATTAATTTGCAATTAACCTACATATTGTATAAAATATTAAAAATGGAACAGAACGAGGCCACTATTAAACATTACCGTTGATAACGCCGATTACTACATACAATTCATGCTTTTGAAATTGTAACACACTTTTCGTTATTAATAATACGGGTGCCCTAGAACAAATTTTTTTGTGATTACTAACAAGCTAATTTTTTGTGAGTAGCTACATTGTAATAAGACGAACAACATTTTTATTTTCGAAAAATCTCGAAAGTGGTAGCTAACAGAGATATAAAGGATTTCATACTTTGACTTGATGGTCCTAAAATATGGATTGTTTTATATTTTGTAGGACAATCTTAAATTATATTATAACTATTATCCTACCAATATACAAAAAATCAACTGATTAGGGTTCCGTTTTAGGGTATAGTAGTCAACCAAGTTTTGTTGATTACAGAGAATCATCACGTCATATGTATCACTCACCAAGTGAGTGACACAGATGACATGATGTTTAACTCAGAGTTAACTTTAACTCAGATCTGCGGAAGTGGGCCTTAGAAGTATGGATATCAGTGATTATTACCTCCACTTACAACACACGTGAGTCTCATGCTCGTGTCTTCGACGTACGGACCAGCAACTCCCACCACTTCTTTGTCATTTTCATCAAAAATTCTCGGTTTTTCCGGCAATTCTGAAACAAAACTTTACGTTAGTTACGTCTAAACTTGATCCAAGGAACCATAAAAGACTGAGGGCCTGTTTCACCACTTCCTAAAGTGCCGGATAAACAGCTATCCACAACTTTTTTAACCGATTCTCCATACTTCATCTATCAAGTGAATTGGTGGATAGCCTATCCGGTACTTATTATCAGGCCCCGAATATTGGAGACGTATCCTAAGGCTCTTTTTCCCTCTAGATTATGATGTACTTACTATCAGAGTGTAGTTGATTATCATAGGCAGAATTGGGACCTACGTAATCTAATCGCGTTATGTCATGTTAGTATTATCAATAATTATGTTATGTTAGTATTGAATTGACATAGCCCGTCCAAATGACGTAGGTCCGTCAACTGCCTATGAATCAAATTCTTTTTTGGTACAACCAGAGTAATCAGAACTAAAGAGTAGGCCGACTCAGAAGAGATGTCGGAAATCCATTTGACGTAGTTAAAGTCATGTCGGCCGGCGCGCGCAGCACTAATGCGTTACCCAGCATCGTGAAACATGTTGAAAGTGACAGTCGCACCTAACTCGCGTATATTCGCCCGTTTCTTTGAAGTCAAGATACTCCGTACTATCACAGGTACTATCTTCTCTGTCTTTATCGTGAACTATAACTTTATTATTCTAAACTAGCTATCCCGGCAAACGTTGTTTTGCCATTTAAAGTATATTTTCTACATCATCAGTTAATACATGTTTTACCCCCTCTTTTTTCCCCTAAGAGGGTGTGGGGGGGAAGGTCATACACCAGATGTTAAACACAAATAAAACACAGTAATACTTGCACTTTTTCCACTATATTCATTAATTTTTCAAAATTCACTTGATCACGACCGGTTTCGATAACATCATCTTCATGTTATCGAAACCGGTCGTGATCAAGTGAATTTTGAAAAATTAATGAATATAGTGGAAAAAGTGCAAGTATTACTGTGTTTTATTTGTGTCTAAAATGAATTTCCACCAAGAACCGACAGTACAATCAATTACATATACCAGATGTTAAGTTGAAAAACACAGTTAATACCTAATATGAAGTAAGTCCACTAAAGAAAAAAGTTGTATACAAAATCTGACCCCTCTTTGGTCCCCAGAGAGGGTTGAGAGGGGAGGGGGGGGGGGGAGGATTTTTATACACCAGATGTTGAGTTGGAAGAAGACAAATATAATATATCTGTGAAAACCGTATGCAAATCCGTGAAAACCGTATGCAAATCGGATCAGTAGTTTTCGTGTTAAAGAAAAAAGTTTGATACAAAATCTGACCCCCTCTTTTGTCCCCTTAGAGGGGTGGGGGGAAAAAATTTTATACACCAGATGTTAGGTTGGAAGAAGATAAATATATCTGCGAAAACCATATTCAAATCGGATCAGTATTTTTCGTGTGATGCTGGAACAAACATACAGACAGACAGAAAGAGTGACAGACAGACAGACAGACAGACAAAAAACTAACCACATTTTTGGCTTCTATAGCGATGTAGTGACAAAGGTGTAATTTCGAGTGTCATTTCATATCTTCTAAGTATAGAATTTTCATTTCTACAACAGAATATTGTCTTCCCCGCACGCGCTTTGGTGACGCCCACTATCGTAATATTTTAATTTCGCCTTAATTTCAAAACCAAACGTCCAATTTTAATCATTCAAAGACCAAATATTATCTACATAAACTGTACTTAGTGATAAAATAATTTATTTTGATAAGGATTAATAGCGTGAGTAAAATATATCCGTTTTAATGTAGTCCAAAAAAAATTCAGGATTTTTAAATAAATAAATGGTTATTGTGCCTCACTCGACATAGATAGGTATAGTGTGTCGCGGACTTTTTTGTAGATATTTATAAGATCTACAATTACTTAGAACATTTTATGGTTCTATCTTTTATAGTTTAGGCAGCGTACGCAAAATAAGTAACTTTTCTAGCTGATTTTATACACCTTGCGTCCGAAAAACTCAAATATCTTACGGAACCCTACTTTTTTCCAAAATGAAATGTAGCCTATGTTCAGCAGAAATAATGTAAGATTCCAATAGCAAAAGAATTTTTCAAATCGGTCCAGTAGTTTCGGAGCCTATTCGACTCAAACAAACAAACAAACAAACAAACAAACAAAAAATCAAATCTTTCCTCTTTATAATAGTAGTGTAGATGACGCCAGCAACTCTGTTGCGCCGGAAATCGTTTGTCGCGCGGGAACCGTACATTTTACCAGGACAAAAAGTATCCTTCCTCTTTTACCGGCACTCGAAGTATCTCCATACTAAATTTCAGCAAAATCGGTTCAGCGGTTTTGGTGTGAAGAGGTAGTAAAGACAGACACATTTTCGAATTTATATTAATAATTATTAAAGTATGGATTAGCAATTGCCTGTAATCTCGTCCGCATAGAAGTCGGTAATTGTTTTAAATAATTACGATGCGTTTTAATTTGATTTCAAGGTAAATAATATAGACATAAGGACTCAAAATTTTACTGAAATATAGTTACTGATTAAGGTGTGGTCGTAGTCGTAACTACATGAAAATAAACGCGGTCGTTGAACCAACGTTAAGCAGTAACTATTGCCCGAGACTTTATAGAAAATCTATGTTTCCCATGGGAACTATAATCTGCACTTTGCGCTTATTAATGGAACCCATAATATTATATTATAATTATTATGTCATGACGGTATGTTTATGCAGCAGGATTTAGTAAGTAGTACATAGTAATTCAAACAAAATAATCATGTAACAAATAATAATGTTGTGACTGTAAATGTAAAAATATATTATTATCAAAGTCCCGGGTTCTGATACGTTATCTACCTTTATGTTTTAAGTGGTCTCATCAAAGTAAGTGCTCTAGAACAACTGAACAACACTGTGCAGTAAAATTTTATCACGCTTATAATGTGCATGACCAGATGAGGCCAATTTCACCGATTTTATGGCAGAAGACTATAATATTAAGCTTTTTTTTATATTTAACTAAATAAATCTGCCTTTTAAGCGAAATTTAATGATATTTTAATAATAGTCTTATGATTGACAAGTAGAATTAAAATGAATGAGTGGAAGCGGCGCTGCGGTGCTGGACAGACTTTATAATAATATATTTTTTACCACGCTTATTATTAGCTTCACTTGTAACTATATTATTTTATTTTATTTTTATTTTACTTTATTTTATTAAGGAAACAAACAGTTTTTTAACTTATCTTAAACTTAATACAATTTTTACATAACAACTAATAGTTCCATATATTTTTACTACATAATTTATGGGAAGAAATGCGGCTTTAATAAATACTTATTTTACTTATTTTTTAAGAAGTTGTGTATGTAATTTTAACTTATAAGCAGGCAAGCTTATATTAAATATGTCTAGATCTTTAAATTCATCATTGAAAGTCTTAACGCTACGTTTTAGAAAACAATTACTAGTGTATACTGATCTATACAAAGGAACCGAAAATATAACTATATTTTTTTTTAACCATATTTTTTTATAACTATATTTTACATAGTTTATATAACTATATAAACTATGTAAAAAAATCTTGGAATCTTAATTTGACCCACTTCCCGGTCTTCGATTAGGATGAAATTGTGCACACGCTCCGAGTTCTGATGACAATTATACATGACTAGCTAAGAAACGTCATTACAAATCCAATATGGCTGCTTCCCCAAGATGGCAGACAGGCTATTTGAAATGCACACCCATGATATGGGAATCAAATGAAGGGATTTACTATCAGGAATACGGAAAAATAGTCACGTGACTTAAATCCATCATCGGACATCCAAAATGGCGTGCTAAAAGCGTGTTTTTAGTTTTTAACTATTTAAACTATTATAAATTTTATATACTTATATTCGTCAGTATTTCAGTGCATTTTCCGTAAATATTTGAATAAATTATTATTTTTTATGTGATTTTTATTAAAAAGTCGCTTACAACTCTGTACGCTATACTCATAAAATCATTCAGAAAATAAAAAATACATTTCCCTTCAACCAAAAGTGGTAAAATAATTATCCATACTAATATTATTAATGCGAAAGTGTGTCTGTCAGTATGTCCGTCTGTCTTTCTGTCTGTCTGTTACCTCTTCACGCCCGAACCGCTGAACCTGAACCTGCTTTGGTATGGAGATACTTTGAGTCCCGGGAAAGGACATAGGATATACTTTTAATGCTGGAAAAATGTACGGTTTCGGCGCGATAAACGAATTTTGGCGCAATCAAATTTTTAATATTGATGTAATTCACCCGGCTAAAAGGGTGATTCAAATTCGCTAACCTATTTTCTGTTGCAAGGAATTTTGCTGCTACAACATTTGTTTTGCAAAAGCTCGGTTATTGTTCTGTATTTTTCATTAACTTCCTTGCGGGCCTGTTTGCTGTTCGAGCAAAATGGGGGTTTTCATTAATATCTCACTGAAGTGTCGGTGTTGTGAAATAAAATAAAGTGTTTCTATTTTTCATTCGAATGATGCATGTGTATTAAAAAAATTTCAGAAGTCTAACTATATCGGATCTTGAGATACAGCCTGGAGACAGACAGACGGACGGACAGACAGACAGACGGATAGACATCAAATTCTTAGTAATAGGGCCCATTTATAGGGTTCTGTACCCAAAGGGTAAAAACGGGACCCTATTACTAAGACTTCGATGTCTGTCCGTCTGTCCGCCTGTCTGTCTCCAGGCTGTAACTCAAGAATGGTAATAGCTAGAGAGTTGAAATTTTTACAGATTGTGTATATCTACTGCAGCTATAACAACAAATACTAAAAACAAAATAAAATAAATATTTAAGAGGGGCTCCCATACAAGAAACGTGATTTTTTAACCTTTTTTGCTCTATATCAATAATGGCAACTGGTAGATATACTTGAATTTTTTACAAAATCCTTAGTTATACTTGTACTTTAATATTTTATAATAATATGAAAATAAAATAAAATATTAAGGGGGGCTCCCATACAAAAAATACACTATTTGGTCTAATTTTGCTCTATAATGGTACGGAACCCTTCGTGCGCGAGTCCAACTCGCACTTGGCTGATTATTTAACCTTTGGGTACGGAACCCTAAAAAGTAAAAATAAACACACGTTTTTAAGATATTACTGGTATGTATTGTAATTACTATTGTATGGTAAAATATCACAACAGTTGCCTTTTTAATACGAATATTGGTTAAGAAAAATATCGGTTTATCCCAGTCGGTTTGTACTTTTATGATTTTATGATGTGGTGAAAAGTGTTAAAAGTTTTTCTTCGAAACTTTTCTATATTCATTTTCAGCCCCAATCGAATGAAACTAATTGAATTGTCCATTTTACTTAAAACAAATTAATTATTTAAAAATGTTCCAATTCGAATTTCACAATCTAAAAGTACTCGGCTAAAAGGAGTAAAAAGGTATTTTCTAAATAAACCTCGCTTAGAATGAAAAGTTCGTTTTAAAAAACACAATCACGATGATGAGATTGCTTCGGGTTGGAAGTAATTTGTGACCGGGCGGGGAGGGGGGAGGTTTTATTTCACATACGCTGAAGTTTAACGCAGAAACTCAATTATGGGTCATCGTGACTCGAATTAATCGGGAAATGCGCGTGCAATTGGTTTAGAATCTGAATTTCAATGAAACACAAAAAGTTAGAGTAGAGGAGAGCTATTATAATATTTTTGTTTTTTGTTGCCAGAATGATATTGTTCGTTGAATATTATGTTGTATTTTTAAATAACAAAAGATTGTCGTAGTACTGAAAAGCATAATGTTATATATTGAGATTTATATACAAAGAAAACAATAGAATCATAAAGTAGCTAATGATAATAAAGTTACAATATAGTTAGGTTACACAATCACAACACGATAAATAACTTGTTGGCTGTTATAAAACGTAAGTAAATTACGAAACTCCGCATACCAGTACCCACATAAAGGATAAGGCCCAAAATAAATATCAAAAAGATTGATATAGGCAGCAATAATAAAGCTTAAATTGGCTGGACGCCAGAACGTAATATGTGGCGTAGTCCAACGACGCGGTTACATTATGGGGACGGCCATTTTCTTTTATGCTCGAAAGTAGTTATCGTTTGTACTTTTTTCCTAGATAGTGTACACAAAATGAAGATAAACATTTATTGGAGTTGGCCACCTCGCCTTTTGTTGTAGAACCAAAAGTGAAATTTCATATTGCGCTACCATTTTATGAAATTTTTAACGGGTTCAAATTGCGAATTTTTATTTTTACTTGTTGTGCTACTTTTATATTGTAAATTTCTAATAAAAGTTATCTCTTTTATGTTATATCTTTTTTTTAGTTTCGTTTTGTGATAGAAAAGATAGGTAATGGAGTTTGGAACGTTCGTTTAGGAAAGTAACAGTATCCAATAATTTACATCAGGTATACACAATATTATCGGGAATCAAGGACGTAGAAGTAAAGGCGGCAAAATTGAAGTGGGATTGGGCGGGACACGTAAGCCGCATGCATCCCGATCGCTGGACAAAGATCTCAAATGAGTGGCCACCGGAAGATGGACGCCGCCACCGTGGCCGGCCTAGAAAAAGATGGCACACATACCAGCCCGGCTGGCCAGCGGTGGCGCAGGAGCGAGCACAATGGAAGACCTTGGGGGAGGCCTTTGCCCAGCAGTGGGACAGCATAGGCTAGGAAAAAAAATACACAATATAATATAAAGGTATAAAATATAAATACTTCCTGCATTAAATGAGTCGTATATAATTTAATTTCTGTTATTGGTTAAGTGGAATTTCGCTATTATGATATTTGCTTCAGTAAAATTCATTTATTTTGGAGCATTCATCAGATTTATCTGGTTCCACATCAAAATAATTGGGAAGTTTTGCTCGTAGTTCCGGTCCGTAGGTCTCTGCGGTTTTGGTTGCAGGTAATAATTGAGTTTTCGGTACTTGTCGTCGTGTGTGTGATCAGTAGGCATGGCTCTCCGACATTCAGCGTTAACCACCACTTTTAGGCTTAATTGCGCCAGAATGAATAATTAATCGTTTGTCGGAATATTATGCTTCCTGAAATCTGTTTTTTTTTTATAAAATAGGGGTGGGGGGCCAAACAAGCAAACGGGTCACCTGATGGAAAGCAACTACCGTCGCCCATGGACACTCGTAACATTACAAGAGCTGCAGGTGCGTCGCCGGCCTTTAAATGTCAGCTAATGTTTCTAAAATAAGAAGGAATCTATATCTATACTCCATACTAATATTATAAAGAGGAATGATTTTTTGTTGGTTTGTTTGAAATGAATAGGCTCGGAAACTACTGGACCGACTTGAAAAATTCTTTTATCATTGCAATCCTACATTATTAATTCTGCTGATCATAGGCTACATTTTATTTTGAAAAAAATTAGGGTTCCTTAAATTGAGACAGCAAATAACTTTGCCCTTAACTCAAACGGCAGGTTGCTGGATCTTGTGTTGTCAAACTCGGACTGCTCGGTCTCTGCTTGTGACTCACCATTAGTATGAGCGCTATATTATTTTAAATTGTAGTCATTTATAATTTTACTAGCCATTTACAATTAATAAGAATTATTTTATACCAATAACAATCATGTTTGCTAGGATGAAATAAAAATTAATTCATCCAAACGATTCTCCGAAAACGTTAAGCCTAAATATTCCGAAGTCAAAACTATCCAAAAATGAAAACAAAAAATAAAAAGGTTTAAATACATTGAGTTGAACGAAAACAATAAAACGAGAAGTTTAAAACTCGAATGGAGAACGTAATCAGATTTAAATAACACTTAGTAAGCGCATAAACATTTCATGAGCTAAGCATTATTTCAAGCGAGTATTGGCAAGATAGTAAACCACTATTTGGCTTCGTTCCGATACGCCGGACCGTAAATTTACTAGATGTCTAGGCCAGGTGACTAGTTGGCACGGATGATACATCAGTTGCTTTATAAGTTTCGTGGCTTTTTCATTTTATTGGCTTTTACTGCGCCAGTTCATTTGAAAACTCTTGCGCTGCGTTAGCAGTCCTCTTTGGTCCGGCTAGATCTCCGTTGAATGCACAAGTTCGGTCACAAAATTAATATAAATGTATAGCCGCTTGAGTTATGGGATACGTTCGCTGGGTAGCTAAATCATAGCTGACCCGGTAAATGTTGTTTTGCCATATAAATAATGCCATATAAGTAGATAAAAACCAATTCTCAGGCCTAACGAATGTACTATCAGAGAAGTTGATTCCTGGGCAGATGGCGGACCTACGTAATTTGGTTGCGTTAAGTCAAACCCATCCGACCGATCTCAGCTAACATTGAATTGACATAAGCCGACCAAACGACATAGATTTATCAACTGCCTACGAATCTATTTTCTCGGGTAAGTATACATAAAAAAAATCGTTAAAATCGTTTGAGCCGTTTTGGGGGAGGCGCGAACTCAAACAATGTGACACAAGAATTTTATAATATATAAGCAGCTATATGTATAAATGGCATGATGAGGATAATAATCGGCCAAGTGCGAGTTGGACTCGCGCACGAACGGTTCCGTACCATTATAGAGCAAAATTATTAGACCAAAAATTTTGTTTTTTTGTGTGGGATTAATATTTTATTTTATTTTAATATTATTATAAAATAATAAAGTACAAGTATAACTAAGGCTTTTGTGAAAAATTCAAGTACCTACCTGTTGCCATTATTGATATAGAGCAAAAAAGGCTAAAAAAATCACGTTTATTGTATGGGAGCCCCCCTTAAATATTTATTTTATTTTGTTTTTAGTATTTGTTGTTATAGCGGCAACAGATATACATAATTTGTAAAAATATCAAATCTTTAGCTATTACCGTTCTTGAGTTACAGCCTGGAGACAGACAGACGGACAGACGGACAGAAAACGAAGTCTTAGTAATAGGGTCCCGTTTTTACCCTTTGGGTACGGAACCCTAAAATGATAAAAAGATAAAACGAACTTCAAAATTGTACGTAAATGAGAATTAAAACTTCTCCAAAATCACTGAACCGATTTTAATAAAACTTGCACTATTCCCTAAGTAGAACAATACCTAACACAACAAAAGAATTACTGAACTCGGACATGTAGTTCCGGAGATATTATGTGAACACAAACATAAAAAAATACATGCATACATATTATGTAATTTCAAAAGTCATGTACAGTGTACACTTTTGAAATTTGGCACATTAGCTTAGACCAGCGGTAGGCAACAGACAGACCGCGGTCAGTTTGCGGACCGCTAAAGGTCGAATCTCGGACCGCGAAATCTTGTAATGTATTTTATACCAAGTATCAATATTAATACATAAATAATACGTATACCTTAAACCTTTATTAATTAAAATAATATTTTAAGCTACATAGGACTAGTGTTTTTTTCTGAACCTCGTTAAAATTTTCCGATAGTATCCGGACCCCACCTAAAATTACTTGCCGACCCCTGGGTTAGACGCTGTTATAAACATAACAATATACGAAAATTGGGCAATTCTGGAAATATTACATACACACGCGTTGAATTGATAACCTTCTTTTTAAGTCAGTTAAAAAGTAGTATCCAATGTTAGACTTTGGTATATAACTGTGCAGACATATCGTTGTCTATAGATATTATGGCAACAGGAATATTTCCGCACGTACAAGATGCTGAAATGGAACACGTATCGCCGTATCATGGCCAACATGTTTGGAAACAATAGGGCCGTTTTAGTCCCTATTCAAGGAGCAAACGTCTTACCGAAACTGGGAACAGATGCTTTTACAAGTAGGTAGAAGCCTCATAAGGCACGAATGCCTAAAGACGACGAATTACAATTACATACAAACATCCTTTGGGTTGATTCAGGCCCCAACGCGACGCGTAGATGATTCTAAATTTATGTGGATTTGACAGATTCGCAAGACGTCTCGCAATTTAAATCTATCAAATCCAAAAATATTATCTAAGCCGCGCCGCGCCTCGCCTCGCCTCGTCGCGTTGCGTTCTGAATTGACCCTTTGTCGTGTCGATGACATGAATCGCGTTGATAAAAAGCATTCGACAACAATGATCCCAGCAATTATTACTTGACAGGCGAGCGCGAAAGCAAACTGATCTTTGAGTGATATTCTGAAATAGTCACTATGTAGATTTAAAGCATATTTTATTGTGATTGTGCACGATCTGTCTTCCTTTACATCGTATTTCTCTTCGTAGGGTTGCTGTAAGAAATTTCTGTACAAAACAAGCAGTTCCTTTGCGTCGTCTTTCTATGTCAATTGTTTTAGAATAAGTATTTTGTATACAATAAATGTTAAATAAAAAATAAAATTAAAAAATAGTCACCAAAACTAATGATTACACGGTATTATACGGTATTATACGGTAGAATACTGTCAACATGCTGTTAAGGAAGTTACTTGCCTACAAGTAGAGTGGCTTTTAGTTTTTTTTTTTTTTTTTTTTTTTTTTTTTTTTATTAAATAAGGGGGCAAACGAGCAAACGGGTCACCTGATGGTAAGCAACTACCGTCGCCCATGGACACTCGCAACATCCGAAGAGCTGCAGGTGCGTTGCCGGCCTTTTAGTAAGCGACTGTTGCAATAATAATCGCTGTCAAGATAAAACTGCGGCGGTACTGATTTGACAGATATCCCAATTGCGTAAGGGTTGATTCAGACCGCAACGCGACGCGTAGATGCATTTCTAAATTTGTATGGATTTGATATATTTCAAAGACGTCTCACGCAATTGACATCTGTCAAATCAGTGCAAATTTAGAAATGCATATTCGCGTCACGTTGCGGTCTGAATTGACCGTAAGACGGCATCTGATCAAAATCTGTCGAATAGACACAAATTGATCCAGTACAGAAACGCATATCTGCCATCTTTTTTTTTTTTTTCTTTTTTTTTTTTTTTTTCCGGAGGGGGAAATGCATTACGCATACCACCCAGGCGCAGGGGGCGACCCGAGCGGTGATGTGGGACTCCCGTAGCTGATGAGACCACGGTATACCCACTAAAACCCCCCCCCCCCATCTTCCGCCACGCCGCCTTTTGACGGGGCCACGGGAACGATACACACATCCGCGACCCCGCCAGCGGTCCGAAGACTCCACGATGGGCGCACGACACGTGCGCCCTCCTCCTCGGCCCCCACCAGGGCTGTAGCAGACGCCCCCCGAGTCTGCTACTTGGAGGCCATGTGGCAGATCAGGTGCATATCTGCCATCTACGCGACGCATTGCGGTCTGAATTGACCCTAACACTGACATTATTAAAAACTCGTGGTAAGATTTACTTTCTCTAGAAATAACTCTACATGAGCTATGAAAATTGTTGGTAGTGCTCTTGTACTATAACGACCGACGTTAGCAAACATAAATTGCTTTAGGTTACACGTGAATAGAGTTCCATACTCTCCTCCATTTCGTTTACACATTTTAAATCGATAAATTCTCTTTTGTTATACGTTCACGAGCACTTACGTAGAAACTCACCAAAGAAAGAAATAGGTACGACATAATGCCTATTGTGTATGAAAAATTGAAGGAAATATGATACCTAATAGTTTTGTTATTATTTTATTGTGATTTATATAATATATGATATTATTGAAACGCCTCCGTGGTCCAGTTATCTAGAGCGTCGCTCTTGACTCGGAGGTCGTGGGTTCGATTCCCGCGTTGGAAACATGTTATTTCCAAGTTTGGTATAGGACAATGCAGGCTGATCACCTGATTGTCTGACAAGTAAGATGATCCATGCGTCAGATGGGCATGTAAAAAGTCGGTCCTGCGCCTGATCTCTCGCCAGTCGTGTCGGTCTGCCGTCCCACTGGGTTATGAGAGTAAATGAATAGAGAGTGCTCTTGTGTACTACGTACACATTTGGGCACTATAAAATTACTCCTGCGTAGCTGGCCTGGTTTCAATTAAACCGGCCACCGTCACCGAAACCGGTGTGGGAGCTATTATTATTATTCTACAATAATCGACCCAGTGCTCTCGAATCCTATTCGATGCACACAAACCTCTCGGTTTTCAAATTCTTAGTACACTCACGGCTAAAAGAGCCCAAAAATTTTTATGGATATTTAACGTACAATAGAAGGGAAATGTCGAACTCCATCAAGTGCGACCCTGAAAACTTCACAACCCTCGACAATTCACAACCCTTTTTATTCACACTCGCTTGTTGCTTCGAAGGTAAGGTATTTAAGCCTTGCCTTTTATACATTTTAAAGATTACTTTCTTGAATATTAAGAACACGAAAATTAACAAATTGACGCCTGATCAGAATTCGTTTGTCGCGCGGAAACCGTGCATTTTTTCGGGATATAAAAGTATCCTTTGTCCTTTCCCGGGACTCAAAGTATCTCTATACCAAATTTCAAAATCGGTTCAGCGATTTGGACGTGACAAGGTAACAGACAGACAGACAGAAACGCTTTCACATTTATAATATTGGTATGGATACCTTGTCCCACAACAAAAAAGAACGTAAAGAAAAAAAGCTTCAACTCATTTACTATTAAGTATTAACCAACTATTTCGTACTACTTAAACGTGGGAATCCATTTAAAATGAAATGGAGACTATTTCATATTCGAGCGCAAACATTATGTAGGTACGTTGCACGAACGGAGAACGCATCTTAAATATGCAGCAGTATTCCTGATTCGAGCGTTCATCAAAAATTTAAATCGATTATGAGTTCTGTTGTTAGTTTAGCTTGCAGATGTTTCTTTTATCGCGAACAAAATTTTCCAAATAGATTATGCCAACAAAATAAGAATCACTAGACTTTGCATTCGTCTATTAGCTTTCAAAAAATGTGAAGTGAATGTTTTAGTAGCTGCAGCGAGTGTTATAAGACACGTAGAGTACGGCGAACCTGATCCCGCGACCCAGAACGGAGGAAGACAAAGCGACGTGTAGTTCAAACAAAAAAAGTCCAAGAAAAAGCCTGTTAGCTAAAAATAGTTCTCGGGACCTAATGATGCCTGCAGGCTATAAAAAGATACCGTGAAACGCCCCAGTTGAACCATGCCGAGATACTTTTAAACTTTATTTCTTTTTGTTAACCGAGCAGACTTGAGTGCATAAATAAAAAGAGGTGTACTTACAAGTAAGAAATATATTAACTAATACCACAAAATACATACTATTAGTTTAACAAGTAATAATGACGCCTGCAATTCCGTTGCGCCAAAACTCGTTTATCACGCGGGAACCGTACATTTTCTCGGGACTAAAAGTATCCTATGTTCTTTCTCGGGACTCAAAGTATCTTTGTGCCAAATTTCAGCAAAATCGGTCCAGTGGTTTGGGCGTGAAGAGGTAACAGACAGACACACTTTCGCATTTACAATATTAGTATGGAAGTATAGATTTTACCTGCTTGTTAAATAAAATTACCAATTCTACGCTTATCTAATTTTTATTCAAAAGACTCAGTAATTATGTTTCACAATTCGTAATATCGACATTTCTTTGATATTGCGGCACCGAAAATATTTCATTTATGTTATCAGAATTTTGATTGAGGTTAATCCGTTTACATTAATACGTCTTGCGTTTGATGAAAGACCTTTAGCTGGTATTTACAAAAAGCAAAAATATATTTTAAAAATGTTCAGTTTAAAATATAACATCTGAAACTAATCAGTTACGTGATACGTCGTAAATTCGACTTGAACAAGATTGTCACTTCACTTGATCCCGAGCGGAATGCTAACAAAATATTGCAAGTCACACTTAGTTCGGAAGTCGGTCCAAAACTCGGGCGAACCAGCAAAGAAGATGATACGACTTACTTAATTCATTTAGCGAAACTTGAATACGTGTACTCGGGCTCTTTGACTAAGTTTTCGCGAACTTACCGATCACGTGGAGGATGAACTTGTAGTTTCGAGTGGGGGATACTTTGAAGTCAACCCTGCAGCGGTACAGGGCCCGGTCGGAGGGCACCACGTCCAGGAGGCGAAGGGCCGAGTGCGGGGTCTCGTGCCACCGCGCGCGGCCTTTCAGCGAAGAGTCGGACCAGTGAGCCTTCGGACCCTCTATGCGCCCGTCGTAACTGTAACAATACATTTTCATATATTTTGGACACAGTTTCATTGTTATGATGAAATGGTTAACACACTATGTGAAAAATACTCGCACTGTTACATAACTTAAGAATAAAATTGAATTGTCGGAAAGGAACATACTATGTGTAAAAAATAAAAAAAATATATTGTCGTTACGGAAGTGTCCTTTGTAAACGAAAGTTTTATTTTTAATATTCAATCTTTTAAATAAATCTATTCAAACGAGCCGAATAAATGGAAGTTTAATTTAGTATAAATAATATAAAAAAAAGTATAATAAAATCTATAAATTATCTTATCCAATACTCTCAGCTTAGACACAGTAGAAGCTGAGGTAACCTGTTTTCATTGAATGGAACTCTATACACTCTCAAGAAAATTCGAATTGAAACGAAAGTCTTGTTAGAAACCTGAACGAACAATACAAGTGGGAACCCTTGCGTTGCATTTTACTTTTGTTGTGCCCTATTGCTGTGCTATTGTTACGTATAGAATGCGCCAAGACGTACGTTCTACGCTGCTTATTTTCATTTATTAATAATTAAAAAACTTACGCTGCCAAAGTACACACAGATTTTAAGTTTTTTTTTTATGAAATAAGGGGGCAAACGAGCAAACGGGTCACCTGATGGAAAGCAACTTCCGTCGCCCATGGACACTCGCAGCATCAGAAGAGCTGCAGGTGCGTTACCGGTCTTTTAAGAGGGAATAGGGTAATAGGGGAGGGTAGGGATGGAAGGGAAGAGAATAGGGTAGGGGATTGGGCATCCGGTAAACTCACTCACTCGGCGACCACAGCACAAGCGCTGTTTCACGCGGCACGCCGGTTTTCTGTGAGGACGTGGTATGTCTCCGGTCGAGAAGGCCCATTCATGCCGAAGCATGGCTCTCCCACGTCAAAAATTCAAAGTAAAAAAGTAGTTCAATTTTACAACGTGTGTTGTAGGATAACGTCACTTAACTACACATAGGGTCTGTTTCACCACTTCCTAATAAGAGCCGAATAGGCTATACATCACTTATCTTGACAGATGAATAATTATTATGAAGAATCTGTCTAAAAAGTTGTGGATCGCCTATTCGGCACTTTATAAGAAAGTGGAGAAACAGACCCTTATACTTGTAAATTATTATGCTTAACTTATTTTTAACTTATTTACCTAAATATGCACATTATATTATATTCATGCACTAACTTTACTATAGTTAATTTTAAAAAACCAATTTATAGTCCCATTCTAATGAAGAATTGTAGCTGATAATTATAAGTCTGATAAAAAGTTTCAGTTTTAATTAATTACACTTATATAAGTATTAAACCAATTTATGGTCCCATTCTAATAAAGAATAATTGTGGCCGATAGTAATTATAAGTATGATAATAATTATTATAATAATTATCGTCTACAATCTCAGATCAAAAATCTCCAACATAATAATATTTGCAACTTTATCGAGTGACGTTAAGCGACTTCCACGCGTACAACAAACATTGTAAATAATGTAAATTAATAATTATTCAAAAATAAAAAAATCCGACTGCAAAAAAATGTTTACTGAAAAGACCGAAACAAGACCTAACTCTGCCGGAGGCATCGAATCCAGGTTTTAATTGATACGACTCTTGCTTACGAGTTTCATGCCAAGATGAATAGAAGGCTACATAGAAAAATGTAGAAGAAGAAAGTGGATTGAAGCTATTATACATATTTAGAATCAGTGTTTAAAATCCATCATTTTGATACCCCACTCGATATGCTTGGTAGATTTTTTTTGCTTCACAATATGGCGTCAAACATCCGCCAATTTGGTTTTATTTTATGTCTCCTATCTAAGAACACTTGGGCTGTTAAGACAAATCTAACGATACCTCGAATGTGAAAATCCGTTTAGCGGTTCTGAAGATACAAAGTAATAAAGAATATTACAAACATACAAGATACGCGCTGAAAACATGACCCCCCTGGCAGTCGGGTAATAATAATAATCGGCCAAGTGCGAGTCGGACTCGCGCACGAAGGGTTCCGTACTGGTATAGAGTGAAAGTAGACAAAAAATTGTGTTATTATTGTATTTTTAGTATATTTTGTTGTTAAAGCGGCATCAGAATAATATATAAAAACAATCTGTGAAAATTTCAGAAGTCTAGCTATAGCGGTTCTTGAGATACAGCCTGGAGACAAACAGACAGACGGATAGACGAACAGACATCGAAGTCTTAGTAATAGGGTCCCGTTTTTACCCTTTGGGTACGGAACCCTAAAAATATAATCTTTCCTAGCTGTCGGGTAAAAAATAAAGTTCACAGTATATATTTTGTATTATTCGCTTTAACTCGAATGTAATCAATCCAACATTAACATCGTTCGCGTTTGCGTCCTTTGAATATATAATTAAAGACCATTTATTCCCTTCACAAGTCACATTTCAAATCCTGGCAGTTCTATTCGAAAGCGTTTCAAATGTTTCATAAAATAAGCGAGTTTCAAACTGTTTCTAGGAATTCATTAGTTTTTTGTTAAAATTTAATTACTTTGAAGGCTTAGAGGTATAGTAATTATACTAAATATTTCGGTTTGCGCATTTCTATAAACTATACTGTCTACAATTATTATTACTCAGGTAAAACTTTTTAAGGCTTTTTGATACTTCCCTGCATTTCTGATATTTACTCCTATTAAAACTGTATGATCAGGGCGAGCGAAGCGAGCCCTAGTATGCCCAAATCGCTCAACAATTTTGTAGGAATTTGGTGTGGATAAACTTTGAGTTCCGAGAAAGGACATAGGATACATCTTGTCCCGGTTGTAATGTACGGTTCCTGTACGATAAACTAATTTCGGCGTTGTGCAGTTTGCGGGCGTCGTCTAGCAAGTATATATTATAATAGTTGACAACGAAGTTCTTAATGAACGAACGAATATTATAAAGCTGAAGAGTTTGTTTGTTAGAACTCGCTAATCTCAGGAACTACTGGTCCGATTTGAAAAATTCTTTCAGTGTTAGATATGTTATACCTTCGGCTGCCGAAGGTTTCGCCGAAGGTCCGAGCAACCGTCGAGATTGAACGAACTGTTACGAAAGACTGAGTGAGAGAGCGACTGATAATTTATCAGTAATCTTTATCACGCTCAAACTAATAGGAGCGAAGAAACAGAAGAAAATGTGGATAAAACGGGGAAAATTATTTGAAAAGGCTTATCTCGCAAAACACTGGAGCAATTTTTATGTTGTTTGGTACAGATAAAAAGTAGACCACGTGAAGTGATCATAGAAAAAAAAAAAAAAAGGCTATTTCGTTTGGGATAATTTGTCTGTGAAATTGCTAATTTAGGTGATGATAGGCGAAGCCGTGCGGAACGTCTAGTGTTCTCATAAAATAACAAGTGTCAGTAAAATAATGAAACGGGGCTTTTATGAACTCGTATCTAGCAATATATTTTCATTACGAATTTCGTATTTTCCCCTGGCCGCCGGGGCTCTATTTGTCACTATTTTGGCTAGTCCTGATGTTGTCATATTTTGCGTTACAAATGGGCCTTTTCGACCTCTAAAGCGCCATTATTTTATATTAAGCTAACTTTTCGAATAAATTAATTGTGGTGTATGATTTAAAATAATGCACTATGAGAATATTGTTTTTCAAGATTAAAATCGCCATTCTAATACTATACAGGCGAAAGTTTGTGAGTTTGTAAGTGTGTGAGTGTGTATGTTTTTTACTTACTTAGCTTGAAGAAAGCTTCAATATTTTAAGGTGAAAATTAGCCGAATCGGTTCAGCCATTCTCACGTTTTAGCGAGAATAACAAAATTGAAATTTCATTTTTAATTAATTTAGATTAAGTATCATAATATATATTCATAACATGAATTCTATTCATTTTATAACATGAATTCTATGAGATTAAATTGTCAACGGGGCTGATCCGGGCTGATGGACGTCAAAAAAAGAGTGATGCTGTCATGTATCACACGTCTATTTTTACCACGCAGTGTTGTTACTGATAGTGACATCTCGCTTGCTCAGGCCTTTGTTTCTCTATTCCGCTAGGTATATTAACTTTATGATCTATACAAAACTGTGAAAAGCACGATCTGTCAATAGTGTTTAAAATACACCCTGGTCATAATCCATAACTACCATACATTGATTTAAACAAAAAAAACTTTACAAAATAATCTATTGTACTACTAAGATAGAATCATTTTACTGCGGGAAAACAACCATTAAAATTTCACACTGTATACACCAACAGCCATCCAGCACTACAGAGATCGTGTATTATCTACCTACGTCCTACACATCTATTCAAAACGGCATTGCATTGATAAAAATATACAGTTTCAATTTGCTAATCAGAATCAAAGATTAAAAATAATCGGCCAAGTGCGAGTTGGACTCGCGCACGAAGGGTTCCGTACCATCATAGAGCAAAATTAGACTAAAAATTGTGTTTTTTGTATGGGAACCCCCCTTCATTTTTTATTTTATTTTAATATTATTATTAAATATTAAAGTACAAGTATAACTAAAGATTTTGTGGAAAATTCAAGTACCTACCTGTTGCGATTATTGATATTGAGCAAAAAAGGCTAAAACAATCACGTTTGTTGTATGGGAGCCCCCCTTAAATGTTTATTTTGTTTTGTTTTTAGTATTTATTGTTATAGCGGCAACAGATATACACAATCTCTGAAAATTTCAACTCTCTAGCTATTACCGTTCTTGAGTTAAAGTCTGGAGACAGACAGACGGACAGACGGACAGACGGACAGACATCGAAGTCTTAGTAATAGGGTCCCGTTTTTACACTTTGGGTACGGAACCCTAAAAAACTTAATACCTCTTTTTATATTAATGTAGATCAGGCAGATTAAAAAATAATAACTTTTGAGTGTAGCTTTACGGTATAAACCAGTTTTATTTTCATGTTCAATTTCTATGCACACCTTTGGGCGTAAAGGCAAAAAGGTTGTGACTCCTGGGAGGCCGTGTCCATAAAGAGGGTCATTCAAAACAATGATTTGGGTTCCGCATAATCTCTCCGCATGAAACTAATTTGACATTCGCACGGCGCGGCCATGCATAACAAATGTATGCTTCAACGGTCATAAAATATGCACACTTCGTCACATCGTGAGGGCCTTGATCTATGTGATAGTAATCAGGAATATATTGCAAGACACGAATAGTTGAATAATTTGTAGTTAGTAATTTCTCATAATCTTTTTATTTTGTTTCTAAGCTGACTAAGAGCAAGGGAGTCCCAAAAAGAATATCCTTAATATTTGAATAAAATGAAAATTTAAGGGGGCTCCGATAAAAAAAAACACAATTTTTGGCCTATTTTTGCTCTATAACGGTACGGAACCTTTCGTGCGCGAGTTCGACTCGCACTTGGCCGATTTTTGTATTTTGTATTTTGCAGGTAACAAGTACTATTAATTTGGGTTGTCTGAAGGCTCTGCATTTCGTTATAATTATGATTGATTATTGAATGTGCAAATAGTATGTTTTTCTTTTCTAAAGTGATACAGTAATAATTTTCTAAAGTATACTGTACATATTATAGGTAGTATTATAGCAATTAAGGTTAAAGATTTTTTAACCGACTCCAAAAATGGAGGTTATCAATTCGACGCGTATGTATGTAATATTTCCAGAACTGCCCAATTTTCGTACAATATATTATTAGTACTTATATCAGTGTCTGAACAAATGTGCCAAATTTCAAAAGTGTATGTATGTATGTATGTTTTTATGTTTGTGTTCGCATATCTCTGGAAATATCATTCCGATTTCAGTAATTCCTTTTTTGTAGAACTATAGGTATTGTTCAACTTAGGGAATAGTGCAAGTTTCATCAAAATCGGTTCAGTAGTTTTGAAGATAGGGAGTTTTAATTCTTAATTATGTACAAATTTGAAGTTGGTTTTATCTTTTTAAAATACAGTTATTTAATAACAAACTACACGCGAAAAACTTTGACACTTATCTAGTAGGCTATAGATCAAAGCGTGTACCGAGCTATGAATCTGCAATGTCACATACGGTGAGTGCTCTCAAATCCGACACAATATATCGGGGGATGATGAGCTGTAGCTTGAATGTTTTTGTTCGTCCTTTTGCAAGTTTGCTTTGGGCTATACTTTGATATTTTTAATAGCAAACATGCGCGCTGTTTTTGTGATATTTTAGTTAGTTCTTTAACCAACTTCCAAATAGGAGGTTATCAATCCGACGAGTATGTATCTAACATTTCCAGAATTTCCCAATTTTCGTATACTATGTTGGTCTATATCAGCGTCTGAACAAACGTGCCGTGAAAAAATGAACGTGCCAAATTTCAAAAGTGTATGTATGTACTATGAATGTATATACAATATGTTTTTATGTTTGTGTTCGCATATCTCCGGAACTACATGTCCGATTTGAATAATATATTATCGATAGGTACAATAATATGGTACAAGCATTTTAATTTAAAAAAACAAAAACTTCTATAAATTGCTCAATTATTTCTCTGTTTCCACACGATGTGATGTAGCATGACCACTGAGCTGTGAATCTAAACGAGTTCTCAACTTCTCAACGAGTCCAAAAAAATCTACAAAATATTTGCGGGTACATTTTTAACGCGCGTTTTGTATACACACTCACGTCAAGTGTGTTCGTTTCTATTATATGTGAAAATAATGACATAGCATTATATTCATCCCCACGCAAACGAGTACTTAGGGGCCTTCCATAAAGTATGTCACACCTAAAGGAGGGGGTTGACGAAGTATGACAAGGAGGGGACAGGTCCTAAGTTTTAGAGACGTTACATTTTAAAATTAATAAATTGAATAGCGAAATATAAAATATTGAGGTGGTTTTAATTTTTAAGACGTACGAAATTGCTTAACGTCACACTAGGGAGGGTCACAAATGTGACCACCTGTGACAGGGGGGGGGCAGTCTAAAAATTATGAAAATCAGTGGCGGCGTCGGGGCGGGGGCGAAGCTGGGCAACTGCCCAGGGCACCGGATAAAAAAGGGCGCTGAAGGCAAACAAAAGGGGCGCCAAATTTTTGAGTACTGCCAGCATCCTGGGCGCCGAAGAGTTCTCGGCAAGGGCGGTAGTGCCGGCACATGATAAAAATCATGTGCCGTACTATATGGATGGTCCCTTACAAGTACGGTTAGAAATTACTAATACACAAAGCACGTGTCAACCCCCCGCCCTCCAGTATGGAGAGCCCGGACCGTTATTAATGCGTCCATATCAATTTCACGCCCCTAGCGAAGGGTGAATTTAAAAAATGAGAGATTTCTCACAAAACTGAAGCACCGAATAATAGGGTGTATTGTAAACATTTTTTACTCTCCCGCGCTTACGAAACCCCTTTTGAAGTGAAGCCTCTACATGTCTCTGTTTCGTTCTTTGAAATGCATGGGTACCTGCACCTTCTATTATAAAAATAATAATGAAGACGTGAGTGGAAGAATCGAATAAGTAACATTTCGTAACATACGGGCAATAACTCATTTTTTCCCTAATTATTTTAATAAAACTTGTAACTTATCTACTTCATAACCTAGCTAATATATCTGGCTACACATACAATCCATAGTTTTTCTATTTCAAATAACTTTTCCGGCCCTAAAGCCTCTATTTAAGCAAAAAAACGGGAAGTTTTTTCATGTTACTTACCTTATTCTTCCACTCACGTCTTGAATTATGCTCATAAAATATTTTGCTTTACGAAAAATTTTGTTTTTTATTGGACATTGTACAATGATGAATCATAACCATGATTGCCACTAGCAAAGCCACAGTTTAAACTTTAAAGCACAAACGACGACGCAGCAATCACAATTATTGTTATTCGAATAATATTATTCACGAGGTGTGAACAAATTTAATGGTCCAAAAGCCCATAATTATTATAGGTGGGGATTGCTCTGTAGTGCTTCTTTTTAATGAAAAAAGGGGGCAAACGAGCAAACGGGTCACCTGATGGTAAGCAACTTCCGTCGCCCATGGACACTAGCAACAGAAGAGCTGCAGGTACGTTGCCGGCTTTTTACGAGGTAATAGGGTAGAGGAAGGTAGAGAAGTGAATAGCGGAGGGTAGAGAAGGAAATAAGGGAGGCTAGGGAAGGGAAAAGTGTAGGGGATTGGGCTTCCGGTAAACTCACTCACTCGGCGAAACACAGCGCAAGGGCTGTTTCACGCCGGTTTTCTGTGAGCCCGAGGTATTTCTCCAGTCGAGCCGGCCCATTCGTGCCGAAGCATGGCTCTCCCACGCTACCTCCAAACCAAACGCAGAAAGAACTTTCAGCTTTTATTCATTCTGAACAAAATGTTTATTTGTTGTTTGTTTGTATTAAATAAGTTGTATTGAGTGCGAACAAATTAATATTTAACTGTTAATTTATTTATGATATTGAATGTACTGTAACTTCTTGGTGGAAATTCATGTTTCACAGTAATACACACTTTTACTGTTAATTTATTTGCTCTAATCGGAATGGAATTAAACATTGTTAAGTACTTCATAATATTTTTTCATTCCCCTAAATAATAATACTGTGTACATCTTTATGCGTTGTCTATTTAATGCATTTTTAATATATTTCAAAGCTATAAAGAACATAAATAAAAACATACAACAACATACGACAACTTTTAAGTAGATAGTAGAAACTTATAGCTTCTTACTTTACTTAAATGCACGGGAGGACTAATTTTCCTCGGAATATTTTATAATCTGAACTTTTTACTTACAAACTTCACTACTTCGTCAATTTGAAGCGCTTTTACCTTTCACAGGTACATTATATTCTTATATTTACTTTGAATGTGAGACTTTATCTTAATCAAGTCTTCTATTATAATTGATAAGTATAATATTGTAAACTAAAGCCTTCGTGGTCCATACTCCATTGGTTAGGAGCGTGGCTCTTGAGTCGGAAGTCGTAGGTTCACTTATTGGAAACATGTTATTTCCTAGTATGGTTAGGACAATGCAGGCTGATCACCTGATTGTCTGACAAGTAAGATGATCCATGCGTCGGGTGGGCATGTAAAAAGTCGGTCCTGCGCCTGATCTCTCGCCAATCGTATCGGTCGTCCGTCCCACTGGGTTATGAGCGTAAATAGGAATAGAGAGTGCTCTTGTGTACTGCGCACACACTTGGGCACTATAAAAATTACTCCTGCGTAACTGCCTGGTTTTCAGTGAAACCGGCCACCGTCACAGAAAAGCGTCGCGAAAAGTACTGGTCGCCAGCAGTATTTTCGGGCCAATACGACCTTCAAACCTTCAAGTAGAGAGCCAGCTGCAGCAATGCACTTGCCACTCTTCTGATGTTACGTGTGTCCATGGGCTACGGTAGTTGCTTTCCATCAGATGACTCGTTTGCTCGTTTGCCCCCTAATTTAATTAAAAACAATAAAGTTTTGCACTATATGATAGTAATTAGATTAATTTATTTATTTTATACAGGATGCAATTAAATTTTTTTTAGGGCTTAGGTATCATTGGGAGAATTCATTAAACCATAGCAATAGGGTGTTAATTTTTTAACAATAAAATAATATTTAATGTTCTTAAAATAACAACATTAACCCACTTAAAATCGTTGCAGAACGGTCACTTCGTGGTGGTGGGTAGATTGGGGGTGATGCCGGATGCGGAGGACACGACACGCGCAGGCGACGCGTAGTGACCAGTGTCCATTAAATGTACAGTGTTTGTAGGATAACTTTCAGATGCTATTTCTCAACATTTTAGTACTGAGTGATTATAAAAGAAAAATACGTGTATTTTTATTTTTAACAAGGATCAATATATCGAAATTTGGCCGGAAGGTTTAATTGCATAATATTTAGCTCGGTCGACAAAGTATTTGTAGAGTGCGTGAGCGGGAACCTAAGCGATTTCTGCTGGAACTTATTCAGGGTGGTTAAGGACAAAACATACTAAAAGTCCTGACATCTAGGAGGTGAGCCGGCGGGAGGGGGGGGGGGGGACAAAGGTCTGAATTTTTGGTTTTTCGTCAATAACTAAAATGGATATATATTTAAGCGTTTTTGGAAATTCTACCCCCAAGGGGGTAAAATTGGGGTTGACAGTTTGTATGAAACTTAGTAAATTTTAAACCGATCGGTTTGAGACTTTGCATGCATAAAGCTACTATGACGTAGGCATCTCCTAAGAAACGTGATCCAACTATGCTAACGTGGACGAAGTCGCGGGCAACAGCTAGTTAATCCATAAAATTAATCCATTAATCTATTAATGGATTAATTATCACTGGGTCACCGCCTCTCTTTCAGATACGGAGGACAGATCAAAATCGGTCCACCCGTTTGGATGCTACGATGCCACAGACAGACAGACAGACAGACAGACAGACAGACAGACAGACAGACAGACAGACAGACACGTCAAACTTATAACACCCCTCTTTTTGGTCGGGGGTTAAAAAGGGAGAGCAAAGTTCAATACAAAAATTATGCTTGTCTGTGGGCGGCGCCCTAGAAAATTAAATTTGCAACAACTTTGGTTCTTATCATTTTTGTAAGAAATGAAAACAAAGAAGATGTGGTCAAAAATAGACAACTTTTAAATCAATATGGCGGCTAACGCACCGGGTGGTTTTTGGATTTAGCCCGACCGCACATTGTCCGAATTCTGATCAGAAACATTTGAATTCCGCCGGATCGCCACCTCGCACATTATCCGAAATATCCTTCCGGCGAGTTTGAGCTCACTCGGCTCCGTACAAAATGTAAGAACAGCGCGGACGTTCAACTGTTTCTGATCAGAACTGTCGTACAATATGCGGCCAGGCTTAAGCTATTTAAAGCTCTCCCAAAGCATCAGCGTAAAAAAAATCTGACTATAATTAATTCGAGGTTGCCCTACATGTCTGAGCTAACGAGTCTGGGGTAATAGCAGATATTTCGCAATATCTGCTGTCAAACGCCTATTACTTACCGATCGCAAGATCTCCCTGCGGAATCACCCTGCGGAAAAAATGTAAAATATCTTCCAACAACCATAGATTTATCTACAAATCTCTAGATTTTTTAACGTTAACTTGCACAGATACACACATATCAAATCATTACACTTAATTCGGCATTCTCAAGTAGACCTTTGCGCTGTTGATTATTTATAAACACTGTTTAAACTTATTATCATAGAAAGAGATAAGAAATCTCGCAAATCATAATTATTGTCATAATTGAAGACGTGAGTGGAAAAACACGATAAGTAACAGTAAGGGTGAATTGCACCAGAAGCGTAGGTTATCGTCAAATATGGCGACTTTTGCTAGGGATTTGACAGTTTATTTCACATTTTGTTATGGTTAAAGTTATAGCTAAAGTAAGCCGGTGCAACCCATTCTAAATAATCAACCAAGTGCGAGTTGAGCTCGCGCACGAAGCGTTCCGTACCATTACGGAATAGGCAAGAATTTCTTTTTTGTATGTATGCCCCCCTTAATAATTTCTTTTATTTAAATTTATTTATATTTACATTTTTTTTTTATTTACAATTTGGGGCCATCTATGGGCTAACAGCCCATATCCTTTTTTTGCCATCTTTATTTAGTTTATTCGCACCAAGGATAATTTATTATTTACAATATATTGTGATTGTTGTCCATCACGCCATGGACCTTTTTTATATATAATATATAAATATATAGTATATAAAAATTATAAAATATAAATTAAATACTAGAATAGAATATAATATATACACATATTATATACAATTTATTTATATGTCGTATCCGGTCATGAATACAGACACGAAACGAAGCGCAAGTGCGCCACCAAGCGGCAAATTGGTGCAACTTAGAAATGGCGCGCTTCGACAGAGTCGTAAAGCTCTGGTAGGGTGGAGCGTCGTTCACTCTCGCTCCAGCCGTCGACCAGTCAACAAGTGCTTACGAAACTGTCCTACGTTTCGCTTTGTGTCAGTGTAGTGTAGTGTACAGTGAAGTGTTCGTGTATAGTGTCGAGAGAATAGTGATTGTGTACAGTGTTATAATAATTTAGTGCTCTGATTTGAAGACAAGACTTGATTTTTACAAGTTTTGTTCTTTTGCACGATACCCATCTAAGCCCACAATGTCTGAAGGTTCTGATCTAAACTCTGTCCATCCGACATATACTGCGTGACTGGTGAGACATGTTCAATACTTGAGGACGTGATATTTGGCTATTATATTAGTTGGAAAAAAATAATATAAAAAAATAATATCACTTGATCACTGAGTAAATGTAGCTTAAAGTTAAATAATTATTTACCCAACGCATGGACACCCCGAGCGGGAGGGGTAGTTGTGTGGTGTTTCTTTGGTAGCGCACGCCTCTGCACCGGCCGCATAGTATGCCTACTTGCCTAGCCGCGTAATTTACTTGGTATCCATGATTCATAAATTTTTGGGAAATTCAAAAAAAAAATTAAGAACCTAATTTTATTACATATTTATAATGAGAATCGAGTACTGAATACTCTCCTTAAATATCGGTATTGACTCACCAGTCATGCTGTATTTATTTTTTATTAATTATTAAAGAATAAATAGAACTGTGTATTTTGTGAAAATTTCAAATATCTACCTGTTACCATAATAGGTATTAATATTAATGTCGAGCAAAAAAAAGGAAAAAATCTCAATGTTTGTATGGGAGCACCCCTTAAATATTTAATTTATTTTGTTTTTAGTATTTGTTGTTATAGCGGCAACAGAAAATAGAAATACATAATCTGTGAAAATTTCAACTCTCTAGCTATTACCGTTCTTGAGATATAGCCTGGAGACAAACAGACGGACAGACAAACAGATGGACAGACGGACAGACGATTAGACATCGAAGTCTTTAGTTCCGTTTTTACTCTTTGGGTACGGAACCCTAAAAATAAAAATTTATTGTTTTTTTTTTTCATAAATGGAGGCCATTAGGGCCGGTAAAATGATTTGAAATAAAATAAAAACTGTGCATTTTATGTGTAGCCAGATATATTAGCCATGTGATGAAGTAGATGAGTTACAAGGTTTGTTCAAATTATAAGAGAAAAAATAAGTAAATGTCCGTATGTTACAAAATGTGAGTTATCTTGTTCAGCCACTCACGTCTGATGACGTGTTGACGTGACGTATTAACATAAAGTTATGCAATCGAACCATTTTAAAAAAACAACTAATATTTTCCGGTTGATAGCTCTTATATAAGCAGAAGATAGAACTCCCTATCAGTATACCTCGGAATCTAAGCAGTCTCGCTTGTCATCATGATTTACTACTATTTACTATTTACTCTGAGTATACTACTTTTAGTTTATAAGTATCGAAACCGCAACAAAGATTACTGGAAAAAGAAAAACATAGTGCAGGAGGAGGGACTATTACAGACGTTCATAACAAGACAATGCTCTTTGGGAGAAGTCTACTTGGACATTTACAAGAAGTATCCTAACGAGAAGTATATAGGAGTGTTTTTAAACGAGCCGGCCCTTATCGTAAAAGATCTGAACGACGTTCACGCCGTCCTGCAGGGCGACTTCCTGAATTTCTTCAGTCGCGGCACCGTCCAAAATCCGCGGGACGTTCTCGCGGACAACGTGCTGTTCATAGACAATTACCCGCGATGGAGGCTCATCAGACAGAAAATGACGCCCATCTTCACGAGCAGGAAGCTCAAGAACATGTTCTACATCATGGACAGAATCGCCTGCGACTTCATCAGTGGCGATAAAAACGTTCAGTTCATGAACACTGACTCGTTCCACGCTCTCTCCGTGTATACTACCGCCTGCATCGCTGCTACTGTCTTCGGCCTGGATGGGAGCCCAAAGAACTTCACCGACTCCCCCTTCCTCCGCATGGTGAATGATGCTGTAGGATCGAGCTTCGCCTTCAACTTCAAATTCTCTGTTTCGACGATCTCGCCCCGTCTCTTCAACCTATTGAATCTGAAATTCTTCGACGCCTACAAGGATTTCTTCGTCGGCGTCTTCAAGCAGGTGATCGACCGACGAAGACGGGACAAGGACCCTCGTCACGATTTCATCGACACCTGCATAGAACTGCAGAACGGCGGAAGGATGCAGGACCCTATCACGGGGTACGAGCTCGATCCGTCGGACGAGGTGTTGGCCGCTCAGGCGTTCTTCTTCTTCTTGGCCGGAGTAGACACGTCCGCGACGACTATGCACTTTGTTCTATTGGAGCTGGCCAGTAATCCTAAAGTACTAGCCCGGCTTCACGACGAAATAGACGAGGTGTTTGCCAAATGCGGGGACGCTTTGACGTACGACGCCGTCGACAACATGCAGTACTTGGAGATGGTGTTAAACGAGTCGATGCGCAAACATTCACCGATCGCTCAGATTCAGAGGCAGTGCGTCAACAAAACGATACTGCCGGGGGGACTCAGAGTGGAGAAGGGTGAAATCATAGTGATACCTATTCACGCGTTGCACAGGGATGAGAAAAATTTCCCGAACGCTGACGTATTCGACCCCGAAAGGTTCTCGCTGGAGAATATCAAAAACATCAAGAGAGCCAGTTTCCTACCCTTCGGGGGAGGAAATCGTATTTGCATAGGTAAGTGTTTTAACATAATGTTTTTATTTTATTGCGTTATAGGTGCTTTAAAAGTAGCTATGGCGAAAGTTTAGTATGTTTTAGTTCTCAAAACTTAATATTATTTCATCAGAATTAAAATGTTTAGTAACTAATTTATGAAATGACTGATGTAATGAAAACTGGCCAAGTCAAATCTAATCTAGTTTAAGATCTCACATTATTTAAATAACATCAATTGTTATAGATATTCAATAAAGCAAAGAAATAGACTCTATTATTTGTTCATAATGTTATTTGGTTCCTATACATACATATATTTCGATTTTCCATGAAACTTGGCACTTATTTAGATCTCCATCCTTTTTACGGCGAAGACCATAGACAAGAATAATGTTTGTATGGAACTTGGCTCTCCATTTACATTTATGTTTTTGGTGGGATAATAATTATCTAATATTATATATTTTATTGTATTCAGTAAAAAAATACTATATTGTTCAATTGATAGATATTGTATTTATTATATAATTTATATGTGTATTTTATTTATCTTATCGTGTTGTTTTATAATTTTAAATATTATGTTTAGTATTTTTTTATCGGTTTCCTTGAAGAGACTGCTTCCAGTAGTAAGGCTGCCAATTCAACTGTTTCTTTTTTATATTGTAAATTTATTTTGTTAGTTGCAATAAAGAGTTTATTTATTTATATCTTTCAGGTGAACGACTGGCCCGCCTCCAAGTAAAATCTGGCGTCACATGGTTCCTACGAAACCACACGCTAAAGGAACAAGCATTCAACCCGAAAAAGTATGACAAAATCACATTCGCTAACAAAGATACCTGTGCTGGTTTTAAACTGATACCGAGAAACTAAAACAGTTTAGTAACAAATGACAATATTATTATTTAAGAATTCTGAGATGTGTGTGATTGTGAGGATTACTTTGATAAATTTTCTGTGAAGTTTCCTTTCAAATTTTCACATATATTATATCGCCGCAAATTAAGGGCCAAAACTTTTACACGATCAACTATGATAATATGCAATTGTGCATGCTAAAGTGTCTCTGTCCGGCACCTCTTCACACCCAAACCGCAGAATCGATTTGGCCGAAATTTTGTATGGAGATACTTTGAGTCCCGGTGAAGGACAAGGGGTACTTTTTATTTCGGAAAAATGTACGGTTCTACGTGATAGATGAATTTTGGCGCAACGGAATTGTGACTGTCTAGTAGTTTATATTGTTTCTGTTTGTTATCTAGTAGTTTATATTTTAACTAGCTGTCCCGGCAAACGTTGTTTTGCCATTTGAAGTATTTCTACTTCATCAGTTGATACAATATCTTACCCCCTCTTTTGTGAATTGACCACACCAGATGTTAAGTTGGAAGAAGACAAATATATTTGCGAAAACCGCATTCAAATCGGATCAGTAGTTTTCGTGTGATAGTGGAACAAACATACAGACAGACAGACAGATAGACAGACTGACAGATAGACAAATAAAATTAAATTAAGAAATTTAAAAAAACCCCCGCCAAAAAACTTTAAAAAGTAATGAAATAACATTTCCTGACTTTAAGTTTAAATCATTCCTAAGAGTAAAGTAATATTTTAGTCCATAATAATTGTTGTCAAGGTGTGTCGGGGGACCGCTAAGTAAACTACCACAACAGCGACTTTTGCATTTTGTATCGCCATAATAGTCGCTGATTCTCTCGATTCGGGTCGCTGTGAACAGACCCTTAATTTATATTGTTATGTGAAATCAAACATCTACATTAACGGTCCCCCGACACACCTTGACAACAATTATGGACTAAAATATTACTTTACTCTTAGGAATGATTTAAACTTAAAGTCAGGAAATGTTATTTCATTACTTTTTAAAGTTTTTTGGCGGGGGTTTTTTTAAATTTCTTAATTTAATTTTATTTTATGCTTTTTAAACTTGTGCAGAATAATTCCTATCAACTGGATCATATCCCAATGAATACCATCTATAAAATATGTCCTCTTGTATGAGGCCATCAATATGAGCCCAAACATGAAACCTCCACTTTAGGTTCATACGGAGCTTGGCTCCTATAGAATCCAGGTGATGCTGCAGCAGCAGCAGCATGCAAATATTTACTGTTTATCTACGTCTTACTGGTTGTCGCAATTAAAATGAGCCCAAACACGAAACCTCTGCTCTAAGTTGGTGAGGAGTTGGGTATCCTATTGATTACCAGGTGATGCTGCACCACCAGGTCAACTTTCCAATAATGTGTATATATTCATAAGAGTCTCGAACCAGGATGCAAAATATAAAACCCATCAAACGACTGCAAGTTGCTAATCGTCCTATCACGAACCAGATTACCGTGATATTTCAGCAATGAGCAGGCTGATGATGATGAACTATAGCTAAGAACACTCACCGTCATGTCAGCTTTCAAACAAAAAAAACTAGATCAAAATCGGTCCACCCGTTTGGATGCTACGATGCCACAGACAGACAGACAGACAGACAGACAGACAGACAGACAGACAGACACGTCAAACTTATAACACCCCTCTTTTTGGTCGGGGGTTAAAAACTAACTACATTTTTGGCTTCCATAGCGATGTAGTGACACCCCCCGCTTATTATTTTTTGAATATCTTTAATGTACAGAATCTTCATTTCTACAGTTTTATTATATGTATAGAAATATAGATTAGTGCTACTAACTTGTTTTGAAACATAAAAGTGACAGTAGATAAAGTACGTTTGATTTGACTGACCAATGACCAAGGAACTTCTACCCAAACCCAATGACCAATCCAGACGTTTTGTAGTTTGTATAACTCGAAGTTGACTAAGGGACTGCATATTAGATAAACTTGGTTGATTATGTCTTTATATAAAATGTAGAAGTGCCGCGATAACTGAGTTTTGGCGCAACGGAGTTGCGGGCGTCATCTGTCAATATAATATGTTGTTGCATTTTCTCGGATTTTTCGTATATTTCCAATGAAGCAATGCAGTACCTGTATATCGGAACGTCGTCCTTGTACCACACGACTAGAAGCAGCACGTCGGGCGGCGAGGGGGTGCGCGTGTCGCAGGGCATCGTGGCCTCGCCGCCCGCCACAGCCGACAGGTTCGTCGCGTCCGACGCCTCCACGTACGACCCGGGCCGGAGACCTGTCGATAACGATAATATTAGTAATAAAAACCGGCCAAGTGCGTATCGGATCACGCGCAAAATAGGGTTCCGTAGCACCGCTAGTTTTTGAAAATTTATGTATGGTCAATGAATGTACATATAAAACATGTTTTACACTACTAACAACATCATCTCAAAGGAATTTGAACGAAAAGTTCCTTTATACTTCGCCGAATACATTTTTTTTAGTTGATCGACTATTACTCAATAGCTTATGAAGTCTAGCCGTGATAGTTTTCCTTTTAAATTCAGCATATTTCCTACTCCCGTGAATTTTTTCACATTTCCAGAAGCAACCGCTTAACTGGTAGAAGGGGGGGACACTGGACTCTAACGATTTTTTCCACTTTAAAACTTAATTTTTCACAAATAGATCCCTAAATCGGAAAATGATCTATGAATACTCATAATATTTTTAAAAAACCTATCCCACACCGACACCCCACACGATGGGATGGGCGCGAAAAAACAAATTCAACCCCGCTTGATGTGTAGGGGAGGTACCATAAAAAAATATATATTTTAAATATTTTATGTACCATTTTGTCGGCATTATTAATGTGTATTCATGCCAAATTACAGCTTTGTAGGTCCTATAGTCTCTGAGCAAAACCGCGGACGCACAGACAGACGGACAGACGGACAGACGGACAGACGGACAGACGGACGGACAGACCGAAACTATAAGGGTTTCTTGTTGACTACGGAACCCTAAAAATGCGAATGTGTATGTCTGTCGTTCTGGTTCTATAATATTATGCAATATTTTTCGTCGCGCTTAAACTATTGTATTCTAGGTCTCTAAAATACATTCCTCGTAAGCAGCTTAGCCGAACAAATTTTAAGATACAGTTTCAACGCTATTTTCATTTGTCGCAAGACTACTCATACCCGTGGGAGAGCCATGCTTCGGCACAAATGGGCTGGCTCGACTGGAGAAATACCACGGGCTCACAGAGAACCGGCGTGAAACAGCGCTTGCGCTGTGTTTCGTCGAGTGATTGAGTTTACCGGAGGCTCATTCCCCTACCCTTTTCCCTTCCCTACCCTCCCTTATTTCCTTCCCTACTCTCCTCTATTCCATTCCCTACCCTCCCCTACCCTATTACCCTGTTCCCTCGTAAGAGGCCGGTAACGCACCTGCAGCTCTTCTGATGCTGTGAGAGGGCGACGGAAGTTGCTTTCCATCAGGTGACCCATTTGCTCGTATGCCCCCTTTTATATATATATATATATAAAAGGGGGCATACGAGAATAGGCTATCCACCACTTAACTTAACAGATCAAGTATGGAGAATCTGTCAAAAAAGTTGTGAATAGCCTATTCGGCACTTTATCAGAAAGTAGTGAAACAGGCCCTTATTCACTAAGTCTTGACTCTTGACTAATTGCTTCGTTATAAAATAGTATAATATTATAATATAGAATAATATTTTTATATTGTCTTGCCACCGAAACCGGACGTGTGGGAGTTATTATATGTCCCGCTCATTGTCACGTACCGCAAGCGAGAGAGAGGCATGATCGGCTCGAGCGATCGGCTCAGTTCGTAGACTTTGTCACGTCAAACTACCGTACGTAAACCGACTTAAAAGACTTTTTTAATTAGCCGGATAAGTCACTTGGGTGGGTATAGTCCATACGAAGCGGGCAGAAACAAACTTCATTTGAAAGCAAATGTTATGACAAAATATAGATTGTTGGGTTGCTACGGGCGGTTGGCAAGCAACTTTTAAAATGGTCTTACTCTTGAGGAATTGGATTTGGAAAACCAGCTTCACGTCGAATTCACCGCGTATTCAATCTTAATATAATAGCAAATATTATTATGCGCTTTATTCACGACTCCGTGCTTCTTTCCTTGTCATATTTAATTCGTTAATTATGGTACATTTACCAAAGTATACATAGAGAGTTAATATTGTAAGTGACCACGTCGTCAAGGCGGATTTGTGGGGACAGGCCAGTAATTAAAAATGATTTATGTATGGTAAAGTGGTATTTGCCCAGTTATTTCCACTTTGCCTTCCTTAATGAAGTATAAATTGACTGTCTAAGAATATCATAAAGTATGTGTAATGTGTATATTTTGTGTCTTGTCTTTTTCTATGTCTAATAATGACGTTTCGCCGCTGAACCAATGAAAGTTGGCATTGAGAAAATAAAAATATAATTTTGTTTGTAATTAAAAAAATAAACTAAACATACAAAAGATTGTTTGAAGAATTATGTCACCCTGTCTACATAATATAACAACAGTAGCATATTGATTCAAATAACACTAAAATTAGTTGTTACGAATCTAGGGATCCATAACAGCGATGGGTACTGACAAACTGAGTAACGAACTACAATCACCGATAATTCCTCATTACAATTATTCCAGTCCGAAGAAACGGCTGGCGTGAAATCGTTCGCGAAATTTGAATCGTTCGTTCGCAGTGAATACTAAGGGGATCGTGACAAATGGCCCGATTAACAATCCCAGTCCCGACGAAGGAGATGGCGCGAGTAACGAGCCAATATATCAAAGGATTTTTCTCAACACTGACGAGACTTTGAAGCAATTCCCTGATTATTAACGAGGATCGAACCAGGTTTTGTTATCTCGCCGATGAATATCAATATTCACAGTCTGCTTGGTTATGTAAGCGTATCGGTACAGGAGATAAATGATACTCGACTGTAGAATCGGAAGTGAGTGATTTATTTACAAAACTTACGGCTATTTGTACAAAATCTGATTGATTAGAATGAGACAATATAATACAAAAAGATAGAGACAAAACATAACACATATGAACGAGACAAAAGTTGATATGGGAATACAAATTATAAAAGAGACAAAAAATAGAGAAGGAAGATTTAACACAGTGTGAAAGAGATAAAAACTGAGAGGGGAGATCTGCGAGGGAGGACATGTGAGTGCCTGAACCTCAGCAGATTCGTACCCTGACAAATGTTACCACAGTACCCCCCTTCAAGTGAAACGTACGGATGGCTTACTGATGCGGCCGGATCTCGTTACTCGAACTTGCGGTGATGACGGCAGGCCGGGCGCGGGCGCGCGGTCTCTTTCGCGGCGCAGCGGGCGCAGCGTTGTATCGCTGGACAGACTAAAACCAGCATACATCTGTCTCGAAGAAGAAAATGAAGAGGAGGAGCCGAACCCTGCCCCGTCGAGCCCTGCGCCCGACGTGCCCGCCAGCCCGCTGCGCCGCGAAAGAGACCGCGCGCCCGCGCCCGGCCTGCCGTCATCACCGCAAGTTCGAGTAACGAGATCCGGCCGCATCAGTAAGACATCCGTACGTTTCACTTGAAGGGGGGTGCTGTGGTAACATTTGTTAGGGTACGAATCTGCTGAGGTTCAGGCACTCACATGTCCTCCCTCGCAGATCTCCCCTCTCAGTTTTTATCTCTTTCAACCTTTTAATTTCATAAAAATAAACCTTATTGCTGCTGCGGAACCCTTCATGGGCGAGTCCAACTCGCACTTGGCCGCTTTTTTTGTCTTCATTGTTTTATGTGTGCTTTGTTTTATTGTAGTGTACAGTGAATTTTATGTTGAATAAATGTGTATTATTATTATTAATTACATTTTCATATATCAAAATGACCCGATTCACTGATTAAAGTTAAAAATGGGAAATGAAATGACGATGAATAGTCGCGTATTTATCGTGTGCGGTCGAATCTTTCGGCCAGTTCGTTCGCACGAAAATGTATTTCACCAAATATACGGGTTTATCGGGGAACCTTAAAGTTCGCATAACGAAGTTCATTTCGAGGGGTTTTATGTGAAATACTGAGATAAATTGTATTAGGTGTATTAGAAGACATGATACGCGTTACGTGAAGGTAAAAATGTTACGACGTAAAAGAACATTTTAACTGATACTTTTATTGCCAATTAGGAAAAAATGTAATACAATTTCCTTGTTTGTCAAGCGACATTTCAGATAAGTCCATTATAATATCCATTGTGTACATTTCTAGGATTCCGTACCCAAAGGGTAAAAGCGGAACCCTTACCGAGACTTCGATGTCTGTCCGTCTCTCTGTCCGTCTGTCTGTCTTCAGGCTGTATCTTAAGAACCGCCATAACTAGACCTCTGAAATTTTTACAGATGGCGTATTTCCGTTGCCGTTATTAACAAAATTAAATAAAATATATTTATCCCACACAACAAACTTTTTTTGTCTTTTTTGCTCTTAATCAATAATAGCAACAGGTAGACACTTAAAATATTCACAAGGGTTTTGTTGAGTGTATATTTTGCTATTTCATAATTAATAATTAAATCAAAATATATTATAATAAATATTTAAGGGGGGGCTTTCATACAGAAAAAACAATTTTTAGGGTTCAGTACCCAAAGGGTAAAAACGGGACCCTATTACTAAGACTTCGTTGTCTGTCCGTCTATCCGTCTCCAGGCTGTAACTCAAGAACGGTAATAGCTAGAGATTTGACATTTTCACAGATTATGTATATCTGTTGCCGCTATAACAACAAGTACTAAAAATAAAATAAAATGAATATTTAAGGGCGGCTCCCGTACAACAAACGTGATTTTTTAGCCTTTTTTGCTGTCTCCAGGTTGTAACTCAAGAACGGTAATAGCTAGAGATTTGATATTTTCACAGATTATGTACACCTCTTGCCGCTATAACAACAAATACTAAAAATAAAATAAAATGAATATTTATTGGGGGCTCCCATACAACAAACGTGATTTTTTTGGTCTTTTTTGCTCTATATCAAAAATGGCAACAGGTAGTAGGTACTTGAATTTTTCACAAACGACGTTACTTTAATATTTAATAATAATATTAAAATAAAAGAAAAAAATAAGGGGGGCTCCCATACAAAAAACACAATTTATCGCCTAATTTTGCTCTATAATGGTACGGAACCCTTTGTGCGCGATTCCGACTCGCACTTGACTGATTTTTATTAGTGAAAGGGTAGAGCGTATATTAATTATTATTAATTATTCCATGGCCAGAAACCAATCATTAATATAAATTGTATATAATAAATGATCAAACGAACTTACCAAGTGAAGTTCGATCATTATTATATGAGTCGCTTCATTCAAAGATATATTAACCAAGTAGTCCTTTGTCTATCTGCTAGGCAATCGCGTTTTTTAAAGACGTATGTAGGTAGTTGAAAAAATAACTTCCCATCCCGGCCACTCGCTCCTCGACGCGCCTCATTATGTTTAGAGAGAGGTAATGCAAAAAATCTTTCTTTCTTTCTTTGGGTACTGCAGCAAACATAGTTTCTTGCAGACTGGGTGGGAGGGAGATTATATCTTTGAATGAAGCGACTCATATAATAATGATCGAACTTCACTTGGTAAGTTCGTTTGATCATTTATTATATTTCTTCGCTTCATTCTTCGATATATTAACCAAGTAGATTTTCAGAGTAACGAAAGAAAGATTTTTTACAAAATACTTAGAATTTATATATACTTATATTATACATTATGAATAGTAATCATTATATTCGAGAAATTTTTTTTAACATTATGCCCATAAATAATAATAATAGTCGAAACAAAACTTATGAGACCTCTATGGTTTTGTGATTCAAATGATAACGTACTGGGATCATGGTGATTAAGATTATATAATTGATTCAGCGAAACTTTGTTCGTCGATAAAATTATGGCTTAGGAAAATAGCGAAAGTATTGGAGTCACTAGTCCTGCCTGTCGACTGTCGTCTTACTAATAGGTCCAGTATCAATCCCCGTGTCGGCGCTTGACGTGTCGACGCCGCGCCGCTCTCG
Source organism: Plebejus argus (assembly GCA_905404155.3). Lineage (NCBI taxonomy): Eukaryota > Metazoa > Arthropoda > Insecta > Lepidoptera > Lycaenidae > Plebejus > Plebejus argus. The sequence goes on from FR989936.1 coordinate 16,020,668, forward strand.
CACAGCACCTGCTTTATCCAGCGGCTATTACCGAATGGGAGGTGGCTGTTCTGTGCAGAGCGTTAAACCCGTACTGTAGCATTATCCTATTTAATATAATCTTGAATAACCATCGCAGGGCGTAATAAGTTAATAACTTAAATATTATAACTTCTTCTTCTCTCTTTTTTTTTTTTTATAAAAGAGTTACATAATTTAAGAACATCCGATCACGCCCAGGAGTTTGTCTTTGTAATATAAATTTCGATATCGCTATAATTTAAAAGTTAAAACCGTATTTTTTATTTTGCCGAGTTTTATTATTAGGCAGAAAGTTTTAAGTCAATGATCAGTATTCAGTAGGTACAGAGTGCAAGAAAAAACAAATAATTTATAAGTGGATCCTGGGTACTACACTAGGTACTCAGGTATGGGCTAGGAATTAGAATGTTTACCGGAAAGATTCTTTCAAAAGACACTTTACACATTCATCTAAGCCAATGTCACCATCCAATAATGTCAACATTGTTCATAAACAATGACAGTGCACAGTGACATGGCTGTAGAAGATATCGTTTTACAGCCATTGTCAAATTGTTTGGCAAGGTTCTGATGAAGCAGACAAAGATCTCTGTAATAAGTCTATTAACTAATGAGATTGAAGAGAGTATTTACCTAAAATCTAAGTCGAAGTAGAGCATTTTAGAATAAATTTTAAGGCGTCTACTGTTATAACTCACAACTGTGTCCGGCCCTGTGGTCGTCGACTCGTCGATAGTGTGATTATTGCATATTACAAATTACAATTACAATATGATTGAAATTCGAGAATATTGTGTTCTCGGTCCAGCAGGATAAATATTTATACTAACACTTATATTATTCAAGATTAAGTGTCATTCTGTTATCGTATTTATCATTGCATTTATTTAGCATTAAAAATTTCAATCGCTGAAAGCCAGTTGCATTCCGCGACGGGGTTCAGAAATCAGGTGTCAGAACACCTATCAGTTGAGGTAGCTCACGAATAGTACACTGATTTAACTGTTCTATATTATTTCGTTTTTAATAGGCTTATATTATTATTATATAATATATCTAATATGTAGGTACATAAAATTCTCGTATCACGGTGTGCGTAGTTGAACTCCTCTGAAACGGCTCGACCGATTTTCGTGAATCTTAGCGAGCATATCGGCTAGGGTTGAGAATCGGACAACGTCTAATTATTTTTATATTGATGAGTGTATTTTTGAATAAATAATAGTAAAATGTTACAACTCGAGACTGACGGCGACCATTGTTTGTACGATGGGATAGCAATCATAGACGTCATGGTGACATACTTACTAAGTCACTTCAATAAAATAATATGGGCAAAATACTTTATATTGTAAAACAACATTTGCCGAGACATCTAGTTATGTTATAATAATAATATGTATTGTAAGCGTTAAGACTTAAATATTTACATATTTGTTGTGGATTTAATACACCCATGGCACTATTAACAATAAAACTTAAACAAAAAAGGGGTGCCTGAGGCTGCGCCTAGAACACTGGTATTGCGAAAGCGTGGTAAGGCTAGTAGTGATAAAGCCTACTACGCCTGATCTGGTTTCCTTCTTTATGTTTTTTGTGAGAATAAATGTAAGCGCATCTGATAGTCTGTACGTCAAGACTTGAGGCTTTAAAATCTTTCAATCGAATAGTGAGTTAATAGGAACCAACAAGTAGCTGGCTTTTAAATCTATTTTTGATAGATATCCACTTTTGGATATTGCCTTGAAAGCCGTACGGTAATTTTCCAAATTAACATGTAAAATAATTTAGAAATAAACTTACGAAGTGGTTTCAAATTGAAAATAATTTTTAAAAAATTGTATTTAAAATATAATACAATATTTCATAGTTTGAAGAAAGGAAAATCTTTGAAATAAGGTAATCTTCGGTGGAGTTACACGAAGATATAGTTTTAAATTCTAATAATAATTTATTGATGTCATGATGTATAATACATTAAGCCAGTGGCCTCCAACCTGTTTTTGTTTTTGGAACGAAGTTCCCTATTTATTTATTTTTTAAGCGGGCCACAAACTTGTTTTGGTCTTGGTGTCGTGGGCCGCAACAAACATTTTAAGGTTTAAAAATAACGTTCAAAATCAACGATTTACTAGTGAACAAAAATAATTTACGAGTTACGACTTTCACGATGACTGCTGGTGGGCGTGAATTTCAAAATGCTTTAACATCACGCGGGCCACAAATAAAGTTCCGGTGGGCCGCATGCGGCTCGCGGGCCGCAGGTTGGGGATAATAATTATAATAGTAACATCTATAAATTATGTATAAAAATAACTGTTAGCGCTACGGCTGCGGTGTTGAGCATTTATTCGCCTCAACGTTCTTCGAACTCGAAGGGGGTTGATTGTAGCGTTACAATACTAGTGGCGCCAGCCGACGGTTACCACAGTCCACATCTCCCCCCCCCCCCTCCTTGACGGGTAACGGGAAGGGTTTGTCAGAGCCCGAAAAGTACCCGATTGATGATGGAATGTACTAATTTGTCTCTGAGAACAAATACTGGAATTATCCAGCGAAACCATAATAATCTCGGTCTGATATAACAAGGCTTATAATCTTGTCTTGTCTGATAGTATATTATCTGATAAGTCTGATAATAATTAATATCGAGATAAGTTAGACACTGGCGATAACTGATAGGTCTTATAATTTCGAGACTTTGTCAGGTGAAATCTATAATGATAATAATCGATCGAAATAGAATCGAGCTGCAACACTTATTAGCAGGAATGTTTTATAAGCAATAGCTTATCTTAATCGTCTTTGTGATCCTTTAAACTCATAATCTGGCGAACCCAACAAGAGTTCACCTAACGTCAGTAGAAGCTCTGGATCTATCCGGATCTGGTCCGGTGCCGGTGGATCAGAATCGACCGTTGGCACCTGGTTTAGGAGTGGGAAAACTTCTGGTTTATTCGTAACCTGATCGACCCGTATATCGGTCACTTATAGTTATATTTCCCCGATAGTCTGGTCTTAGTGACCTAAAAATATATTGTTCGTTATAATCGACTTATTTGTCATATATAAATTAATATTAAGTTACAAAAAATATTGAGGGTAGTAATTATCACGTTACGAAGATATTAAGTAAGTTTCGTTATACACTCGCGGTGTATCCCGAATCCCAACATTGGTGCAAAATTTATTTAATAATAATAGTTACATACCGTCAGACATAATAAATTATAATCGTAGTTCTATATTTAGAACAAAAGGTGTGCGGGACGCGCATTGGTTGTTAACTGATAAGACTCGCAATCAATGTAGTTATTAGCTCGAAATATTTTTGTATAAAAATATGGTAAAGATAATATTATAATAATTATGTAGTTCTATTTATAGAACAAAGAGCGCGGGGGAACGCGCGGTAGTTGCTCATTTTTATTTTTAAACATTGTCGGAGACTCCCAGTTAATCCATACTTTATGTTGATTTAAAGAATAACAATATATTTTAAATTTAACTAGTAAATAACTCGCAGTTAATCCTCTCAAACCAGCCAACATATATTATAGTTCTATTTTTAGATATAACATCGTCAGAGACTCGCAGTCAATTCCGATGCATAAGAATTGTGTTTAGAGACTCGCAGTCAATCCACACATTATGGCGGTTTATAAAATAACTAGCAATTGATTCAGACAAACCGGCGAATATATAGTTAATTTTATAGAAAAGCTGAAAAAAAAAACATCGTCAGAGACTCGCAGTCAATTCCGATGCATATAAATTGTGTTTAGAGACTCGCAGTCAATCCACACATTATGGCAGTTTATAAAATAACTTAATATAATTAAGTACTTGCAGTAATTAACTTGCAGTTATTTCCCCCAATCGGACAAACGTATGGTTCTATTTATAGAATAGGTAAAACATCGTCAGAGACTCGCAGTCAATTCCGATGCATATAGATATAGATTGTGTAAAAGGACTCGCGGTCCAAACACACTGTACTTATTGACTCACAGTCGCAGTACATGCCGGTTAATTAAATAATAGCAGTAATCACCTGCAAATGTTTCCCCCAATTCGGCAAACATATAGTTCTATAATAATTATTATATTTATAGAACAGATGAAGCATACATAATATTATAGATTGTGTATAAAGACTCTCAGTCCAAACACATTGTACGTTTATTGACTCGCGGTCGCAGTACATGCCGGTTAGTATTGAATATAATTGGCTCGTCTTGGCCTCGGAAGTGCCTGCCGTTTATTTAAGTATTTAATAGTACTTACATGTATTTTCTTGTTACACGATAAAATAACACTGATTTTAATTACTTACAACACTGACTCAATCATCTTAAAAAAAATAACCAATTTTCGTCTGAGCGCTGCGCTTTGGCATTGTTACTTAGTATACGTGCACGCGTTGCCTCGCGTTAACAAAGAATGGGGCGCATCGAGGAGCGAGTGGCCGGGATGGGAAGTTATTTTTTCAACTACCTACATACGTCTTTAAAAAACGCGATTGCCTAGCAGATAGACAAAGGACTACTTGGTTAATATATCGAAGAATGAAGCGAAGAAATATAATAGTGCAACAACGTTCAAAATTAAAAATAATATTATGTTACTCGGGTACGTTTAAACAAACTAGATTAATTCGGTGACTGTCGGTAATATAATCGGAATCGATACCTAATTTATTTGATCAGAGCTTAGTATCAGTTAGTACCCAGCGATCTGATCAAATATTTGCAACTAAACTGTAATTAAAATGAACATCCGTTTCGAGCTTTAAACAAAACAACGATATTATTCGGATTAAAATATACGTTTAAAACATTCTGGAAATCCGCCACCGAAATCCATCTGGCAAATCCCCGTTTTATTTTGATCAAACAGAATAACAATTTTTGTTGTAAATATTAATTTCAACAAATGATTCATGAATGTTGGTTTAATTGAATTTTTTAACGGTCGTAAAGTTATAACAACGAATATTATATTGCCTATGTAGGCCAATAACAAACCGAGGACAATCTCGTTTAATGTTAATATTTTAAGTATCAATGAATAATAAATTCAGACCGACAGACGGTCGCAAAAATAATTTAATCATGACGATAGGATCTATTGTTTTTCATACCCGCTGGTGGCTATTTGGGGGTTAAATATCAATTTTAATTTTATTAATGCGGAAGTTTGTCTGTCTGTTACCTCTTCCCGTCCAAGTTACTAATCCGATTCGGATGAAATTTGGTATAGAAATATTTTAGGGCCCGGGAATATTCATGGAATAGTTCAAAAATGGCAAACTGTCCACGCGATATTTCCACGCGATAACCGAATTTTTGGTGCAACGGAGTTGCGGGTGTCATTTAGATCAATAAACTTGAAAATTTTTTTCATTTCAGTCTTCACAAACGAATTCCTGTACAATAGAGTTGAAGGGTTCAACTTGTTGATACCGTTGCGCCAAAATTCGTTTATAGCGCGGGAACCGTATATTTTTCTGGGATAAAAAGTATCCTATACGTCCTTTCCCGGCACTCAAAGTATGTACAATGTACATACCTTTCAGAAAAATCGTAATTAGGCGTAAAGAGGTAACAGATATACAGACAGACAGACACACTTGCATTTATTATGGTACCGTACCCAAAGGGTACCAAAGGACCCTATTACTAAGACTTCGATGTCTGTTCGTCTGTCCGTCAGTCTGCATGTCTCCAGGCTGTATCTCAAGAACCGTTATAGCTAGACTTCTGAAATTTTCACAGATTGATGATGATTGATCTGTTGCCCCTATAATAACAAATACTACAAATAAAATAAAGTTTATTTTTAAGGGGGGCTCCCATACAAGAAACGTGATTTTTTTGGCCTACTAGCTAAAAGTCGAGCTTTGTGAGGGCTCGCGTCCTTGACGGACTGATAATAATAACACATCTACATTATAAAAAAACCTTGACTGACTGATAATCACACAATATCTTCATATAAATAAAAATTACTATGTTAATGCACAAATCAGTAGGCGTGATAGTTTTAAGGCCGTCACAGACTTAGCTATAATATATATTAATATGTTTATAGCTAGGCATATTAATATATATTTTCTATACAATTTTCGCGTAACCACACACTCAGCTATAATATATATTTCTGGTCTCAGTGTGTTTAGTACGGTATATTAATATATGTTATAGCTAGGTCTGTGACGGCCTTTACCGTAAAGTGTATCACAAAATGTACAGGTTGTGGGATATACTAGGGCTCGCATCGTTCGCCCTGATTAGTTTGGATACAGTATGTTTTATTATTATGTCCTAGCCATTTCGTTGTTAGCAATCTGGCACTAGATTCATTGAAAGTCGAAACGTGTGAAAAATACGTGAGACACACGGGGGCTGCCGCGGCAATAAATTTTTTATGAACTTATGCGATTATAATTCGCATACGTCTAGTCGCACGCACACTAACACCGTGCTGAAGTCTGCTATGAACTTAAAATATCCACGGCAATGCCGCACCGCCGGTCGGAGTGGGGGGATTAGGTATATTTTCGTTACGAAATTTCTTGATTCGGTCGCCGCGCTCGAATCTCTTGCTATGCAAATTGCAATAGTTTAAAAATACTTTGAACATTGAAAACTCTACTCTCGCATTATTCAAAGCGCTCAGAATGGCTCCGGAAAATTTGATCCTCATGGCCTCAATTACAGCTGAAGCGAACGTTAGCACACGAGTAAGTTTTACGACCAAACATCGGGACCAACTGTTCCTCGCACGTGTCGAAGACGTGAGTCGATTAAAGTCGATGACTATTCCACAATTCCTCGAATATTTTCTTAGGATTCGAATTATATACGGGTAAGCGAAATTATATTTCTAGGTAAAAGTGAGTGAGCTTCTGAATTCATACGGCTCGATCTCTATCACGGCTTCGCAGAAATCCGGAGTGAATTCCGCTCTGTTTCGCCGAGAAAGGTTTCCAGAAGCTTTAGGGATTTCAACGTCCAGAAACAGGAATGTTTATGAGCGCAGAAATTGCATACTAATAAGTGATCCGTCTGATTGTTTTCTAGAATTTACCGACATTAGGTTAGGTACTATACTAAACAGGTAACGTACTCTTAATTGCCGAGCACGCAAGCTGTGGAGATAAAATTAATTTAAGCCATTATGATTATGATTTGTTTGATATTATTATTTTAGAGTGGGTTGTTTTGTGTTTTTTAAAAGGACGCTTCACACCATGTCAGTCTGGCCCCGTGGTAAGTACCTGAAGGACTTGTGTTACGGGTACCAGACAACGGAAATATATTTAATACTTTTATTATACTATGCATAATATATTTAAGATTTTTATTATAATAATATTATGATATACAAATTTAATACACATCCATGACCCAGGAACTTTGAAAACTTTTTGTTCCGTCAGCGGGATTCGAACTTGCCACCCCCGGCTTGAGCTTCCAACAGCCCACTAACTGAGCCACAGAGGTCATCAAAGTGTACCACAGGCGTTGTTATAAAAACCGTCGTCGATAAAATAAAGTAGGTTTTTCTTAAGGGATAGGGTGAAACTGATTCGACCCTTGTTATTTCTGCTATCGCGGCTCTTTATAAAGTGTGATAGGATCTGTATTTTCCTAGAGCGGCACGTGACGAACTCACGGAATTTGCGAACCACCCGGCGTCACGCCCGAACTGTTCCGATCGATCTCGTTCCTGCCACTTGCCTGATATTCGATACCACTGCTCCATCACTTTGAGATGTTTACTTATTCAGTCATTCCCTTATTTTTCACTTCACCCTGAATCTGACACTATGCCCTATGGGCTTATTTTACTTGTTACTTTATCATACGGGATACATTTTTCCGGGATAAAAAGTAGTCTATGTTTTTTCCGGGACTCAAAGGTCCATACCAAATTTCAGCAAAATCGGTTCAGCGATTTGGGCGTGAAGAGGTAACAGACAGACCGAAAGAGACACTTACGTATATTATAATATTAATCACTAAGGATATTCCCTTAATTTTTTTTGTCATTAAACTTGATATTTCTCTACTCGCGCAGAAACGTATATTTTCAGGGGATATTCCAGAAGACTCTATAGTACCTCCGATCGAATTAAATCGAAATCAGACGTGCGTGTTATACGTGAAGCGATTACATACAGGCAGACAGATATACTTTTATATTTAGCACAACATAGACGTATAAAATGGTATGATAGTATTGATTTTAGTATGCAATATTCATATAACAATAGACTGAGAATTGTATCCCACAAGAAAAATTGAAAAAGGTTGCTCTTTCCTCCACGTGTAGTTTTCCCCGCGTGAGGTTAAAATCAAGAATGTTTGATTTTATGGTCGCGATAGGTATGAAATGTGATAATAAAACATTGTCTTACATTAAACCAACACTCGCTTCCTCTCAAAAACTAAAAGGGGCGATAATAACTCAGAAACAATTGGTCTCCTGGGGCACGTAAACAGTGAAGTTTGGAGAACACAACAACTCCAAGCTAAAATTGTTCATATCGTGATATTTCAACTATTAACGGCTTCCACACGAAACTGCGAATTTGCATCACATCGCAGATATCTACGACAAAATCCATACTAATATTATATATGCGAAAGTGTGTATGTCTGTCAGTCCCTTATCTCAATTTATATCTGAAAATCACAATATAATGCTTTTTAGTAACGAAGGCTGCTCCGTTTTAAGCAGAAAGCTCCTAAAAACGGAAGAGGTAAGTTAAGAATTAGGTTAAAAAAACCTCACGCTATCTATCGTTTTCGATACCGATGGACGTAAACTACAAAATCCGTATAGTATGTAATAGTCATTAGTATCAAAGTATCTATTTTATTGATGTTAACAAAATTATACGTCATGTAATTTGCATCTACCTCCACTGGTCTCTACATCACGCAAAGGTTGGCTGGAAAAAAATGCCTAAAGGCATTAAGCCCGCCTCTGTACCTTGATATTGTGTGCAAAAAGTATAATAAAAAAAATCAATCAAAATGCAAGTTTCATCCAAATCAGTTCAGTAGTTTTGGAGATACGGAGTTTCAATTCTCAATTACATACAATTTTGAAGTCGCGGGTTTTATCTTTTTAAAATACAGTTATTATATTATAATAATATATATAGTTAGTCGAGCTGACCCACGCGGCTTGGCCCTCATGAATATTTAGGAAAACCTAACACACATAATAATATTATCTATTTTTACACTGTGATAATATTATATGATAAAAGCGTGATAGGCAGAGAAGGCAGGATTAGATTTTGAGATAAAAGTATTTACTACCATCATACTATCATACTATACCATCAGTCATAACTATTTACTGCCCTTTTTACACCTAAGGGTCAATTCAGACCGCAATGCACCGAGGCGAGGCGAGGCGCGGCGCGGCATAAAGGTATATGGATTTGACAGATTCCCAAGACTTCTCACACAATTGAAATCTGTCAAATCCATACAAATTTTTGCCGCGCCTCGCCTCGTCTCGCCTCGTTGCGTTGCGGTCTGATGTGACCCTAAGGGTTGATTTAAACCGCAACACGACGCGTAGATGCATTTCTAAATTTATATGGATTTGACAGATTCGCAAGACGTCTCACGCAATTGAAATCTGTCAAATCCATACTTTATGCCGCGCCGCGCCTCGCCTCGTCGCGTTGCGGTCTGAATTGGCCCTAAAGAGGTGGAGACGGATACTGCAGCATTATGAAGCTTCTTCTTTGTTAGGTTGAAAATAAATTATGCATTCTAAACTTAAAATGATTCCCACAGATGTTACTATAGCCAGTTAGTTTTAACCGAGCTAGGATGACGCGTGACGTATGGCCGCATGTGAGGTAAAATTTAAACAAAAATATACTCGATTTTGCATCTTATTACAGAAGGAGTAAAGTTGAAATTGAGTTTGAGATTTAGGTGGCGGACGCCAGAAATGGCCTTCCGCTTAGCCGGACGAACAATATAAAAAATAAGCATCCATTCAGGTGGCGGCGGGTTTATGTACGGAGCAAGTTTGAAATTAAATTTGGAATTTACTGCGGGCAAAGCATGCACAGCGAAATAAATTTTGATCGAATTCAGTGAATATTTCAAATTTGTATTGCGAGGTCAATGTTCACATTTTATCATAATAATAATATGATATTTTGTTGTATGTTATCATTTACACTATAAGTCAATGTGCCGCATTTAGAGAAGAATTTTAATTAAGTACTTAAATGTAATAAATGAAGAGTTTGAGCGATAACGTTTGGGGCAATTGTGAACATCATCATTCTTAAATTTTTAAACTACGTAGCTAAAAGCTGAGCTTTGTGAGGGCTCGCGTCGTCACACCTTGACTGACTGATGATAACACATCTACATATAAATCAAATTTACTATGTTAAGGCTGCTCTCTCGAAAAAAAACTTAAAAAAAGCGTGCAGATGAAACAACTTTTCATCGGCATTAACAGAGAAATTATATCTGAAAAAAATAATTAGTAATCTACATGATATGATTTGGTCTTGCCATATTTTTTCTATCGGTACTACGTAATTTGGTCTTGCCATATTTTTCTATCGGTATCACATAATAAAGAAATAAAAAACCAAATCACCTCCAAATCGTTGCAAATCGTTGAAATGAAACCACTTTATTCCTTCATTATTTATTAAAAGAATATATAAAATATATCTACTGCTTTGCAATACAAAAGTTAATGAAATGAAATGAAATGAAATGAAATATTTTATTTTGCCAAGTAACATAGACTCACTTGTTAGTAGAGGCTTACTTATAAATTGTTAGTAACATAGTAATCTTAGTTTATTTAAATAATGCTATGTAATAAAATAATAACTACATTGTGCATCACTTCTGCTCCATGCCGTTAGATATGGCGCAGCAGTGATGCACATAAGGACATTCCAGTCGATTGGCTCGATTAATGATTTAGTTTGGTTACTTTTTTGAAATATGTATTATATTAAGCCTTAAAAAGGTTTTTTCTCCTATTTCGCCCTATCATGGACGCGGCGAGCGTCGTAACCGCCACCGTACAAGGCGCGGTGTTATGAATGTTATTTTAATGATATTTACGTCGATATTCGCACTGACAGAAATCAACCTGCTAATTTACGAATAAACTGCCCCTTAAGACACAAATAAATAGGCGTGATAGTTTTTCCGTAAAGTGTACCACCAGTGCCGTAAATAGGGCGGTGCCACCGGTGCCCAGGCACAGGGCGTAGCGTAGCGTGGGGCCTGGGGGGCGCAAGAATGTCCAGACCAGAGAGGACTATAATACGCATTGCTCTGGGTACCTAATACCTATAATATTTAAACAAGTGCGCAGTGATAGAAGCTCGCACAGGGCGCAAAAAAGGCTATTTACGTTTGTTATTATCATATTTTTATTTCTAATCTGTTAACTGAGTAATAGTTGAGAGCTTTTAGCTTTTGTTTGTGTAAAATATTAAGCTAGCCTAGCTCAATTCCATGAAAACGCAAAAGGCATTCTATAAACAAAGAAATATTAAATAGGTACTAGATAACATCCGCAACGTCGAGCCAAAAATCGTTTATCGCACGGGAAACGTCCCTTTTCCGGGATAACAAGTATCCTATGTCCTTTCCCGGGACTCAAAGAATCTCCTTACCAAACTTCAGCATAATCGGTTCAGCGAATTGGCCGTGAAGACAGACCGATACTATATAGAAAGTTGAAATGACAAAAGTCAACTTTCTTCTTAATTAGAAAGCTTTATCATGACTTCTGAGTTAGAACAGTACTATTATATATTCTGTGGTTAGAAGCAGTGGCGAGTAGTAAGCGGCTTACACTGTGCTCCTCCATACGTAAAAACTTGTTAGCCGAAATCCCGGCGGCGACGAATTGTCACTTTTTATCTTGGGACTGCGCAGCAATCACTCGGCTCACTGAACGGGTTAATTAATGAAATCTATTAACTTCTCTCCTTAGGGACGGGAATCGTTTGCAATTTTTGCAACGTCATCTATCTAGTTTTCCGACTGCTGCGTCACTGCAACAGTATTTAACTTTGACGTCGTTATTCTTTGATGGCTTTTACTTTGCGACTGTAATGCCATTTTCAATTCAGCACATTTGTAACGTGCAATGTCTTCTGTGAATCACCGAGTAGTTTTAGTTTTTAGGGTTTGAAAGTAAAAGAGTAATAACTAGATGACGCTCGCACTCTCTTTTAAAATAACATTACGATTTACGATACTTGTGTAAGTTTTTAAAGTAAATGCGCTTACCTAATATCAGTTAATACAGATATCGTGTTTATTCCATCTGTATATCATGTGGGGTGTAAAAACAGACTAGTCACGTAAACTCGCTAAACATCGATGCTACGTTGATATTAATATTCATGATAGCGCGCGCGACACGTTAATGTTACGGCTTAAACGACGTAATTGTAGTACAAGGAACGAGCGTAAGCATCAATAAGCATAATGATTTTGATACAACAATATTATGCTGAAAGCGTATTTTGAAAGACTCGTTATTTAGATCGTCACGATATTTATCGAGTATGCAGGAAGGCATATCGCGTAATTTTCCACCACGATTTGCGATTTCTAGATAAATATATCAATAGTTTTGATGTAAACTACCTCTAAAGGACTGCGCACACTGAGACGGGCTTTGCCGGGGCTCAGCGTGCCGGGGCTCATCGCATAAATCCGCTTCCATACAATTTGTATGGAGGCGGATGCGCGTATCGCCCACTGTGCCGGCGCGCATCGGCGCGGATTTTTGCTCGGCGGATTTCCGTCAATGCGACACGGGCCGACATGGCAACAGTGTGCTATAGCGCATTATGCGCTGCGCTGACCCCCGACCCGCCCCGGCACGCGGCGACCCGCGCCGACACAGTGGGCGCGAAGCTTTAGGCTGCGGTTCCACCAGAGATGTGTTTCCAGGAATGTGTTTTTGAGAACCAATAGAATGGCTTTATTGACCTGACCTTGCCAAGCGCAGCGATTCTATTGGATCTTAAAAACACATTCCTCGTAATATATTATCTCTGGTGGAAACGCAGCCTTACATTGATGCTTACTCGATTCCGCGCTAGAACAAATTGACCGAGACCTATCACCTTGTCGCCTATAACTTAGGTCATGTGAGCGGAGTAATCCTTCGTGTGTTCCAATTGTATGTCGCCGGCTGCTTTGTAGTGGGAAGTGCATTCCGTGGTAAATATCTTATATAGACAAAGCCGAATGATAAACAACAATCAAATTATTTATTCAAAAGTGCTTGACGTTTTATTAAGTACTTTTCCTATTTTGGTATTCTTAAGATAAAAAGTTTTGTATAAAACATAAAAAAGCCATCTTCAAAATTGTACTTCAAATGTCCTATTTCAAAAACTGTTGAACCGATTTTGAAGAAACTTGCAATATTTTGTAAGTTGAACAATACCTCGTATAACAAAAAAATACTTACGTAAATCGGACTTGTAGTTCCGGAGATATGCGCATACAAATATAAAAACATAAATACATAGATACATACGTACACTTTTAAAATTTGACACATTTGTTCCGACGCTGATATAGACCAAAATATTATACGTAAACTGGACAGTTCTGGACACAGTTGTTCTATACTTTCGCTTTTCTAGTGTGGCTATGCTAAAGGGGCTGGAATGGAAAATAATAATCCTTACCCGGAAAATCCTAATACAATATGTTTGATCAAAATATATACCGCACATGTTTTGTCAACAAAATAACGGAGGAAGTGGATGATAAAAAAATCGTATTGCTAATGGCGCTTAGCAATGTTTGTTATTGTATTGAAATGCTAATGCATGTACATTGTACAAGAACGTTTTTTGGAAGTTTTGAGAACAGGGTTACTTAAAACCTCATTTTAAAAATAATATTAGAAATCCAAACTGTATATTACAGTGAGTGAGTGAGTGCAAAAATTGTGTATTTTTACAGAGACATATTTCAGCATCTACCGTCGAACTTATATCTATGAAATTGGGTAAACTGCTTAAGTACTAAGTAGTATATAATTACGTACGCACTGAGATACAGGGGGGTCAAATGTGAGTCGAAAGCGAAACGGTTCGTGTTAAATAGTGCACGGCATGTGCGCGGCCTGCTGGAACTACGCCTGCGCACTTCGCGCTTTGATAGGATACTTTTTATTCCAGAAAATGTACGGTTTCTTCACGATAAACGAATTTTAGCGTAACGGAGTTGCGGGCGTCACCAAGTTATTTTAAATAACTGGTAAAGAGGCTTGAATGTAACGTTTTAAGTATTTACAGTACTATATTATAGTATACACGTTAAATGTAAGTGAAAATCAACAGATGTTACTTCATGCATTTAAACACGCCTGATTCAATAAAATGTCGAGCATCGGGAAAACGCTTTCATGGATGTGTTCTGTTTACATTAGCAATGTCTACCAATATAATCTATACTGGCATAAGGAAAAAATCTGATTGTTTTTTAACCGACATCTAAAAAGGGTGTTATCAGTTACATAATATACATAATATCGACGAACGAACTGTTCGACCCATATGTATGTATAATGTGTAATAATATGTAATATTTCCAGTACTGCCCAGTTTATGTATGTGGTGTTCTATAGTTAAATCAGCGTCTGAACAAGTGTGCTAAATTCAAAAATGTGAGTATAATATTATGTATGTATGAAATAAAAAAAATATAATTTATTTATATTTTGAGTAAACTTAAAAGAAATATTTTCAAAAAGTCTACCACCGGTTCGAGCACTAACCCGGCGAGAAAAACCGACGTAAGAAACTCGCACGTATGTGTATGTGTGTATGTTTGTGTTCGCATATCTCCAGAACTACAAGTCAAAATAATGTAAGTAATTGTTTTTTTTGTTATAATATTGTATTGTTCAACTTAGGGGATACTGCAAGCTACATCAAAATCGGTTCAGTAGTTTTTGATTTATTGAAATTTTAAGTATTTTTTTATTAATAATATAGCTTATTTATTTTTTGTAAATAGACCATGGTACTCTATGTCGATTAAATGGTCTAATGTAGGTTACATTAAGAACATTTAATCGACATAAAGTACATTAACAAGTGAGTATGTAATGTGGTAAACAAAGGCTGAAAATAACATACATTATACAAAATATGAAACTTTTCTACAGGGCCAAAACTAAATATTTAATGTTGTTGTTGTTAATAATGTTGTTGAGTCATTTTCTAAGCCTTGTGAATATTTTATTACTATTAATTTTTCTATTGTCTGTATAATGCATGAGAAAATGTCTTTGACCTTTTTTGTTTTATCGTTATCAGTAATGACCTAGTTGTTATTTTGTTTTGCTTGTAAAAGTTAAAATTTATATTCCGAGAAGTTTATCAAGCGACAAAAACCGTTCCATTTTATAATACTTACTGAATTATCGCTTCTAAGGACGGTCATTTGTAATAGATTCGTTTTAAACCTTTGCAAATGAAACGCAAATATAAGGAACCCACTTAAAAGCAGTCCATATCAGAGATAATATTATGAGTTTCTGATCCAAAAATTTTCATTAAGTTTAAGAAAGTAGTTAGAGAACGTTTGTGCTCAAAAGCTTATAAAATAAATGATTTTCTTCACGGCCTGGGAATAGCAGGTCAAGGAGACCTGCTATTTCCAGGCCGAATAATAATCGAATAAATTATAGAAGCAGCCTTACAAAGGTTGTAAGGCTGCTTCTATAATTTATTCGATTACCATTATAATATTCTATTATTATAAAAGTATAGATAAAGATTTACAACGTAACAAAATTATATTAAATTTAAAATTAAAATAATAGTTAAAAAAACTAAAAACACGCTTTTTATAAAAAAACAAACTAAACTGGCCGTTTAAAGTGGGTCAAAATCGCGCCCAAAGAAGTCGGTTACAAACAAACATACAAATTGAAAAATTGAATAATTATATCAAATTAGTGTATTGTCATCGGTCCTCGTTAAATCTACAAAGTTTGAACGAAATCTGGCCGTTTAAAGTGGGTCAAAATCGCGCCCAAAGAAGTATACAAATAAATATACAGATGAAGCTAATAAAAAGCGTATAAAAATACACCTTTTCGGTTAAAAGTTGCCCCGTGCGAGTTTATTACGCCGGTTTTTCTCGTCGGGTTAGTTCCCGATCCGGTGGTAGTCAGTTAGGCACCATAGTTTCGACGTTCAATACAAGCATATTTTTATTGTTTATACCTACTTTGAAAAAAATGGCGTGTGTCAGAAGTAAAACTTAGTCAAATCGTCGCCTTACTCCGTGACGGTATCGCCATGACGCGACCTTGAAATTTTACTTTCAACGCGTCTAAAGAATTTTCACTTGAAAATCATTGATTTGATTTGTAGACAGAAAAAGACCTGCAAACACAGACATAGATCTATCTAAGATACCGTATGTCCCTTCATGTGTATGAAAGCAAGCGTGCCAGTTTTTTCCTACTTACTGTGACGTACGGGTGATAAGAAACGTGTCCATTATCTAGGTTAAAGTCTCTATTCGAATTTCTACAGCTCAATACGGCACAATTAGGAATTTAGGCATTGTTAAAATTCCGATTGACGTCCGATTCCGATAGCAGACTAAAGAACAGACTTTCGAAAGACGAACATTCGTCGTTTGGGAACGCGATATGGCACGCGAAGTACATACACATGCGGTATCTATCTTGATCTATGTCTGTGTCTGCAAACCTTCAAGAAGAGTGCGTATTCCCTCTTAAAAGGCTGGCAACGCTGCAGTTCTTCCAATCTTGCGAGTGTCCATGGGCGACGGTAGTTGCTTTCCATCAGGTGACCTAATAATCGTCTACTTGTGACGGATCGAAACGATCTATCGCGGGCTACCTGATAAACCGCGTACAAGCATTATTATAGCGCACATTAGGGTTCTCCCTCACCGCGAGCATTCACGTGTAATGTAACATTTTAGATTCGACTTTGACCATTACATTACAATACTATCAGCTCCCTGACTGACGAGTATTAGTAATGTAACATTATAGATTCGAGTGAGCATTCCTTAGCAAACTGACTTCACTGTCACGTTACACGTAGCTTTAATGTTACAAGTTGTATCAAGATATTACACACTGTATCATTACAAGGTGCGCATTGTAATGCTCGGTTCTCCTCGCTCTCTGATGTAGGTAATGCTTGACTCTGTAACGTTACATTACAAGCGAATGCTACCGGTGAGGGGACCTTTATGGTTGTAAAATAATTACACTTAATATTATTATAATATACTCAACAATTTGATTGTGTATAAAATTTCGTGATACAGTCCAATAATTAAATACAGTTAGTACGGTTTAAATGGCCCACGCGTGCGGCCATGTGCACGGCATCACGTGACCTTTAAAATGGCCTAATTTGACATGCTTTAACAAAAGTAGGCCATTTTGAGGTTACTTTTAATAAAATGTAATAACTAAAATAATATGTTTTCTGTATATTATGTCTAATTTTGAAACATGATAGATGTTAAAATATAAGACAACGTCTACTCCGTCCTGACTTAATCGAGAATCGAACAAAATCTCAGCAGTTTGGTATTTTTCACATCTACACTATATTATGGTATAACCAGTTTAAGCGTGACCCTAGTAGCGTACTGAAACTTTGCTACGAGGGTCCCGATTAAACTGGTCAAACCATAGCGTAAGATAGCACTGTGGCTTCGTTTTTTTTTCAGTCATAGCGATTTTTTTTATTCGAGTTCGAGAACAGATCAAGATAAAGTCTAGTCAAAATCTAAATGGAATCCGTTTTGCGGATTTGTCCTAGTGCGAAAACTTTTAAAAGGTCACTAATGTAACAAAAACAGTCATTTAGAAATCACTAGCCAACATTTGCGAATATTTTAAAAATTTAAACTTAGTTAATTTTGATATCAAGAAAATAAGTACTGTATAAATAATATTATCTTTTTACTATTGGGCCCTCCAATAGTAATAAGATCCCAGAATAGGTCCCAGGTTCCATACATTTTTGGGCATCACCCTTTGTAAAGGTGATATCAGACGGTTCACTCGGATGATTGTTCCGATGACCCGTCTGATATCACCTTCACCTAAAAGTCAAAATCAATCATTTTGACTTTTCGTCAAAATCAATCATTTTGACTTTTAAGAGCAAGAGCAGCGGACGACATGAAGCAACCGCAGACGACGTGTTGTCGCCACACTACTGGTTTCTATGTATTTCTATGAAATACCCTCCGAAGCTAGCGACACGTCTTATTCATATAAATACATAGAAACCCGTAGTGTCGCGACGACACGTCGTCGGCTGCAACTTCATGTAGCCAGGCTCCAACTTGTACCTTTAGGGGTGCTACAAAGGATGATGCCCAAAAATGTAGTTCACAAGCACAATGAACAGTAAAAATTATTGTCCTCTGTCTTCCACGTGCGAGGACTTACCCCGTAAACATAGAAAATTATTACCGTCAAAATAATCGCATCGGCCCTTTATAAGCGAATCACGTGACCCCAGCGAAAATTCTTGCGGGAGCCCGGGAACTTTATGGCACAATTTCACTGGTTGGTATAGGGTCCGAATTGCGGGGTGCGGGAGATTTCTGAAACGCATGCCACAGGGCCCGCATCCGGGGAACTGTTTTCATTAGTCGATAGGGCCTTTCTACTACAACAAGCACTTGTGAATCGAAATTGAATAATGAAAATGTAATTGACTCGCGTCCCGCAAGCTGTATATCGACCGAATTTCATTGGTCGATATCACGGTCGGTATAAAGCATGCGGGCAATCCCCGCAGGCGGTGTAACGAACACGTATCGAATTGTAGCTTTCATTAGTTGTTATCTCGGCTGCGGGTCTCCCCGTATTCTGTATATCGATCGAGTTAACGACCATTGAAAATGCGCCATTAGGCTCGTATCACACAATGGGCATGTAAAGAGCTTATTTGGATATAAATATATTTTTTTAATATAAAATGAAATGGGGGCAAACCAGTAAACAAGTTATCAGGTGGATGGAAAAAAAATTGAGTTAAAGTGATAAGTATGTGGAGACCAAACTATTTATTATTTTTGTGTGAAAATCTTAATGCGGTTTACTAAATACACCTACTTACTTGCGAAGCTTACACAGAATAATTATGTTATAGGTCTAATAGTTTCAGAGGAAAGTGACTGTGACATATGGATGGACAGACGGACAGACATGACGAATCTATAAGGTTGTCGAAACCTTAAAAACCACTTTAATTATATAAAATTTTTATTCGAGAGACTTCTTTAGTATCGTAGGTTTTACGTCTTCTTATATACATATAAAATTCTCGTGTCACAATGTTAGTTAGCGCGTACTCCTCCGAAACGGCTTTACTAATTTTAACCAAATTTTATATGGATATTCAGTGGGTCTGAGAATCGGCTACTGGGTACTTTTTATATTGATAAGTGCATTTGTTGAATAAATAATAGAAAATTAACCTCCGTGGTCTAGTGGTATAGAGCGCGGCTTGTGACTCGGAGGTCGTGGGTTCGATTCCCGCGTTGGAAACATGTTATTTCCAAGTTTGGTTAGGACAATGCAGGCTGATCACGGTGTCGGTCTGCCGTCCCACTGGGTTATGAGAGTTACGGAATAGAGAGTGCTCTTGTGTACTGCGCACACACTTGGGCACTATAAAATTACTCCTGCGTAGCTGGACTGGTTTCAATGAAACCGGCCATCGTCACCGAAACCGGTATGGGAGCTATTAATAGAAAATTATTACAACTCGAGACTGACGGCGACCATTAATAATTGTTTCTGCGACGGGGTAGCGATGCACGTTGCCATGGTGCCATACTTATTAAGTCACTTCAATAAAATAATATGGATGAAATACTTTAAAATGGCAAAACGACATTTGCCGGGACAGCTAGCAATATATTATACAGTAATTAATAAGAACTTAGATTAGAAAAATAAAACTGTTGTACCCTTAAAATTTACCTAACGAGAACCTCGTTCATAATATTTGTTCAAGATCGTTCTCCAAGTTTAATTAATTAAATCTTTGTTCATAAACTCTTTATTCCGATGTTTTCATGTCAGATATTTTCTTATTTAATACCGGTATTTATAAAAAATAGTGGTGCCTAAGTGCTTATAAGAATATATTTGTTTTATTTCAGATAATAATATGCTGAAAATACAGACTTACCAACTCTAAATTTTTGAAACGGTGGACCCTAATATTATGTTTATAAGCCTTCGACTGTTCCCTAAATATTTTTTTGGGAATTGTATAATACGAGTATTAGCTGTTGCGATCTCTATTTTAGTCAAAATTTGGCAAATGGTATACCTACATAAGTCATAACCTACTCCTAGTACAAGGCACCAATATGAACCTGGCAGGTTATACTCACAGAATGAAACAAACACAAAAATATTTATAGCACATTGTTTTATAAAAAATTTATAAGTCTCTATGTTAGTCAAAGAACATTTAATAGAAGCTGAAGATTAGCTCCAGAATTACAAAGTTACCTTCACAAAGAAACTTTAACACTTTTAGGAGGGGGATTAAAACTATACAAATCCTTGGAGAATTGCGAGAATGAGGTCAGTATTAATATTTGAAACGCGTAGCATGTGAGGCGACTTGAGTCGGTATTGTGAACGTGTAGATAAGACTTTACAGGGCTGCGAGAAGAAGATTACGCGGAATTAAGGTCTTATATGTTATTGTTATAGGCGACATTAAAACCGACGTTTATGACGATGTTACCGTCAATTCTGACGCGAGGTCGCCCTTAAATGATCATGTTTATAAAACCACAAACTTGTTAAGCATAAACGCACATAGTATTAAGTGAAGATACTGTATTATTTCGAAAACGGTTGCAGGAATTTTAAGTGGTTAATCGCTAAATCTTTGAAAAATATCTTTGAATCGTCGATCCCACTATCCCTCAAGACCAGAGTTTTTAACCAATGCGTTCTACGGGTAATGACATACGGAGCTGAAACGTGGACACTCACCGGAGGACTAGTTCACAAGTTTAAGGTTGCTCAGCGTGCTATGGAAAGAGCTATGTTGGGAGTATCTCTGGTGGACAAAATTCCTAATGTATTCATTCGCCAGAGAACTAAAGTCACCGACATCGCTCATAGAATTAGCACGCTGAAGTGGAAGTGGGCTGGTCATATTGTCTGCAGACGGGAAGACGGTAGATGGACAAGTGACAAAGTGACATAGACAAGTGTTAGAGTGGAGACCACGCATAGGCAAACGTAGTGTAGGACGTCCCGCAGCACTGTGGGCCGACGATTTGAAGAAAGTGGCTGGTAGCGGATAGATGAGGGCTGCCCAAGATCGGGATGGTTGGCGCTCATTGTGGGAGGCCTACGTTCAGCAGTGGACGGCAATGGGCTGATGATGATGATGAATCGCTAAATACTGTATGCAGCAACACAGGTGCAGCTGGATTCGTGACGTTGCATAACGAATTATTATCTATAGTAATAATATTATCAAGCTGAAGAGTTTGTTTGTTTGTTTGAACGCGCTAATCTCATGAGCTGCAAGTACGATTTGAAAAAATATTTCAGTGTTAGATAGCTCATTTATCGAGAAAGGCTATAGGCCAGCTATCCCCAACCCGCGGCCCGCCGGAACTTTATTTGTGGCCCGCGTTTATTTATACCATTTTAAAATTCACGCTCACCGGCAAAATAATGTCGTGCATTTTGTGAGCGTGATATGTGTGAAAGTCCAAAAATTGTTGTTGCTGCCCGCGACACCAAGACCAAAACATGTTTGTGGCCCGCATGAAAAAAAAAGGTTGGGGACCACTGCTATAGGCTATTAATATTATCACGCTAAGATTAGTAAGAGCGAAGAAACAGGAAAATGTGGAAAAAAATGGGTAAAATTATTTCACAATTTCTCCAGTAGAGCATAGTATTTGGTACAGATAAAAAGTAGACCACGTGAATGCTTTGAGTTCATAGCGCAGCGCTTATTCGGGTTAAATAAATAAATAAACGTTTATTCAACAAAAATATGAACATTACAACAAAATACGTTACGTTGAAACTTACTTTAAGCACCGCTTAATATTTTACCTTACGTACACCAGTGATATCGGACAAAAGTATTTCTCAATGGACTCGAAAGCGCATCCTCAGAACCAATATTTTCGAAAAGATTAAGAGGAAATAAAGTTTAATATTGAAATGTTCAATGAGTAGATCCAGTTCAGTGAATATAACTTTCAAGCAGAAGATGGCGGTGTTTTCAGTTGATTTTCAACAGTGCGTTAGAGAACTTTCTTCTGCTTCGTTCGGTTAATCGGCCTCAGGTGCCCGATTTTTATACCTTGAATTTAAGAAACGGACCTCTTGGGGAGAAAATAGAACTTACTTAACTAGGATATCGACCGTGACCAATTTACTGAAATTTTGAAAGATATACATTTTAAAAGACATTAATTCACATTTACGTAGCCAATTATGCTAATACATTTTTATTATTTTTATTTTTAATTAAGATACTATATTTTGGTGATCTGCAGGACAGGCTCAGCCTAGTGCAGATATCAAAGAGACTCGGCAGTAAAACGTCTGTAATTTTAAAATAATTTAATGTATCTGTAAAATATTTTGTAGCAGATGTACATACTCGTATGTATTGTTGTTTACAATAAATTATTATTATTATTACATGTTATAATTCGGTATCTACAAATAAATGAAACTTAAAATATTTATATGGCCCGGGTCGTTGAAAATATGCTATAGACCTCATAAATACTCGTAGCAAAGATTGGGTTCATAATATAATAATAGCTCCCGCACCAGTTTCAATGACGATGGCGGATTTCATTGAAACAAGGCCAGTTACGCAGGAGTAATTTTGTAGTACCCAAGTGACAAGTGTGTGAGCATCACACAAGAGCACTCTCTCTTCCGTTACTCTCATAACCCAGTGGGACGGAAGACTGACACGACTGGCGAGAGATCAGGCGCAGGACCGACTTTTTACACGCCCATCCGACGCATGGATCATCTTACTTGTCAGACAATTAGGTGACCTGTCTGCATTATCCTAATCAAACTTGAAAATATTTTTTTTATGAAAAAAGGGCCAAACGAGAAAACGAGTCACCTGATGGAAAACAATTTCCGTCGCCCATGGACACTCGCAGCATCAGAAGAGCTGTAGGTGCGTTGCAGGCCTTTTTACGAGGGAATAGGGTAGGGAAGGGAAAAGGGTAAGGGATTGGGCCTCCGGTAAACTCACTCACTCGGCGAAACACAGCGAAAGCGCCGCGCTGTTTCACGCCGGTTTTGAATTAGTATTTCTCCGGTCGAGCCGGCCCATTCGTGCCGAAGCATGGCTCTCCCTCGGAAATGTTCCTAAACGGTATACATGAGTTTTTCTTTAGGCTTTACTGCAGTCGTATAAAATACAAAATAAAAACACATATTTTAAGAGAGTTTATAATTGAAAAAGTCAACAAAATCCAGGTCAGGTGAGTGAGCCAGCTCTCGTACAACTGGATTTTTTATTTCGTTTTTTATGTAAACTGGAATTTCATGCACCGTCGCAAAGTTTTACAGAACTAGCAGGTATGATGCATAGATTTTTTTTTTAATTTTAGTTATTCTAAACTATGTAACTAGTTCAACCCTCCGGCTGTCGTTGGCGTTTAAAAACTGGAACATTAGGGTCAATTCAGACAGCAATGCGACGCGTAGATGCATTTCTAAATTTGTACTCAATTGACAGATTTCAATTGCTTGAGCCCGTGAGACGTCATGAAAATCCGTCAAATCCATACAAAGAATCATGGCCAAATTTGTATAGGAGCTGGACTCGACTTTTATTTTTGATGTCCCAAAACAAACTATAGTTAGATTGGATTGTTCTTATGCTCTAAACATAATTCCGTTTGAGAATTATGTCTAAATAGCCACGATTTTTTATAATAATTATTAACGTTTACAATTATTTTGAGGTTAGACTTAAGAACTACCTTTTTTCCGACGGTGTAGCCTACAAGTGTATATTCGGCGATCTCGTTTCTAATTATTTAAATTTTTCCTAGAGTATTACCCAAAAAATAGAACGAATGCGAATGATCGCCGGCTGTCAGAACATATGAAAGACAACAACGAAACTGATATTTTTTTTGTGGCTATTTATAGACACATTTCTAATGTTTTTCGATGTCTTAAAATATTAGGGAATTTTTGCTACCAATGGCATATCGGGACGCCACCACCCACCTGGTACGATTTGGCCATTGTTCTTTGGGGTGGGTTGCACCAACTTACTATAACCATAACTGTAACTTTAACTATAACCACAATGCAAAATGTCAAATATTTTTTTAACATCCTTGTAGATCTGAATAACAGACACCTTACTACACGTTTCCGCTTAACTTAGATTTTTACAATAGATTATTGGGTTCGACACCTGTTATCGAGTTTTTAAGAACAGGGGGGTGAGCCAAAATCTTTTCGTTTTCGCTTCGTTATAGAATCGCCGATGAAAATGTATGGAATTGACATAAGCGTTCGTTAATATGACGTTGACGTTCGACTCGTCTTATGTCAGTTCCATACATTTTGATCGGCGATTCTATAACGAAGCGATAACGAAAAAGATTCGGCTATAGGCCCCGGTCGTCTTATTATTAGTAGTGTAAAAACCTAAATGAAGTAGAAACATTTATGAAAAATCGTGTAACAAATAAAGTTTCTACCGAGAACCAGAACATCCAATAAATTAATTCATCCTTGGAGATCCGTCGAGGAATATTCGAGTAATGTTCTCTCAGAGAAGTTGATTCCTAGGCAGATGGGGGACCTACTTAATATGGTCGCGTTACGACAAACCCAGCTGACAGATTACAACATTGAATTGACACGATCCGACCAAATTGGAAAGTTGGTCTATCAACTGCCTAGGAATCAATTTCCTTGATGGTACAATGAAAGTGTTTGATATTTTCCACCAGGTGCCGTATGTAGCTTTAGGATATATCGTGTCAAATAGGCATAATGTCGTGACACATGACCGCTTTTTCGTGACACATAACAACTTTATCGTGGCATAATATGACAGCAGTTTGAGACGATAGACCCTATAGCAGGGGTGATGCGGTCGATCGCGACTTTTAGTCCAGTCGATTGTGGTCAGGCGAAAATATAAATAATTAGACCAGCCTACCAGACCAATAAGCTAAACTATGCTGTTTCATTTAGGTTTTCGAGAAGTATGAACTTGGTCGATCGCACAGGGTTTCGTTAGTAAACAGTCGATCTTAGGTCTAATAAAGTTGGGGCCACCCCTGCCCTATAGCTACGTAGAGGCACCTGGCAAATAGAATATTGAACACCCTTATTGTACGCTGACTTATTCACTCACAATATGAATGAGCCGGGAACGTTGCGATCCGGTTTCCACGTGATTCCACTCAAAACATTACGTATTCGTAAAGCGAAATATTACAGGAATATGTTCCGAAAGGTAAGCTGATCTCTGTCAGACCCGAGCTGTGATTCCAAGGGTCAAGGGAATATTTTTATTCGCATATAATTCCGCAGTCCCGACGCGTTGCGGGTTTGTATTTTTTTGCCTTCATCTCTTTGTTATAAACTTGTATCTCTTAAGGCCGTCACAGACTTAGCTTTAGTATATATTAATATGTTTATAGCTAGGCATATTACTATATATTTTCTATACAATTTTCGCGTGAGCACATACTCAGCTATAATATATAATTATTTCTGGTCTCAGTGTGTTTATTACGGTATATTAATACATATTATAGCTAAGTCTGTGACGGCCTTAAATCTTTGCTTTTAGGTTGATATTTCAATATTTCGAAGATTATATTATGTCAAGTTTTTGACACTTCTCTTTCACTCGTTGACTAAAAAATAGTATGTAATTGTTAAATATTATGTACCATCGACGAAATTAATTCCTAGGCAGTTGACGGACCTACGACATTTGGTCGGCTTAAGTCAATTCTATGTTAGCTGTGATCGGTCGGATGGATTTGACTTAACGCGACCAAATCAACTTATTTGATTGTACATAGATATGGATCTTTAAGTCTAGTCTGAACTTAAGAGGATACCCAAGGTCAAGAGAAATGAAAACAAGTACTTGTAATATCTGTTGCTGTCTCCCTTACCTCAAGCCTATAACGTAGAGCTCGATAAAGACAACTGCAGAAAATCAACGATTCTTTTTCTTCTCCAAAACATAACCGATTTAAGTACTTTTTTCATTTAAAAATTAAAGCAAGGCTTGAGCTGTGTTGCTATGTTTTTTTTTGTATAATCGAGCCAAATTTGTTTTCTGGATGTTTGAACACAGCGGAAAATCTGGCCATTTTATTGGGTTTTTGAACGTTTATATCTTAAAAAAAACATATGAACATTGTACTAGTGGCCGTAGATATTAACCCGTCGATCGTGAGATAACCGGAAAAAATTATAACTCCACCGGCATTATCCAGGGAGGAAGCAGGGGACAACGTACTTTGTAAACGGCTGTTGCAGCCGTTTTTCCATACACTACAGTAGTATATCCTCTTAACGCATGTGTGTACCGAACCCTAACAAAAATATTTCAGATAAATTGAGATTGCAAAACAATGCAGTATCACGGGGCACGTGTACTCCATATCACACATACATCATAATATTCATTTTTTCATATTTACTAAATAATTCAAACTCGTAATACCTTTTAAATTGCCATCATTTTATATGAAACAAAAGAAAACCTTTTAATATTGTAGTAACCTTTGCAGTAATCGTGGTTGAAAATGGAGCTAAACGAATAGGTTTAATCGGACTTTTCCGCGTATTTTTACCTTTTTCCCAACTTCCACAAATTAAACAAAGGGCTAGGTAGGGATTACGATCGTGTAAATCGTTCTCCACTGTAGGGTCTTTAATTATTGCCGTAAAATAATTGGCGATTCTGAATAAAACGTTCTTTTCGGTTCCTCGATCGCTTTGGGTTCGTTTACTTCTGGGCATTTTCAAAAAGAAAAATATTTGATAGAAAGTCGGTTAAAAATAAACAGAGCCAAAATTAAAAGAAAACACAAAATTATTCAGGAAGTTACTTTAATTTCAGAGTTATTTCATAAAAATGTAAGATAAAAAATAGAGTTGTAATTTCTGTATATACGTACCCAAACAGGCTTGAAGCCTTGGTATAATTCAATTAATTACGACGAGTAATTAAACAAAAAATTTATGAAATTCGTTTATACTGTGATATACTTAAAGTATGCTTACGCGTCTCAGCCGAGCCTATAGTATCAAAGCCTTTACAACTTCGTCGTTGTCAGCGATTGAAACTTGGCTAAATGCTCAGCTGGTACTTTCCTAATTCTCCACGCAGTTGTTTCATTACGTAATTAGCTGAAACCTCCAAGTGTTGAACTTCGTCGTTTTGATGAAAAAGCGGCTTTATACTTTTGAATGTTGTGTAGAGCGTCCGTGACTTATTGGGTAGATCTTTGGTTCGCACTCGCAGATGGCGCATGTACGATCCCGAGTTTCCACTTAACTGTGTATACCAACAAAACATTTTTTGATCTCAAGTGCACAATACGGACGCTCGTACGATGAAGGAAAACTTCGTGAGGAAATCCGCACATACGGCTGCATTGAAAGTATCGGAAATTGAATATTTCCACTGTTTCTGTCATATTTTTAATTGAAAACTCCTTGGTTTTAAAAATCGAATACCATTTATTTATTTAAAAAAAGATTCTCGGTCTTGTCACAAGGTCTTGTCAAACTTGTTTAGTCGTTGCAAAAATGGAATTGACTCGAGAAAATTCTAGAGCGATGATTTATTATGATCGACTTTCGAAGTGGTTTAACACAAAAACAGTATGTTGACCGGATGATTTCTGCATTTAGTGATGAAGCCCCATCCGAAACCGCAATTTATCGCTGGTTTGCTGAACTGTGGATGTGTCAAGCTCAGTGATGATCCTCGTCAATATCGTCCAAAAATTGCAGTCACCCAAGAAAGCGTTGATGCTGTACATTAGCTGATTGAGGATGGAAGGAATCGACATGTGACATACCGCGAAATTCAGGCAACTTTAGACATTGGCATGAGTCAAATATCTTGCATGAATAATTAGGTTTGAAAAAGTTGTTTTCCGGTTAGATACCGCATTTGCTCTGTGAAGAGCAAAAAGCAGCTCGCGTTACTTGGTGCGACAGAACTCTCGAAAGATTCCACACA
Source organism: Plebejus argus (assembly GCA_905404155.3). Lineage (NCBI taxonomy): Eukaryota > Metazoa > Arthropoda > Insecta > Lepidoptera > Lycaenidae > Plebejus > Plebejus argus. The sequence goes on from FR989936.1 coordinate 16,049,055, forward strand.
GGATCCTCAAAATATGCAACATCGTATCAGGTGGCGAATTCTGGAAATACGCGTACGAACCCGAAACAAAAAACCAGTCACGAGTTTGGGTGTTCAAAAATGAGTTAAAGCCAACAAAAATTGTTCGTTCACGGAGTGTTGCAAAAAAAAATGGTGGCCACGTTTATCTCCAAGACCAGCTATGTTGCGACTATTCCTCTTGAGGGACAAAGAACGGTTAATTCAGAATGGTATGCTAGCATATTTTGTTTGGTACATGTCGTTTCTGAACTCCGTAAAGAGAACTGCTGCAATCCCCGCATCATCCTTCATCACGACAATGCGAGTTCTCACATAGCGGACAGAACAAAAAAGATTTTAGAGCAAGAAAACATAGAATTATTAGACCATCCGCCGTACAGCCCCGACCGCTCTAATGATTTCTATATTTTCCCTAAAATAAAGAATAAATTGCATGGTAAGAGATTTTCATCACCTGAAGAAGCTGTGGATGCCTACAAAACGACCTTTTTGGAGGCCCCACCTTCCGAATGGAATGGTTGCTTCAATGATTGATTCCATTGTATGGAAAAATGTGTCAAATTTCGCGGAGAATACTTCGAATAGCAATTAGTTAGTCCCCGACGTATTGACTAGTTCTCTCCTCTGGACTAAGCCGACTATGTAGCGAGAATGCCGTATGCGCTTGAGCAACCATACGTACATTTAAAAATCTTGTCCCAGGCACTACAGTATTTGAAGAGTGGTTACTTAGCTTTGAAAATCCATACTAATACTATAATGAAAGTGTGTCTGTCTGTCTGTTACCTCTTCACGCTCAAACCGCTGAACTGATTTTGCTGAAATTTGGCATGGAGATACTTTGAGTCCCGGGAAAGGGCATAGGATACTTTTTATCCCGGAATAATGTACACCCGCGCGATAAACGATTTTTGGCGCAACGGAGTTGCGGACGTCATCTAGTACTGTATAAATCATCCAAAATGGATACAAAGGCCTAGTTTTGAATGTTGTGAAGTGAGTTGCGGTTTCCGGCTGATTTGGCGTTTAAATGTTTTATCAAGCCGATATTGTGTGGCGAACTTCAGTCCATTGTGCCGGCGCTAGTTATATCAACTTCGAAGAATGAAAATTAGAAATTCAATTCTTAAGCAATCCAACTTAGTTTCCGCCGAGTAATTTATTCGTGTAACAGAAAATGGATGTGAATTTATAGCAACTTCAGTTTGTTGTTTCATCTAAATTCTTAATTCTGTTGTTAAAAGCTGAAAACATCTTATAATGAGGGATGATAAATAGGTACGTTAAATCAATAAGAGTGATTTTTTTGTAAAATACAAAAAAAAAACGGTATTTTTTGTTTTGTTTAAAAATAACTACTACTTTTTATAAGCATTCAAAGGACGCGTAAAGTTGCCCAGATGACAATATTGTCCAACGGAGAATATGAAGAACAAATTTTCCGGCGTGATGTACTTTTATATTTTGGCACACATCATTTCAGAAACCTAGGATTCTACATGACGACCTCTGTGACTCAAATGGTTAAGTGTGTCGCAGCTCAAGCCGGGGGTCCCGGGTTCTAATCCCGCCGACGGAACAAAAAGTTTTCAATGTTCCTGGGTCATGAATGGATATTAAATATGTGTATGATTTAATAAAAATCTTAAACAATATATGTATAGTATAAAGATTAAGATTAAAGGTAATAAATATATTTCCGTTGTCTGATAAAGCGCAATACACACTCAGCCCGCCGGGCCGCCGACAAAGCCCGGCGACACAGCCCGGCGACACAGCCCGGCGGGCAGCGGTCTGTATGAAAAGATGATCATTTCATTACGCCCGCCGGGTTGTGTCGCCGGGCTTTGTCGGCGGGCCCGTGTGTATTGCGCTTACCCGTAACACAGACCTTCAGGTACTTAGCACGGGGCTTAGCTGATATTATTATAGTATTTTTATTTATTACATATCGGCAGCGGTACGAGCGATTATTGATATAATATGACGTCATATTGTATGCGCCTCTCCTACCTACATTACAAACCGCCAACCAACCTTATAAAAACGCATAAGCAAAGATAATATTTTGCATTTATTATAATAATTATGGTAAAAAACGTGACTATTTATTAAGCCCTAACTTTTCACTGACAATATTATATTTTTAATTGCGGTCTGGTTATAATGGTTCAGTATTTAGTACACAATTTTACTAGACGTCTCGTTAGTGGTGAAAATTTGGACCAAATTCCATACATTTTTGTCATACTCCTTTTACAAATAGTATTTTCACGCAATATAATCCCCTAATAATTACATATTATTATCTTTAAATAAATCAACTGATTCGCCAAACAGTTTTATTGAGAAATTAAATATTGACACGCGATTGAAATTTCCAATTAATCGATATATACGTTTGTATAGGCGTAATTAACGTAATTTTCCAATATCGAGGCTTTTAACACAGTAAATAATATCGTAATAAGGTGATAACATTAAGTAACAGCCTGAAATGTAAACATATAAATTGCTTAAGTAAAATATCGTAAAAATTTTTAGACTAAATTGTGAAGGTGGCTTTTTTTTTGACAAAAATTGACAACGTGATGTTATATCCTAAAGCCTTTCTCAAAAAATTAAATTTAAAAAATATATATGCGTTTTACCTCTATAATAATTATAATAGGTACAACTCATAATATATATATTATATTTTTAAATTTGAACCAGTAGTTCCTGAGATTAGTGCCATAAAGAGTTTAAACAAACAAAAAAAATAGCAGCACTGAAGGAGCTTTTTTTTTTTTACTTTTGAATGGGGAAATTTGTGAATTGTGACGCTCTGGCGCTTGCGGCTTGCCCACACAAATCATAAAAAATGCTCTTTCAGCGCTGCTATTTTCACACTAAATATACAACGTGAAATTTTAATGCTTGTTTTCCCGCAGCAGAACGATTTACCTATAGTAGTACTATCGAACCATGCATGTTATTTTTTGAAAATAAAAATATTTTGTATGGAAACTTTATGCCGATAGGCGCGAGTTACTATGGACCCGACCGAATTTTTTTTTTTTGATTTGAACAAAAAAAAATTTTACAAATCTATTGTACTACTAAGATAGAATCATTTTACTGCGGGAAAACAACCATTAAAATTTCACACTGTATAGGAGACCCATACACAACATTAAGTATTATCATTATTTATCAAATGGTTTTCTTACAGCCTGCATAAAAAAGCTTTTCTTTAGTTCTGTTCCATATTCTTATATAATTCATGAATCATATTGTGAATTACTGAATTTTATCTTCCAAAGCCTTTTTTTTTCAATAATCAAGGAAGTTTTGTACGGCTTGTTATACATATTATACAAATAAAACACATGTGCACTTTTTCCACTATATTCATTAATTATTATTAATTTTAACGAAATACACGACCGGTTCCGAAACAATTCCTTTTAAATGGTATAAAATAATATCTAGGGGCACGGGAGTGCCCCCGCCAAGATGAACCAAGCGAAGCGCGCACGGGCACTACCTATCTTTTCTCGAAACGTATCGTCGTATTTTTGCACCCTCGTAACTTTGGTTTGGATAATGCCAGATAGTTGAAATTTTCAAGATATTATGACATGAGTATAATAATTAAATGCGCAAAGTTTGAATATTGTTACTATTATACTTTAGATTTTATAGGGGTCCAAAAACACAATAATGGACTGACTCACCGATCATCAAAATTGTTAGGGTACTTCCTGAAGTCATAGAAAGCTGAAATTTGGTATGTGACATACTATTAGTACAGAAACAACAAAAAAATTATCAAATCCAACCTAACCTATCCCATCCCCTTGATATCTACATGAGATTTCACTACTTTTTGACACCACGAAATATAATAATATTATGTTCTCATCTTGGCAACATTTTTACATGAAAATGTTTTTTGTGGGATAATGTTTACTGAATATTCAACGATATTTCATCCTAATAGTCAGGGTGCCCCAGAACAAATTTTTTTGTTATTACTAACAAGCAAATTTTTTGTGAGTAGCTACATTTTGATAAGACGAACAACATTTTTATTTTCGAAAAATCTCGAAAGTGGTAGCTAACAGAGATAGAAAGGATTTCATACTTTGACTTGATGGTCCTAAAATATGGATTGTTTTATTTGTAGGACAAGTTTACTCTTAAATAATATAACTATTAACCTACCAATATACAAGAAATCAGCTGGTTAGGGTTCCGTTTTAGGATTCTGTAATCAACAAAACTTGGTTGATTACTGTACCCTAAAACGGACTCACAAAAAATTAACTTGTTAGTAATCACAAAAAAAAATTGTTCTAGGGCACCCGTACTATAATAATTACGCTTCGCCTATTTTTTCACCAAACGACTCGGCTTTTCACTAATAAAAATTAATACCCCGCATAAGTTGCGACGCACGGACTTCATTGGGGCGAAGGAAAGATATTAATTTTCCTTTACCGGGTATTTCAATAACAAATGATTTAATACAATTTGCGCAAAAAATGTTTTAGATGAAAAGGAAAAACTTCCGATATTGTTTATTCGGTGTTAACAAAACCACAAAAAAAATTGGTACTACTTAATGTAAGTTTGGTATACATTGTACAATGTACAAATTATACGACATTAGTTTGCCACTTCTTATCTATTAGTGAATGATTTAATCAGCGAGTAGAGAAAAATATACATGAGTTATAACTTATAAATTTATAATACTAAAGGGTGCGTATGTGTATTTCATATTTTAGAGTTCACTGCGAAAGTAGTAGCGCTGAAAGAGTTTATGGACAGATTCATGACATTGGGCTGATTCTTATAAAATAAACTGAAGGTGTCAAGGGACATCAACCGGATGGAACGAAGTTGCTTTCTATGAGAGAGAGATAGAGCAAGATAGAAACACGCGCACGCCGCGCCGCACGGGTTACAAATATTATAGCAATAAAAGTGTCGTTACACCTTTGGTCTAATATTGTATTTTTTAACCCCCGACCAAAAAGAGGGGTGTTATTTCATTTGGCCTCCTTTTGCAACGCGCGATAAGGAACTTCGTTTCAATATAATAGTAAGAATATCAGACGACCAGAAGCTACTTTGGTTTATGCGATGTCTAAAATAAACAGCTATCTATCTCGAAACGATCGATCGAAAATGCAACAACACACTCGTGATTCGACCGTTTAGTTCGTCACGGCACGGCCTCTGAAACCGCCCGTCATATACCACAACACTAAGACTTACAATCAACGTTTTAATACCGAGTTGGAAGGCTTTATTAAAGGCCCGATAACATGAAGTGGTAATTACATGAACTACTTTCCAGAATGAAACATTCCGTTTGTATTCCGATAAGTCTGTTTTCTTTGGAAGTAGGTTGTGAAAACAAATTGTATGAAGAATTTTTGTGTGAACGAGACTTAGACCGAATGGTAAGTGGGTCAGTGAATATTCTAAAGTGGTCTAATATTATATTTTATGGTTATGACGGAATCAAAACGAATGAAATTTTGTACAGTAAAATCTTTGTATTTTGAGTATCCATTCGTTTCGTTTGAATTGAAACTAACTTAAATCTCTTAGGAACGACATAAAAATTGTAATATTATTTGACAAAATATCAAATTAATTATTTTTGCTCTAAAACCTCTAATATAATTTAACTTTAATAATTACAGATCTTAAGTGACGACAGAAAGAGTAATTGTAAATATTGAAAATGTAAATTACTGTAGTAGGATGCTGTGTTTCTGAATTCTGATATCTATGGGCGCGTAGTAAGTATGACAATATAATATCGGCCGGCACGCGCCATACTGCTTAATGCTTCGTTCAAACCTACGCGACCACGCGACTGCGAAGCGGGAGCGTCAAGTTGTCAAATGTTGTCAAATGTGTTTTTTGAATACAAAACACACATTTGACAACATTTGACAACTTGACGCTCCGCATTGTGAAACATGTCGAAAGTGACATTTGCCCGTTTGTTTGAAGTTGAGGTACTGCTTACTTCAGCTTCTGTCTACTCTGGTCGCACTTCGCAGACCCAGTGCGTACGCCTAAACAGTTGCTAGCCGTGTTGTAATTAAATATTTTATGAACGTTATGAAAATGTAACATAAAACAGTAATGAATTATAAAAATTACGACCGTGAAAAGGTTTTTCATTTTTAATATTAAAAGTTATTGTACGGTTTAATATCAAAGAGGTTAGGAATAAGGGAAAATTTACAAGCGAGTAATGAGTCCGGTTCAAAGAAACACACGTGAAATTACATGAATTGTGCGGATGTAAATAATCTGGCGGATTCTCATTTCGAGACGTCATGTCAGAATCGTCGGAATCGTTAAGAGGGCCCTTAAGGCCATCCCCCGAGCAAACGACCTTGACCATACATTTGACGCGTTGCCGAGATCGCACAAAAATCCATTTTTTTACTTACTTTAGTTCAAAATTGATCTAATAAAAATTCAAACGTGGAATATGTGGTATTGAAGTTGTCTATAATATATTGTCGTGTGTTCCAAATAAACGTGATTTGTAAATACTAGGGATATGCTAAAAGTATGCTTCAGTTTTAATAAATTGGTATTACATTGAAAGCTAGTATCATGAGTATAATAAACAAAAAATAGGAAATTTAAAACGGGGAAAGGTCTGTTGATATATTAAAGATTATTGTTGTATTTTTTTATAACTTTGTAGCTTTCAAATTATGAGTTTATAAGGCTCTCAATACGGTAAATTACGGCATCTCCGTAGGGGGAGCGCCTTGAAGCAAAAAATCAAACATTGTCCTATCTTCACACTCACGCCCGTCTTTCATATGCCAGGTGAAAAAGGACGACGCGGAATCATCGCCAAGTTAGTTTTTTCTTAACAACTCGATAAATATACAAAATTTTAAAAATCCACTAGGTCAGTTTCTCAATGATAGAATTTTATACTATACAATGTGTTTCAATTATAACTTAGTATACTGCAAGGTTACGGCAATATATAATGAAAAATTCGTGAAAAATTCGATGCGTCTTTGTGTTTTTATTCAATCGTGAAAATTTTGAGATATCATGTTTTCGCCCAGATCAAATCCTTGAAAATATAATGTAGTATCAAGGTTTAAAAAATAAAATAATTCGGGGCTTATTTTCATGTAAAAAAATTAATTATATAATCGTCAATTTTGCATTGGTCGCCCCCTTAAGGTTTTGTAATTACACCGTCTGAGGGAATCTTTATTACTATATTTGTTTCAACAGAGCGATATAATACATAATTGCTTTGCGGAATTCGTTTTGTTGAGAACGTTTTCGAGATTAAAGCAAAGTATCTTCCCGGTTTTATGGTTCAAAACAAAAATAATATTTTCATGCAAATTAATTCATACCTTTGAGAAACAAGTGTAGATTAAATTTACTGAAATGTAATTAAATGCAAAAATTCCGGCCCGTTGTACACATCCCGTAGCTATTTTTATTGATTCGTTTGAATTTCAAAACAGGAAAAAATATTAAAAGTATTCAATCAACGAAAAAGTTAAGTATTTAAGCTGTTTTGTACTTTGTAGGTTTCTTCTGTATCGTAAACAAATCGTTAAGGAAAAAGTCATTTTATTTTTAAATATCTACTTGGTACCTACCTATATTTTGTACAATAATATTAATAATATGTAATTAGGTAAACTTATTTTATTAACTTGGCTATTTATCTCAGTTTTAAATATTGACAAAACATGCATGTCTCATGTCTGTCATCTCTTGACTCTTGCAGAACTATGAGATAATTCAATATACCTTAAGGCCGGGTGACACAATTTTATATTATAGTCTTTTAAAAAATAACATCAGCCGTCATCAGCGTAAGTGGCCCTCACCACTTTCTCGCCAAATCGATCAATGTTTACTGGAATTCTACAGGCATAATTATTGTTCTCTCATCAGAAGTCATAATGACTCAGCTTTCCCTACAATTATAGTCTCAAGTCTCAACCTATGCTTTGGGTCACAATTTTATTGTTATATTAGTTGGTTTGACCCAGACTATCATTGAGGGGTCTCTGAACGGGTCTCTGAATTGACTGAATAAAAGTGATGACAGGGTTGGAGAACAAAAAGTGAGACGAGTTTTTATGTAATGCGTAACTACCACATACATAAATAAACATACACTGCAAAAAATTAAGGCACGGCATAAATAAGACAAAAAATAAAAATAAGACGTTTTTACTTTTGTAAGGGAAAACGCTTGACGTTGGGACGCTTGCCCATACAAATCACAAAAAAAATTGCTCTTTCACCGCTATTACTTTCAGAGTTAATTCTACATAATTATATTATAAGGGATAAATACACACCCTAAAGTATAATCACTTAGTTTTGTTACAGCCTGTATAGTATACATGTATTATAGAATGACAAGCAAAATCCGTTCAGTGGCTTGGGATGAAGAGGTAACAGACAGACAGACAAACAGACAGGCAGAGACTGATAGGCAGACAGACAGACACACTTTCGCATTTAAATTATTAGTATGAAAGTATGGATGTCACGGCAGGGACGGGGATTTTTTCCTAGCAAAGCTAGTACCTACCCATAAAATCATCTTGTTGCGGTACAAAATTTCTCACTTTTATAGCTAAAATTGACAACAAAGACACAATAGCCGCAAGACAAATGAGTGCCTGTTATGTTCGAAGGTGCCGAGAGAGCGTCGCTTCGCCACCTCTAACTTTCTAACTTCCTGTCGTGTTGCACTTTACCAAACACAGTTTAATTCAAAGTTTTTTTTTATTTTCCGAGTGGTCTGAGTTATTATGAAAGGACAAGCTAGAAGTATTATGGATTAGGCTGTTGATGAAGATGATTACAATCGATGAAATGCTGAAATCTGAACTTGGTATTGGATTGGATTTCAACTCTTTTTTTAGGTCAAAAATTTGCTTATAGGAACTTGGCCCCATTTTAACAGGTATGTTTTTGGTGGGATTAAAATATTACGATAGTGGGCGTCACCAAGGCGGAGGTGTGCGTGCGGGAGGAAGACAATCTGTGTAGTGTGCGGCCTGCGTATAATGACTGCGTCGTCGATGTTAGTGTCGAAGTCTGTGAATTGACCTGGGAACATTTTGCTGACTGAGTCTTTCCTGGGTAGGCTTTTGGCAGCGGTAACCGACATCCACGCGGACAGCTATATATGTTAATAAAGTGAAAAAAGTTCATGAAAAGTGTATATTTATTACAGTTATTCTCTAGTCGGTAATCTCTAGGGAGCGCCAGATGAACACTAGCTAGTAGCTGACCTAAATAATAATATTTTACTGGTCATTTACGTAATTTCAGTATTAACCTATATTGGCAGCTAGCTCCTTATGTATCGATCTACACTACAATAGTGATTATTCATTCATTATAGTATGATTGTATAACTCAAATTAGAGTGAGTTTGAATGAAGCGAATAAAGCTTCAGCCAAACCTGCTCGTCAGTCGCGGGACGCGATGCGGGAGCGTCTGCAACCAGAAACTGGAGTGCACACCTGCGCGACTACGGTGCGAATCGTAGATTCATTCCCGCTCTGTCGACTCGAATATCCCGCATTGCGGTCGCGCAGGTGTACACAGTGCAGCGCCGCTCGGTAGGTAGACGCTCCCGCTTCGCAGTCTCTTTCGTCGCGCAGGTTTGGCCAAAGCTTAACAATTAATTAGTATATGGCTAGCTGGTAATAACGGTAACATAATTTCGTAGTCAAGCAGATTTTAACTTTTTATTATTTTACAGTAAATAAATTTACAAGTCGTGAACGATATCAAATACCATGAATATGGTAATAGAATAATTATTGAAATCTCCCTACCGTTCACATGATTTATTCTGCGGTTGCATAAATGATCAAAATGTATGTTTGTATAAAACCGATAAACAATGGTTATGGCGGCTAAAAGGAAGATCTTCCGAGTGAAATAGCACGCTCGGTTAGGCCGAATCCACTGACGTCATTTCAGATATTATAATATTGTAATATCTTACTGTTCTCCGAAACTTCGTTAGCGCGATGCAGTTTAGTGCACACGAGCTACAAGAAACTGCACCAACCTGTCGACGCCGTTTAAGACGACGCGACGCCGCGTTAAGACGACGCCTTGATAATTTGGCTGTAGCGATGTCGATTTTTCTCAGCAATAACTAAAGCTAAGAAATTAATGTTCATTGTGAGTATTCATTGTGTCTTTGTCTTTGAATTACCTATAGCATAACAAGATTGGTCAACTTTCATAACACAAAATAATTAATTAAAAATACCTCTGTAAAAAAGGGATTTTAATTTTGCCAGCAGAGGAGAGTGATTTAAGCTTCCAAATTTTGTACATAGATTGGTTCAAGCATACACTTTAATAATTTGTACATAGCTTATTTGAAATATATTTATGGTTTTCATATTACGCGACAAAAACCATTTTGTCGCTTACGCCCTTTCCATTGCTTGCTGTTCCATTTCTTCTATGAGAGGCCGGGAGTCGGAACGGCCTCTCATAGAAAACAAGCAATCTAAAACATACCCAACACGGTTTTTTACTTTAACGCGGCGTCACCTTAAGCGTGGCACGATACGTTATTGTCACTAAAGAAAATCACGCAGCAGAGTCACTCTTTTTCATGCAAAACACGCACGCGACCCACACATTTATTTCTGAACGAACAATACAAAATAATAAAATGGCAAACACGCCAGCGAGCCTCCTATAAACGCGACCGTTGACGTACGAATAAATTGAAAAATATTACGAACCAGAAGCGACAAAAAAAAGCAATTTACTATGCTCCACTTGAAACTCATATTATTATTGATATAAATTATAATGTAACCGAAAAAATAAAACTACGTCTTAATAATGTACGCTGTATTTCTTTATGGCGTAGTTAATACTTGCGAGTATTATTGGTAACATTATAATAACTACCTATAAAAGGCTTTGTTTATAATTATTAGATCAAACATGAGACTATTGTTTTCAATTATAGTTGACTACAATCTTTACTGATATTAAAAAGTCCACGATTTGCAGTGGATATTTGGACGTAAATAAATCATGCAATAATACACCCACACATCCACCATTTTGAAAAAAATGCGTTTGAAAATTTGATTCTTCATATTATTATAATGGTAAAAAAAAAATTTAACTAAGTATAGAAAATTTTGAAGTCAATGTTACGATACCGTTCCGATCAACGTGGCTAGACCGCAACGATGATGACTGCTGCAAATTAGTTGCCTCCAAATTTGTTTATCACGCGGGAACCGTACATTTTTCCCTCACAAAAATATCCTTTGCCCGGACTCCAAGTATAACTTTCAGCTAAATAAGTTCAGCGGCTTAGGCGCTAAGAGATAACAGACAGACAGACAAACACACTTTCACATTTTTAATATTATTATGGAAGTATGGATGATTATGGTATCCAAAAATATAAACAAAAACAACGCAGAAATATTACTCATAATACATGTTTTAAACGGTATTTTGTGAAATACCTCCGAAATATTATAATTTTTCAACATAGTCGGGATGGAATTTTAAACATTTAAGATGGAATAACATTTTTGCTATAAGCCCAAAAGTCCTTGTAATATCAAAGCATACCTCCCTCCTCAAAGGCTCGCATTCTTGACAATTTGAAAGCCGACATTCCGTAATAAGGACTCTAAAATACAGACTATCATAATTATGAATATTTGGAAAAAACGTCGTTCACTTGACGTTTATGTTGTGTTAAACTTCTTGAGGTTCATTTCGTGAACTGTGTTAGGTTTTTGTTTGTCTTTTCTTCGGATGAACGTTAATTAAATATACACATCCATACTAATATTATGAATGCGAAAGTGTGTCTGTCTGTCTGTCTGTTACCTCTTCACGCCCAAGCCGCTAAACCGATTTTGCTGAAATTTGATATGGTGATGTTTTGAGTCCCACGAAAAAGGACATATTATTATGATACTTTTTATAAGTACCGGAAAAATGTACGGTTCCCACTCAATACACGAGTTTTAGTATTAATCATATTTTATTATCTAGTATTAATTAATATTAATTATCGTTCATTCGAAGAACAGAAATAACAAATAACACTATAATAATAAGTAAGGTAGCTAGCGAAATCTGAATTATCACGAGGACAATAAAGTTTTTTTTATTTTATCGCGAGCTCGGCAGTCGGCCGCCGCATGCCTTGAGGGTATAAACCATAGACTTATATATTACTCAGGACCGGGTCAATCGCGCGTTGCAATGATGCAGATTCGTAGGGGTCAAAACGCTCCGTTTGACTCCGACGTGACTTAGTCGTCTGTGGTCCGCAGAACAAATCAGGTGGGTCATCGTATGCCTTACAGTGCCATAAAAATGCCTAATTGTGTAGTAAAAGGCTGCAAAAATTATATTTAAAAAGTTAAAAAAGCACATGGAATATCTTATCATCGGTATGTATCACAAACTGTTTGTTTATGTAAAGAAATAATTAATATATAATTTTACTACCGATGTCCGCCATTATCCGCCATGGCTACTGTTTTACCGAGTAATGACGCAACCCCTACGTTCCACTTGGCGTTGAAAACGATCAAAACGCTAAACATAGGAGGCATTTTCAGCGTTTTGATCGTTTTCAACGCCAGGTGGAACGCGGGGTTCGTCGGTAAAACAGCATTCGCACGCGGCCGAATATTGTGTCGCACTACGTAGTTCAATCGATTTTTCATAGATGGCTCTCTATTTCCTTGTATGAAAAACCTATTAGCAAAATGTTCTCGTAGGCATATCCTGACATATAAATCGATGGTATAAACCGATATTTCGTATAGCAAACGTGATACACCCATGATCAACTCAACCTCCATGAACTGATATCAAACTAACCCCATTCCTGAGCTCGTTTAACAAGTATTATATAACTATATCACACCTCCGTGGGCCAGTGGCTTAGAGCGTGGCTACTGGCTCGGAGTTCGTGGGTTCGATTCCCGCGTTGGAAACATTTTGTTTTCGAGTTTGGCTAGAAGAATACAGGCTGATCACCTGACTGACAAGTAAGATGATCCATGCGTCGGATAGGCATGTAAAAAGTCGGTCCTGCGCCTAATCTCTCGCCAATCGTGTAGATCTTCCGTCCCATTGGGTGCTGAGAGTAAAAGGAATAGACAGTGCTCTTGTGTACTGTGAACACACTTGGGCACTATAGAATTACTCCTGCGTAACTGGCCTGGTTTAATTTTAGTTTAGTAATAATTCGGTTGGTACTAACTGTTTCTTGTTGTATATAATTTCCCCTTGAACATTTAAATTTTTATTTTATTATTTGCACAGCCCTTATCACTGGCTTTGAGTGCAGCGAGTAGCGACCGAATCAAGAAATACTGTGACGAAAATAAACCTAACACACCCTATCCGGCTGGCGCAGCGGTGCGGCGTTGCTGTGCATCGTCTAACGTCGTTTCAGTTCGGCAGACTTCGTCACGGTGTATGTGTGCGTGCGACTAGACGTTTGTGAAATAGAGTTGCATAAGTTGATAAAATGCCATGCTGTAGCCTTACCGCGGCAGTCCCCGAGTGCCACACCTATTATTTAGTATTTATTATTACAGCGACAAAAGAAATTCATCTTGTTAAATGGCTTATTAAAAAAATGCATCGTTTAACATTGCGACGTATGTTATGTGCATTTCTTGCGTGATTCGAGGACAATGTTTTACTAAAGGCTTTGTAAGTTATGTTTACCAAAATTGTAGCGGTCTCAGCGACCTAAGTGGCTTATGCCCACACCTGATCTTCAAAGTTTAAGCGGCCATATTTTGTGTCTACATCAATTACGGAGAAAATAATTCTAGCAGTTGATCCTGTATGACGTACTTACGTCGTACTCACGTCTTCAATAATTATGGGACCATCATAAAATATAGTAATTCGTATAAACACTATAATAATTGTTCGTAACATGGTAATAATATATCAGTACACCGCTTACCGTGAACACAATCGTCCCAGGCAATTAATTACGGCGTGCTTATAACCCAACCCTTTAGCTTACAGGTTAAAATAACTGAAGTTTCATTAATTATTTAATTCTAATTAATTTTGGGATAGCTGGCACGTGTTCCATGAATCAGATATTTCATTAGAATCGACAAAACAATAATTACCTACTAGATACCTCGCTACAACTTGGAATTTCGTAAAATACGAGTAGGTTTGCTATTTTTCATTAGATTTTATTGACTTAAATCTTAGGGTCAGTTTCACCTCTTCCTGATGAGTGCTGGTTAGGCTATCCACAACTTATCTTACAGATAGAGTATAGAGTATCGGTCAGATAAGTTGTGGACAGCCTATCTGACACTTATCAGTAAGTGGTGAAACACTTGCTGATGCAAAAGGGCATTTAACGTACCCAACGTTTTATCGTGGAAGACGGCTTGCACGATAACGTGACGTCCAGAATTATAAAAGCGCTTTACCGTCTCCTTGAAATATAACTGACCTGCGATGTTGAAGCTGCCGATCAACAACGTCCAGAGGGACAGCACTCGAGTCGGTCGGTGCCGGCAACTACCCTCCATCGTGGAATTCTTATTAGCACTTACAACGATGCATATCACATCTTACTGTGTTTATTATTCACGAAACCTGAAACAAAGGAAGGGTTAATAATTAGACTAATCATGTGATTTTTTCATAGAAAAAAAAATTTAACTTAATTTTAACCGACTTAAAAAAATGAGGTTATCAATTCGACGTGTATGTATGTAATATTCCCAGAACTGCCAAGTTTTCGTATATTACGTTAGCCTATATCAGCATCTGAGCCAATGCGCCAAATTTCAATTCAATTCAGTATGTATGTAAGTAATATGTAAGTATGTTTTTATTTTTGTGTTCGCATAATATAATATTCTCTGGAACTACTGCAAGACCAATTTAAGTAATTATTTTTTGTTGTACTAGGTATTTTTCAACATAACAAATACCTAAAAGTTTTCAATACTACAAAATATAACATATTTCCATTTTCCTTCTTAAATTATCTACAATTAATATTATACCTATTATAATTCTACTTCATTAAGAAAGTGACTATATGCTAAAGCAATTTATCACTTTCAATGAACTTCCTTATTTATTATTACTTACAAAATATTTCCAATTTTCTAAAACCATTTATACCAGTTAATAGATAGAAAAGACGCGTCCATCAATCTTCATATTTTCCGAAGGGGAATTGACACGAAGCATTCGTCTTACTAAATACTGCTAACGATCGTATTTCTCAAAGGCGTTTAATCGTTCTATAAGTGGAACGTTGATTATAATATTAGGATTAGCCGATCTCTTTAAAAGCCTTATTCGGTATATCATTCGTTTTCATGGACCTTAGAGACTAAGAGTATACCTCTAATATTGAAATATTGTTTTTTTATGAAAAAGGGGCAAACGGGTCACCTGATGGAAAGCAACTTCCATCGCCTATGGACACTCGCAGCATCAGAAGAGCTGCAGGTGCGTTGCCGGCCTTATACGAGGGAATAGGGTAGGTAACAGGGTAGGGGAGAGTAGGAAAGGGAATAGGGTAGGGTAGGAAAATAAATAAGGGAGGGTAGGGATGGGAAAAGGATAGAGGATTGGGCCTCCGGTAAACTTACTCACTCGGCGAAACACAGCGTAAGCGCTGTTTCACGCCGGTTTTCTGTAAGCCCGTGGTATTTCTCCGGTCAAGCCGACCCATTCGTGCCAAAGCATGGCTCTCCCACGGTCTATATTATATACGAAATTAAAATTTTCGGTCTTCCAAACCTGTGACTGGTTTTGTGTTGTACAATACAACACACAGTGGCAGCGCAAGACGACAATTCGATGTGAGCAAGATATTACATTTTGCAAGGCAATTGATGAAGGGACTCAAAGTATATTCATGCCTAATTTCAGCAAAATCAGTTCAGTGGCTTGAACGTGGAGAGGTAACAGATAAACAGATAGACAGACAAAGCTTATAATATTAGTATGGATATACAGGGTGTAACAAATCGAAGCGATAATACTTTAAGATGTGTATGTGGTCCTTGTAGAGAGTTTATTGTGAAAGTAGCAGCGCTGAAAACCAAATTTTTTTTTCACTTTTGTATGGGGAAACTCGTGATGCTCGGGCCCTTGCCCATACAAAAGTGAAACGAAATTTTGTTCTTTCAGCGCTGCTACTTTCACAGTGAACTCTCTACAAGGAACACATACACTCCCTAAAGTATTATCACTTATATTGTATGTTGTGTATAATTTGAATATCTCATAAACAATGGGGTTATTTGGAAGGCTGATAAAATGTCAATCAGAAAATTGTAAATTGTATTGTTAATTATTGTATTGTTAATTATTGCACCATAAAAAAATCTAAATGAATATATTTTTTAAAATTTACATTGAAACTTTCTTAGCTACACAGTATACGGCTTCACGTGATCCTTATAACGTGAAAGTAGCTTCGACGTTCTCTTGTATTAAATTAATTATTCCCTGAAAGTTCAAAGAAACTAAGTTATATGCCGAACTATCTGCCAAAGAGCATAGTTCCGCTAAACTGCATTTCAAAGATAAATAATTGGATGGGAATATTTAAAGGAAAGGTACACAAAAACTCCCTGGTGTTAAAAGTTTATGTGGAGTTTCTCTCAAGCAAATGCGAGCGAAATGAACAAAACTGCAATTCTCGGTTCGAAGTTTCGCTATCTTTGTGCTAATTTCTTTCCAATCAGCATTTTAATGAGGAAAGCGACAATCTGCTTAAGTCTGCTTTCGATTGGATTCTTCTGTTGCGACTAAACTGGTCCCCAATAATGTGCCAATTTGTGCTCGTTACAAAGTCAGTGCTTTTGGACCTTTGACTTTAAAAATCGGTTTCGCATTATTTGTGTGGATTTTTGTACATTATAATTTATATTATGTAATATTTTTATGTTAATAAACTATAATATTAGATGACGCCCACAGCTCCGTTGCGCCAAAATTATATTGTCTGGGATAAATGTCCTTTCCCGGGACTCAAAGTAAACGCATATCCATACATTTTTTATCAGTAGCCCAAAAATAAAGTTTTATGTTTCTAACTTAACCGATCAATGCGGCGCACATTTTTTAAAACTTTCAGTAGTGGTGGCATACAATTTTCTCGTGACACGTGAGCCGTGTCATACGCCATAGAAGTAGATGACACGGCTACCGTGTCACCCGCCACGTTCAAAAAGGTTTATTGTTTTTCTTGGTTTTTATGCGTGTATTAACTTGATTTTTTAGTTAATCCCAAATCATTGAGGTTAACGGAATGCTACGTTGTTTTATAGTTTAGGCAGCGTACGCAATATTAGTAACTTTTCTGGTTGATCTTTTACACCTTGCGTCCGAAAAACCCAAATATCTTACGGAACCCTATTTTTTCAAAAAAAAAATTTTGCCTATGTTCAGCAGAAATAATGTAGGATTCCAATGGTAAAAGAATTTTTTAAATCGGTCCAGTAGTTTCGGAGCCTATTCGGTACAAACAAACAAACAAACAAACAAACAAACAAAAAATCAAATCTTTCCTCTTTATAATAGTTAAATAATAATAATAAAATAATAATAAAAAGTGTAGATAAATTCGGGCTCTAATTATTATAAGACGTATAGATGAAATGTCACTCTCGAAAATAAACGAGATTATTTTTAAACTCTTTATAATATTTATTTATTTATTTATTTATTTATTTATTTATTCATCATCACACAAAGTATCATTACAGGATTTACCTAATGCGATAGTAGTGTACATAAAATTATATTGCAATTTCGTTAAGTTCATCAGTATCCACAATTAAAAACAATAAAATTAATAACAATAAATTATAAAACCGTAATTAGTATACTTATACTAGTTTTGTATAATATCTAATCCATCAATAATAAGTTAAAATTGTAAATAAAATCTATCCTTGATAAATAAATCTTAATAAATTAGTATAAAACAAACCATTATTATTTTTGTAAGCAATAACTTATCTTCCCATAACAAACGACAAACAGGCAATGAAGTGTGAATTCACTGAAAGTGCAATGGAACAGATCTACCAGCTGTGCAACTTCATTAAGAATACGTAGTGCACGAACAAACGGGGAGTATTTGAGCATGTTAGTCCTGCAGCACGGCACGTGCAGCAGCGGCGGGCGGCGGCGGCGCCACACGTACTGGTCGGGCACGCAGAGCGACACCTCCCCCAGCACGGCAGCGTCGCTCGTCCGGCCTCTCAGCACGCTGAACACGTACCGCGCCACCGACAGCTCCCTCCGCACCGCGAGCCTGTCATATCCCACCATACCCAGCACGAAAAGCGACGGATAGTTTAGAGGGTAGAACGGGTAGACGCCGTACAGCCGCAGGTACATATAACGGAGGAATTTATTTTGAATTCGCTCCAACATCAGGGAATATTTCTGCTCGTGGGGCGACCAGATCATCGCTCCGTATTCTAGATGGCTCCTAACGAGGCTGTTGTAAAGACCGGCGATAGCCTTCACGTTAGAGAAGCCCCTACTCATACGTAGCACAAAGCCCAAATTACGAAAAGCTCTAATTATATCTAAAATATATCTAATTATAGATACCATACATTTTACACTTGTGACTTGTAAAGAAAGTTTTTATTAAAATCTTATATTATTGCGAGCTATTGCCTGCGGCTTCGCTCGCGTTAAGAAGTATTATTATTACAAACATTCATCCCCTATTTTAACCCCTTGGGGCGGAATTTATCAAAATTCTTTCTTAGCGGATGCCTACGTCATAACATCTACCTGCATGCCAAATTTCAGCCCAATCCCTTCAGTGGTTGGGGCTGTGCGTTGATAGATCACCATGTCAGTCAGTCACCTTTGAGTTTTATATATAACGTTACGCTCAAAGACCGAAAACGCTCAGTGAGCGAAAAAATGGCTCACAACGCGTTGTGGTAATAGTGAAACGGCCACGACGCGTTCTGGTAATCACAGAAATACCACATAGCGAAATTCGTGTCGTGGCTGACGTGTTATTCGACCACAACGCGTTGAGGTAATCGAGTAAAGCCATGACGCGTTCTGAGTATATTTTATAAACAGCCACGTACGACACAAATTCCTGTTGTGGCCCTAATGAAAACGGCCACGACGCGTTCTGAAACCAGGTTAGTTACTCAGGAGTAATTTTATAGCGCCCAAGTGTGTGCGCAATACACAAGAGCACTAACTGGCCTGGTTTCGTTGAAACCAGAGTGCTCTTGTGTATTGCGCACACACTTGGACACTATAAAACTACTCCAGCGTAACACGGCCTGGTTTCAGAACGCGTCGTGGCCGTTTTTATTAGGGCCTTAAATTTGTTGTTAGCAAACGACATTTATGTATTTGTTGCTGTTTATAATAATAATCTTTCATGTTATAGAATTGTAAATTTACAGTGCCATAAAGTTGAAAAAGATTTTTGTATCTGCCAACTATTGTAACTATTGTTAATTACATTTAGGAATTTAAACAATGTACCTACACTAAGGGCGGCTTTTACCAAACCTTATTTAAAATAAGTTAAAACGCATTTAGTTAAATATGTTTTCATTTGTAAACACGCTTAATTTAAACTTGTTTAAGTTTGTCTTGCACCACGATGTTGAAGTTTGAAATTAACTAAACGCATTTTGGAGTGTTGCTGCATTATGTCTTGTGCGTTCCATTTCACGATTTGAGCAGTATCGTTACAAATAATGGTATTTCACGGTTGTTTGACGAAATTCGGTTTGTTTTTTTGCGTAAAACGAGTTTTCTATCAATGGGTCAGACGCGGCCCGCAGGTAGTATCCCTTAGTAGTCTGTGGCCGGCAGCCGCCCGCGCAAGGGTTTGTTTCAGATTTGAGATGTTTGTATTGTTGTACACAATATGTTGTTTTGTTTCACATACTTTAGGTTGTTGTACAAACTCGTGCAGGTGTTCTGTTAATAGAGTAATCGACAAATAATTATGAGTGATATAAAAAGTGGCCCCCGTAACTTTTCCGTTTTAAACAATAATCTAGATAGCAAAATCATCGTCGTCTTTTTGGCGAAATCTTCGAAAGAACTTTTTCTGCGTCAGGGTTTCAAACAAATATTTTGATCTTGCCTCAATAACCCTGACGTCTCAAGTTATGTTCATATACCTAGTTGACAATAATTTCTTCGTCGTCATCATTAATATCATCAAAAAGAAACTCAAATAAACTCATTAATATTCTTTTCACACATAAATTCTTCGAAAATTATTCTCGACCAAAAAATATCTAACCTCAAATTCAACTGTTAAATACGTTTAGCAGCTTAAACAGCGAAATTTGGCTGTTTAAATTTGACAGATCAGTAATCATGTTTAACTTGTGGTGCAAGACAACTTGTGTAGTTAAACAGAATTTTGTGCTTAAATAAAATTTTAAACATGTTTAACCGCTTGGTAAAAGTCGCCCTAAATGTAATTTTATAATTTTTTATGTCAATAAAGACTTTTGAAAAACAAAACAATACACAAGAGCACTCCGGTTTCAATGAAACCAGGCCAGTTACGCAGGAGTAATTTTATAGCGCCCAAGTGTGTGCGCAATACACAAGAGCACTATCTGGCCTGGTTTCGTTGAAACCAGAGTGCTCTTGTGTATTGCGCACACACTTGGACACTATAAAACTACTCCAGCGTAACAACGGCCTGGTTTCAGAACGCGTCGTGGCCGTTTTTATTAGGGCCACAACACGAATTCGCGTCGTGGCTGTTTATAAAATATGCTCAGAACGCGACATGGCTTTACTCGATTACCACAAAGCGTTGTGGTCGAATAGCATGTCAGCCACGCACGACACGAATTTCGCTTTGTGGTATTTCTGTGATTACCAGAACGCGTCGTGGCCGTTTCACTATTACCACAACGCGTTGTGAGCCATTTTTTCGCTCACTGAGCGTTTTCGGTCTTTGAGCGTAACATAATATATTTAGATACAAGTTATAATTTTTATTTATTATTTATGTAATTATGGCATTAAAAAGTACCCCAAGAATTAACGAGCTTAGACTTAAAAAATAAATTTTAGAGCGAGAAGAGAAACACAGAATATAATGAAAATTTCATGAAATAAAAGCTTGATGATTAAAACGAAAAATAAAATTATTTTTTTCATTAACAATAGGATTCTTCCATTGTTGAACGTCGGCTTATCTACGGCTTCTATCTTTATGGATGACAGTTATCTATGCATTTAATCCTGTTTTATCTAAAAGAAAGGAAAAATGGCAAAAGGTTCTGCCTTTGTCCGAGACCTCTGATAAGGTGACCTTTCTTTCCCATTTATTAAGTACACCTGTGCAGTCGGAGACGTTCTCGGGATTTCATTAAATTCTACGGACAATGAAGAAATCTCTCCTCTTTATAATTTGCGTTTCATAAAAACCTTATTTTAATCTAGGTAGCCTTAATGAAAGTTTTCTCAAACTCGAGGTTGCTTTTTAGTGTTTTGTTTTTTGGGTTCCGTACCCAAAGGATAAAAACGGGACCCTATTTCTAAGACTTCGATGTCTGTCCGTCTGTCTGTCTTCAGGCTGTATCTCAAGAACGGTGATAGCAAGAGAGTTGAAATTTTCACAGATTATGTGTTACTTTTACGCTATAACAACAAATACTAACCATAAAATTAAAAATAAATAAAACATTTAAAGGGGCCTCTCGTACAACAAAAACAAAAGTGCAATATCACGTATTGTGCAATATTATTGACCGACGCGCCCGCCTTTCAATCTTAGGGCATTATAGGGCGCATTAGGCGGCCAGGCCGCGCGGCCAGGTCGCTCCGGCCAACTAATTCTTCCAAGATAATATTATATTATTATATTAAGTGCGCGCAACGCGACCAGCGACCAGCGGCCACGGCAAAAACATCGCGACACACACGCGGCCACGGGGCCGCCGCGGCCAACGAGATACGGAAAGTATTTAAATAATAATAAATAAATAAAAATGTTTCTTCTTCACACAACATAACTTACATGTAACAAGATTAAATTTTTTTTTTTTTTTTTTTTACCACATTTAGTATGAAATTACTCAGTGTGCGCGCACTGAGTAATTTCACACCTTTTTGCGGGGGCACTTATAGTCAAATAAATTGTGAAATAATATTGTTTAATGATATTGCACAATAAAATTGATCCGCTAGGGGCCCACAAACGCTTGAACATACTTCATCCTTTTTGGCCATCAACACGACGTTATTCCCACATCGACTCGACGCGGACTTATAGCGTGGAATTGTAAGCTTTATGTTAGAGTGGACATTATGTCAACTTTAAAACGACCCACCACGTCGTCTTCCCTCCAGTTTCACCTCTAAGTCACATATCATAAAGCCTACAATATCATACAGTAAGTAGGGTTGGCATTTTCGTACCGTGCGAATACCTTCAGGAAAGTCATAAAAGTATTTTGGACCTCAAAGAATCCTCAGAAGTAATTACGTACGTTACTCACTTAATTATTTGGAACTAATTATGAAAGTGGTTTAGCTGAAATAATTTTCCTCGCGTATAATGAACATATGAATAAAGCAGTCTGTGACTCGAGTCGGGAAATAAACGTTACTATTGAAATAATTAATTAAGTGCAAACGTCGGGGGGCAATGTCAGCACCACAGAGCGGAGGGACAGTATACCAATCTGATTGATTGGCGTGATCATTGAATAATCTGAGACTAGACGTCTTATAATCAACATCCTTCTATTCTGCCTCGATGAGTAATGACAATTGTACGTCTAAAGATAGTATTTATTATTAACGTGGGACGTGGGAGAGCCATGCTTCGGCACGAATGGGCCGGCTCGACCGGAGAAATACCACGTCCTCACAGAAAACCGGCGTGAAACAGCGCTTGCACTGTGTTTCGCCGAGTGAGTGAGTTTACCGGAGGCCCAATCCCCTACCCCATTCCCTTCCCTTCCCATCCCTACCCTCCCCTATTACCTCTTAAAAGGCCGGCAACGCACCTGCAACTCTTCTGATGCTGCGAGTGTCCATGGGCGAGGGAAGTTGCTTTCCATCAGGTGATCCGTTTGCTCGTTTGCCCCCTTATTTCATTAAAAAAAATCTTCAACTCCCAAACGATCACATATACGGCCGCGATAACAATAGATTTCCAAGAATCCGCGATCTAAAGATAGTTAAAAAATGTACATCCGCTATCTTTGATGACCGTCATGTTAGATTAAATCACGTGACTATTTTTATCGTATTCCTGACAGCAAACCCTTTCATTTGATATCCATCTCATGGAGGTGCATTTCAAATTGCCTGTCCACCATCTTGGGGAGGCCGCCATATTGGATTTTTAATGGCGTTTCTTAGCCATATAATAATATATTTCTTACAGTTCGACAAGGCTTTAAATTAAAGCCTATATTCTGCGATGGGCGCTGCTGGTAAAGGAGAACTGTCAAAAATGACGTTTTCGTATGATAGAAGTGTTAGTTCCTTTTCTCGCCACGTTCATAAACAGCCTTGTCGGATTATAGTTTCACGTTTGTTGTATGGGAGCCCCTCTTAAATATGAATATTATTTTGTTTTTAGAATTTGTTGTTATAGCGGCAACATATATGTAACACAATCTGTGAAAATTTCAGAAGTCTAGCTATAGCGGTTCTTGAGTTACAGCCTGGCGACAGACAGACAGGCAGACAGACAGACAGACAGACGGACAGACAACGAAGTCTTAGTAATAGGGTCTCGTTTTTTACCCTTTGGGTACGGAACCCTAAAAACGAGCAAGGACGCCGAAATAAACTTGTGTAGGTATTTTATAACATTTTTTAAGAAAAATGTAGCATAATTATATATCTATATAATTATTATCAAAGTGAATATTTCCCACCAACAATCTTAACAAAATATTATACTTAATTACGTCGTGCAATCGTGCTTATATAAACAAGTTTAATTTGCGTTTATTTACTAAGTCATGTTCCCTGTATAAGGGTGCGTGCACACGCGGCGTCGTTTATGTAAGTCTGTAGCAAAGTGGAGTATAAGTTGCTCGCGAAGGAGAATCAACGCACCTGCGTTTGACAGCTCAATTAGTTGAAGAGTGAGCCGAAGATCTCATTTCTAACGTGCGCTGCCTGTTTCGCGTGTACGGGTAACGTGAATTATTAAATTATACTTCAGCATTTTACCTTTACAAGAAATTGGTTTCTGGCGTTACGCGATTTACAATTTACTGTTTGTAACGTCAGTAAATTATTTTCAAAGTAACATTGCGTTCAGCGTAATTTTGTTTTTTTTTTTCTCGGATATTAAGGTGAATTTTATAGAACTCGATTTTGCTGTAAAAAATATGATTTATAAATATACGACTGAGGAATTCGAAAATTGAAATGAAATTCCACCTTTATATTAATTTTAAGCCCCCTTGGATGGCCGGAAAAGCGTATTTGCTTCGGCGCAAAATATTATAAAACGTATCGATTTACCTTACTCTAAATTATTTTTGTAATAATGGGTATAGCTCCACTATTTTCAGCAATTTATTCTCCTTGACAATCCATGCTAGTGTTGCGAATGTACATCTGTCTATCAATCTACCTATTCCTGTGTCGGTGGACGGTGAACCGATTTCTATATTTGGTAGGGATATATTTCGAGCACCGTCAAAGTAGGATAGTGTAAAGATAGTGCAATCCACGAAGACGCGAAGATTTTTTATAGAATGTGACGTGTACAAGCTTTCGCCAATGATAGAGTGTTATCGGTACACACTAATTACCTTTGAGTGCACGCGCACACTATAATAAATATACCAATAATTAAGAGAAAGCGTCACGGTCAATGGTCAAAGTAACAGAATTACATAAAAAAATAATTAAGATTCAACTTTTCTATTCTTCAGTCTGTATCAATTATTGATTTAATTTCTTTCTTATTTCAGAAATATATGACTCTTTTTAACCCCCGACAAAAAAGAGGGGTGTAATAAGTTTGACGTGTCTGTCTGTCTGTCCGTGTGTGTGTCTGTCTGTGGCATCGTAGCATCCAAACGGGTGGACCGATTTTGATATAGTTTTTTTTTTGTTTGAAAGCTGACATGATCCAGAGTTTTTTTAGCTATAAGTCGCTGTTGTCGTAGTTTACTTGGCGGTCCCTCGACACACGGTTCCACTTAGGTATTGTTTAAGCTTAAAGTCAGTAAGTATATATTTCATTATTTTTTAAAGTTGTTTGGCGGGTTTTTTTAAATTTCTTAATTTAATTACAGTAATAAATAATTTGCAGTCACCTCACAAAACCAGTAAATGAGTTATTATCTTTTGAAATTAGAGAATTGACTGAATGACATAATATTTTTTTTTAGGTTTACCACTCATGACAATCAAAACATAATAATATATTCTATCTTCTTTGGCAAGTTAAATAATAAATGATTGGCCTTGATTTGATTCCAAGAGATCGAACTCCTTTGGATCCGGAATGGACTTGACGATAATTCAATCATTTATCCTTATCTCTGAAAGATCGTCTGACTAAAACAGATGACTTTTTCTGTCGCTACTAAGAAAAACCTTAAGTAAGATTTCATCGAGAAGTCTGTTATTTATACTTAGCCCGAATTTCATCAACGACTGTTAAAGTTAACACTCAAATTAGTATCACGATTACCTCTTTAGTTTCTCTTATGAATGAAAGAGAAGACATGACATTTTAACAGGCTGTTAAATGGCAAAACAATGTTCGCCGGGACAGCTAGTATGCTATTTGTACAGAAGTATACATATTAAATATAGCTCTAGGAATACAACATTTCATTCATTTTAAATGTAAATCAGAAGATCATTTAGGCCGGCAACGCACCTGCAGCTCTTCTGATGTTGCGAGTGTCCATGGGCGACGGTAGTTGCTTACCATCAGGTGACCCGTTTGCTCGTTTGCCCCCTTATTTAATAAAAAAAGGCGAAATTATAATGGTTGTATCTACTACATAACCCAAATACCATACTAAGTGGCAATAACCATTCGAATTGGTCATAAAAATCTTCGAACCCATACTACCGATTCGCGAATAATTTTAGGTGATACAAAAATTTACATATGCACAACTTCCCCGGCTGCCATTTATTTCGCTCGGGAATGATATATCTAACGTCAGATACGCTTCACGTAACGTACGCTAGTGGAAAATACCCCTATATTTTTACATTTTATTCTTTAAGTACCCTGTAATAAATTGTGTAGACCGGGGGACCCTAAAATTATATTTACATTACAGTATCACGAATTCAGCTGTTTTTATATGCTCGGATGGACCTACAATACTGTTTGATTTGGTTTTGCTGTAAGCCACACTTTGGACAATATATATTTTTTTACAGATTTACTACTTCTAATCTCTTATGTACTCCATTTGATAAAATAACATGTAATATTATTTGTTTCAAGAAAGCTTTTGTAGCTCTTGATACCTGGAAAAGCTTTTTTTGTTTGATAAATTAATTGTCTATAAAATTCGGAAGTTTTATAATATTACGTAGATTTGTTTGTTGCCTTCGGTATGATTTCCTATTAGTTTTAGTTTGTTCCCAAGGTGTAGGTAAGAAAGTAAGGTCATTACTTAATGTCACGAGTTTTTAGATCATGTACGATCAAGAAGTCGTAAGTAAACTTGGTGATTCATTTGTAAACGAGTAGGAAATCATAGAGTGCGTGTCCGTAAATAGTGAACAGTTCAACCAGTTTGAAGGTAAAACTTATTTAATTTCATACCACGTTATACGAAAAGATTAAAGTTTTGAATACGTCAAATAAGGTAACATGCAATTACTTAGAGTGTAGTTATAGAATTCAGGCTTGAGTGACTGCTGCATGTGAGCAAACTGCATAGCCCGGCTGTAATTCAGTGCAGTAGCTTCGAAACTTGGATGTTTAGATGTCAGACAAATAGAACCGTCCGCCGCGACTGTAAACACCCTGACATACGAAGGAACGAAATGATCTATGTATATTGTTACCGGCGCGGCGATCTGTATCGTTCGGGTATTGTATACAATACCTAGGCAGTGTATATGTCGCAGTCATCTGGTTCAATCTGTGATTCGATTGAATGACTAGCGTATTCATTGGATGACACCGTTTTATTGAATGACTGAAGGACAACTAGTCAAGACGTTGACTGTAACGTTTAACGTCTTGACTAAACGTCATCATAGCGAAAAGTATTTGTTGGTGGCGTAATAATAGAAACTGACTTCAATTATGAGGCGACGGCTACTTCTGGGTGGTTTACAAAAAAAATAATCACGATGGCTACCTAACCTAACCTAACCAAATCAAGTCGTATTGGGCCAACACGGAGTAATTCATTTTCATTACCTAAAAATTATATATTGTTCTTATACATTTCCTATTCCGTTAAAAATAAATATATTCAATTACCTGACTGATTTCATGTCCGCTCTCTTCAAAGGGCTATGTTACAAATCGCTAACTAGTTGGACGTTGAGTGACGATTGTTCAATCAACGTTCGGCCGAATCATTCAATTGAATAGTGTCATTCAATGAATGCGCTAGTCATTCAATCGAACCGAAGATTGAAATGAAATGAAATGAAATGAAATGAAATGAAATGAAATGAAATGAAATGAAATGAAATGAAATGAAATGAAATGAAATCTTTTTTTTATTCAAAATAGGTATCATGATACACTTTTTGAACGTCAGAAGTCTACGTTGCCTACCACCGGTTCGGGAACTAACCCTGCGAGAAGAACCGGCGTAAGAAACTCGATGACTGCGACATATACAATGCCTGGGGACTTTGGCATGGAGATACTTTGAGTCCCGGGAAAGGACATAGGATACTTTTTGTTCCGGAAAAATGTACGGTTGCCGTGCGATATACGAGTTTTGGCCCAACGTAGTTGCGGGCGTCATCTCGTAGGATATAAATCTGAATTTGGCAATATGTTTACAAAAGTAGCGATCTGATGATGAGATACATGACGAAAATGAGGCACCTTGAAATTCGTTAACTATAAACATGAATCGCTTAATGTGTGTGGAAGTGCTAATCTCAAGAACAGCTGAACCGATTTCGCTAATTTATTTTATTGTTTGCTCATATCAGAGAGACAAATTAAAAAATTACGTGGAAAATTAAAATATTTGAGAATTATTTAACCTCACTGCTTTTGAATTGACACTTCGAGTGTAAGTGGTAATTAAAATGAAAGTAGTAATTATAATGGGATCCACGAAGAAATTTTAAAATCTGACTTAACCTCGACAAACTTCAAATAAATGTTGAAGTCGGCACCAGCCCCATATTAAGTATATTGAGATTCTTGACGTAGATCTCATGTTTATCTTAGATATCGCTACGAATTCGGTATTGTATAAAATGCCTAGGCAAAGTATAAAATAAATAATATTGCTTTTACCTACCCGTTTGAAGCGTTCTATACAATATTATAATCATCGCCTAGGCATTGTATAGAATGCCGGATTATACAGATTACCGGTAACATATAGTTACATTATACATTATACACCGAATAGGTTTATACAAGTTTGACTAACACAGTCCCAGGCTGGGAGTAAAATTTTTATAATCTATTTCAGGATAAACATTACTCGTATATTTTACATGTTTGTAAAAGCTCAAACTACAACTATTAAAATTTCATAAAACCCATTCTGAATTATAAAATAACGTGAAAATACAATAGGAATCTTTTGAAAGATTATCCCATTTACTATAGATGGATTTTCGGATATAATATAATTTCAGTGTGCCTAACATTAATCCCAAAGGTAAAATGAGGTCAAGAGAAATCGATTTTGATAAAACTTTAAGTTTATTCGGCTCGTGGCTCGAGGTAATGGGCCTTTGGAACATCATTCGTTTGATGTTCGCAAACTCTCCACTTAATTTTAATCTCATCCCGCGTGAATCTTCGAGACGAGTGTAACAGTTCCCGTTCCGTATGAGATTTGAGCAGTTTGCCTTCTTTAACAACTAATTTGACAGATAAAGTATGGAGAATCTGTCAGATAAGACAGCCTACCCTGATTTAGGACCAGTTTCACCACATCACGATAACCATGAAGTGGTGGAACAGGCCCTAAATGTGTCAACGTGACTAGTCAAAAAAAAAAAGAAAATAAATTGAGTTTTATAGCCTTTATAATTATATCGCTACAAAATCGTGACAAAATCTATACATATAATAAAACTGTAGAAATGAAAATTCTGTACATTAAAGATATTCAAAAAATAATAAGCAGGGGGTGTTACTACATCGCTATAGAAGCCAAAACTGTGGTTAGTTTTTTGTCTGTCTGTCTGTCTGTCTGTATGTTTGTTCCAGCATCACACGAAAACTACTGATCCGATTTGAATGCGGTTTTCGCAGATATATTTGTCTTCTTCCAACTTAACATCTGGTGTATAAAAAATTTCCCCCCTACCCCTCTAAGGGGACAAAAGAGGGGTCAGATTTGTTTCAAACTTTTGTATATAACTCGAAAACTACTGATCCGATTTACATACAGTTTTCGCAGATATATTTTTCGGCTTCCAACTTAACATCTGGTGTACAAAATTCCCTCCCCCCACCCTTCTAGGGGACCAGGGTCAGATTTTGTATCAAACATTTTTCTTTGGACTTACTTCATATTATTTACTGTGTTTTTAAACTTAACATCTGGTGTACAAAATTCCCATTTGTCCCCCAAGAGGGGGTAAGATTTTACATATTCAGCTGATGAAGACGTAGAAATACTTTATATGGCAAAACAACGTTTGCCGGGACAACTAGTGTTATAATATAATATTATGTGTTCAATAAAAGACTCGGCAAGTTACCGCTCTTGTAAGTGAAAAGAGAAACACTACTAGTATTAACCGTTAACGTCTTGATCAATGATGATCTATAGGAGACCGTTTTAATGGATCACTGATTACATTATCTCCCATCTATTCCATTAGCTGTCAAGAGTGATGCACTTAATATAATGCACTTGTGTGAGCGCAATTAGGCGTAATAATCTCGTTCATAGGCTGTTTGAACTAAGCCGAGCGACATAATCAAATAGAAGCGCACTATATACACTGCAGTTTAAGTTATGTATTTAATAGTTATAATATTATGTCACATCTATCTATACATATAATAAAACTGTAGAAATGTGAATTCTGTACATTGAAGATATTAAAAAAATAATAAGCAGGGGGTGTTACTACATCGCCATGGAAGCCAAAACTGTGGTTAGTTTTTTGTCTGTCTGTCTGTCTGTCTGTCTGTCTGTCTGTCTGTCTGTCTGTCTGTCTGTCTGTCTGTCTGTCTGTCTGTCTGTCTGTCTGTCTGTCTGTCTGTCTGTCTGTCTGTCTGTCTGTCTGTCTGTCTGTCTGTCTGTCTGTCTGTCTGTCTGTCTGTCTGTCTGTCTGTCTGTCTGTCTGTCTGTCTGTCTGTCTGTCTGTCTGTCTGTCTGTCTGTCTGTCTGTCTGTCTGTCTGTCTGTCTGTCTGTCTGTCTGTCTGTCTGTCTGTCTGTCTGTCTGTCTGTCTGTCTGTCTGTCTGTCTGTCTGTCTGTCTGTCTGTCTGTCTGTCTGTCTGTCTGTCTGTCTGTCTGTCTGTCTGTCTGTCTGTCTGTCTGTCTGTCTGTCTGTCTGTCTGTCTGTCTGTCTGTCTGTCTGTCTGTCTGTCTGTCTGTCTGTCTGTCTGTCTGTCTGTCTGTCTGTCTGTCTGTCTGTCTGTCTGTCTGTCTGTCTGTCTGTCTGTCTGTCTGTCTGTCTGTCTGTCTGTCTGTCTGTCTGTCTGTCTGTCTGTCTGTCTGTCTGTCTGTCTGTCTGTCTGTCTGTCTGTCTGTCTGTCTGTCTGTCTGTCTGTCTGTCTGTCTGTCTGTCTGTCTGTCTGTCTGTCTGTCTGTCTGTCTGTCTGTCTGTCTGTCTGTCTGTCTGTCTGTCTGTCTGTCTGTCTGTCTGTCTGTCTGTCTGTCTGTCTGTCTGTCTGTCTGTCTGTCTGTCTGTCTGTCTGTCTGTCTGTCTGTCTGTCTGTCTGTCTGTCTGTCTGTCTGTCTGTCTGTCTGTCTGTCTGTCTGTCTGTCTGTCTGTCTGTCTGTCTGTCTGTCTGTCTGTCTGTCTGTCTGTCTGTCTGTCTGTCTGTCTGTCTGTCTGTCTGTCTGTCTGTCTGTCTGTCTGTCTGTCTGTCTGTCTGTCTGTCTGTCTGTCTGTCTGTCTGTCTGTCTGTCTGTCTGTCTGTCTGTCTGTCTGTCTGTCTGTCTGTCTGTCTGTCTGTCTGTCTGTCTGTCTGTCTGTCTGTCTGTCTGTCTGTCTGTCTGTCTGTCTGTCTGTCTGTCTGTCTGTCTGTCTGTCTGTCTGTCTGTCTGTCTGTCTGTCTGTCTGTCTGTCTGTCTGTCTGTCTGTCTGTCTGTCTGTCTGTCTGTCTGTCTGTCTGTCTGTCTGTCTGTCTGTCTGTCTGTCTGTCTGTCTGTCTGTCTGTCTGTCTGTCTGTCTGTCTGTCTGTCTGTCTGTATGTTTGTTCCATTATCACACGAAAACTACTGATCCGATTTGAATGCGGTTTTCGCAAATATATTTGTCTTCTTCCAACTTAACATCTGGTGTATGAAAATTCTCCCCCCCCCACCCCTCTAAGGGGACGAAAGAAGGGGTTAGATTTTGTATCAAACTTTTGCTTTAACACGAAAACTACTGATCCGATTTGCATACGGTTTTCGCAGATATATTTGTCTTCTTCTAACTCAACATCTGGTGTATATAAATCCCCCCTCCCATCCCTCTAAGGGGACCAAATAGGGGGTCAGATTTTGTAACAAATTTTCTCTTGGACTTACTTCATATTATTAACTGTGTTTTCCAACTTAACGTCTGTTGATAAAATTCCCCCCCCCCCTCTTAGGGGACAAGAGAGGGGGTAAGATTTTGTATCAACTGATGAAGTAGAAATACTTTAAATGGCAAAACAACGTTTGCCGGGACAGCTAGTATCTACTATGCCTAATCAAGGGGGCAAATGAAAGAAAATTTAAAATATGTTTATGTAAGACATTTATTAAACAAAATCCTGTACCAGCGAAAACACAATCTTAACATTTTCTCGACCGAAAAAACTAACTTATTTTTAAAAGTGTGCATTCAACTGAGGCAATTTTTCAAAGTATATTATGAAACTAGAATATAATATAATTATCTCCAAGGGACTGTACTAGCGTTTTTCATACATTTCATCGCTCGGCACTTGCAGCAACTTGCCTGCGTTTCACATAATATACACATTACACCACATTACAACAAATCAGAGAGAACCAGAAATAAAAACAAAAATATACCTATAAAAAAATAAAAAACAAAATGAGTCATGTACTAAAAATATTTAAAAAACTAGAATGTCTGGGCATGGACATTTATTTAACGTAGTGTAATGCGAGTACTGCTAAAAAGGACGCCACTCTGAAAGTGATAATCGCGGCATAGTACCTATCTACACCGCGATCCCTGGTATTCTGTGACGCCTTGTTGTCAATCGCTCGACAGATTCACAGTTCACACTGGCCTCAGTACAAATATTACTTGGACGCAAATCTTATCTTTGTAAAACGAAGTAGTTGAAAGTAATTATAATCAAAATAATATATTACACAAAAAGAATTGTATTTATAATCACCTTCTAGCGTGCAATTAGTTTGTGTGGATTCGTTTTCAGTTTATTATTTTAATGTCAATTAAAGTTGGTTTGACTTTTATGTCAAAATCCAAGAAATATCGTATTAAAGTTTTGAATAAATGCATAATACTATTGTGTTATAATATTCTTATGTTTTAAATTTAATAATTAATCGAAAATAATACGATATTTATATATTAATAATATGAAATTTTTTGAATTATATTTTGTAATGCTTAGGCCCACTTGCGCAGATCTGTGTTAAAGTTAACCTCGGGTTAAATAGTGTTTTATCTTTTACATTCTTTATACATTTAACGAAAGAGATAACGTTTAATCCGGGGTTAACTTTAACCCAGATCTGCGCAAGTGGGCCTTAAAATATTATCATAAACGAATATTATTTTTCTGTAACATAACATTTTATAATTTTCACGTAGACTCCCACAGTGCGCTGGAAAGTGTATAATGTGGAGACTGGAAGTATAATAGTTTTAATATTATTCTTATACAGACGATATAGTGTATAATTTAAAATTTTATATTATATTGTTAGCTCCATTCTAAATCTGTAAATTGGAATGTAAATGTAAATAAAAAATAAAAATAATTCCAAATCTGTTTTCGCTCGATCAGCTTGGTGGCGCCGCGCTGCGACGTTGAATTTTGCGCACAAACATTTCCAGCATATCGGGAACAACGATGGAGAATTTATCTTTTGAAAGTAAAATAAAAGTTGCAAAATAATTATTAAAATTAGCAGTAGCACGAAGCATAAAAAGGAAGAGTTCGTTATAGCTCGTAATTAATACTTGAAAATGAGGTCACAATTGATTTGCATATCAAAGATTATCTATCTTTGAGCTTGTAAGAGCGGATAAAATCGATGATTGAGTTCTAGTGCTTGTTCACTGCTCATAAAACTCGGTTGGATCAACTTGAGATCATTTTATGAAAGATAAGTGCCCGATCTGCCTACTAAAAGGTGTCCTTTGATCGTTTAGAGAGTTGTTGGAAGAATGCATGCATATATTTGAAACTGTCGAAAACGTTAAGTTACTTCCGCAAGTATATAATATTATTATTTTATCAAAATCAGACGATTATCTTACCCACTAGAGTTACAGATAAATGATAATACAAATTATTATATTATCTACTAGTACAAAGACTGCTACTTACCGCGGCCGCGCGAAAAACCAATAATTTTGGCGCAACGGAGTTTTTTTTTTATTAAATAAGGGGGCAAACGAGCAAATGGGTCACCTGATGGTAAGCAACTACCGTCGCCCATGGACACTCGCAACATCAGAAGAGCTGAAGGTGCGTTGCCGGCCTTTTGAGAGGGAATACGCTCTTTTCTTGAAGGTTTTCAGGTCGTATAGGTCCGGAAATACTGCTGGTGACAGCTGTTCGTTCCAGAGTTTTACAGTGCGCGGCAGAAGTTGCGGGTGTCATCTTGCTTTACACATATTATAAAGTAAAAAAAAAACGAAACAAAAGGATTTAAAATGCACCAATTTTCTATATTAAAAATCGTTTAAACGTATAAACCAATTTCGCGCACCGGCGACTGTGGGTCGCATTTTATTAACTTTCAATTATAAACTTGTTGAACAATAACAGTTACACATTTTATCCTTGTTTCAGCCGCAGCAAAGTGAATTAACTATATTAAAGTGGTCGTCCGACGAATTTCGTTTTCAAATTTCGCGCGATTTCCACACATTATTGTATATTACAAGTGGTATTGTGAAACATAATTCAGTTTCATTATATGTCACTCACCAAGTGAGTGATAGAGATGATATTATGATGTTTAACTCAGAGTTAACTTTAACCCAGGTCTACGCAAATCCGCCTAAATGTATACAAGGTGTAACAAAACTAAGTGATATAATATTATACTTTAGGGTGTGTATGTGTCCCTTGTTTAGAGTTAAGTCTACAAATATATTTTGAACTGGCTGGGTGATGTTGTATTCAATTAAATTTTATGAATGCAATACAATTATTATTGAATTAACAAATATTTAGGCTATTGCATAGCTTTCATCCCGGGATTTGAGCGTGGCGACTGAATCAAGAAATTCCGTAACGAAAATAAATCTAAAACCCCCTACTCCGACCGGCACAGCGGTGCGGCGTTACTGCGGCGTATCTTTTAACGTCATTTCAGTTCGGCAGACTTCCGCACGGACTACGGAGTTCGTGTGCGTGCGACTAGACTAGACAAAAAATGCAATACAATGGCTTTACCGCGGCAGCCTTCGAGTGTCATACGTCTAAATTTCAGCAAAATAGGTTCAGCGTTTTGGGTGTGAACAGGTAACAGACGGACAGACACACTTTCGCATTTAAATTACTAGTATGGAAATTTTGAAAACTCGCCTATTAAAAAAATCGAATCATAATATTGTAATACAATCAAAAATATTCACGGGTAAAATCACGGTGATTTTCAAAACCAAAAATTTCAACCACTGCAGCTGTAAACTCAATTTATTGAATTCTTTATTAAAAAATCCAATTAACATCCAATATTTTTCATAGTTCCGGGCAATAAGAATTTCGGTTTCGTTTCAAACGGTTATTACCGACCGAAGTGATTCAAAATATACGGATTGCTGAAACTAAGGCCCGTATAAATAGTCAGTACTCAAGATGCATCTCGGTTTCAAGACACGGTTCAGGCTCGGTGATTGGTTGGCTGTCAAAATTTGGACCAATCACAGAGCCGAACCGCGTCTTGAGACCGGATCGCATCTTAAGTACTATTTATACGGGCCTTAGATACGATAAATATTCTTTATTTTGCATTAAATTGTGTTATTTTACTGCTACAACGATTAATACAATTGCATACATAATATTATTATTATAAATAACAATCTAAATTCAAAGACATTTCTATTCTATTAACACAATGGCAGCCTTATTACTAATTAGTAATTTCTTCCAGGTAACCACGGATAGAGGACACACAATATTATACAGGTACATGTAACAAAACTAGTGTTCCTCGTAGAGAGCTTACTGTGAAAGTAGCAGCGCTGAAAGACCAATTTTTTTCACTTTTGTATGGGAAAACTCGTGACGCTTGGACGCTTTCCCATACAAATAAGTGAAAAAATTTGCTCTTTCAGTACTGCTGCTTTTACAATGAACTCTCTACCAGGAACACATACACACCCTAAAGTATTATCACTTAGTTTTGTTACACCCTGTACAAGACTAGGGCTGCCGCCCGCAACTCCGTTGCGCTGAAATTTGTTTATATCAAGGGAACCGTACATTTTTCCGGGATGAAAAGTATCCTATGCCTTTTCTCGGGACTCAAAGTATCTTTATTCAAGTGGTTTTAGCGTGAAGAGGTAACACACAGACAGACAGACACACTTTCACATTCGCCATTAACAAAAATTTATATATCAAAAATCGGCCAAGTGCAAGTCAGACTCGCGCACGAAGGGTTCCGTACCCTTATAAAGCGAAAAAATTATGTTTTGAGAGCCGCCCCTTAATTATTTAATTTATTTTAATTTTATTATTAATTAATAAATATATTAAATAACAAACATGCTTAAGGATTTTGTGAACATTTCAAGTTACCTACCTATTGCCATTATGGATTACGGGCAAAAAAATCTAAAAAAATCATGTTTGTTGTACATATGGGAGCCTCCCTTGAATAATAATTTTATTTTGTTTTTAGTATTTGTTGCTATAGCGGCAACAGATATACGCATTACACAATCTGTGAAAATTTCAAGTCTCTAGCTACTGCCGTTCTTGAGTTACAGCCTGGAGACAGACAGACAGAGACAGACGGACAGACATCGAAGTCTCAGTAATAGGGTCCCGTTTTTACCCTTTGGGTACGGAACCCTAAAAACTGTCTGAAATCTGAGGAGTACGAATGCCGGCACGGCCCGCATGGTTTGTTTTTATTACCCCGAGTGCCAGAGGGCTCAATTTCACCTATACTCTACAGTAATCTAACCCGTAAAAAACTACACAACATTTTATTGAAATTCTTCTGAAACGGATGTTGCTATTCGGTGTAAAATATATTTTCATACATCCTGCACTACACGTTGTTTTGCAAATATTTTATGCTCGGCACAGAGAAAGGTTTTATTTTACATGTTTGTTTTATCAAAATATTAACAAGTACAACACATTATTAATATTTTAATAATTTATCACTTCAATTTATGCCGGCGTGGCCCCTAGTCGAACCATTGTCAATATGATGCTTCAATTTTATTGAACAGCTGTTTATTCGACGATTAGATTGAGGGTACGCGATGTTCAATATCAACCCTAGACGGTCAATAATATTATGCAATACGTGATATTGACACTAAATTTGCTCGTCTAGGGGCCGTCTAAGAAATGATATTTATCGAATTTTTGTAAAGAAAACCTAAGTAATGTTTGCTTATACATATCCGTACCTAATATACTAGTTTGATCAATAATCTCGGTGTCCCATTTACTAATGTGAAATCAAGATGCAAATCTGCCTTGCGCTAACAGTTGGCTAACTTGGCTAACTTAGTGCACTGGAAAATGGCCTCAAGGGTTTCCACTAATTAGTTTCCAACACGTTAGAGAAGGTGCTATACGTTGTATGGATCCCGATAGTATAATTTTCCTTAAACAGGAATCTATTTCGTAATATGTAAAGGTGCTCGCTCACCGGGAGCATTCGCTTGTAATGTAACGTTACAGAGTCGTTACGAGGTGCGCATTACAATGCGCACCTTGTAATGATACAGTGTGTAATATCTTGATGCTCAAAGTCGAATTTTTAATGTTACCACGTATAATATTGTAATGCTCAGAAACGAATCTATAATGTTATATTACAAGTGAATGCTCGCGATAATGGAGCACCTTAATATTATTCTACATGGTGTAACAAAACTAAACTTTCGATAATACCTTAGGGTGTGTATGTGACCCTTATATAGAGTTTGCTGTGAAAGTAGCTTTTTTGCTGTGAAAGAGCAATTTTGTGATTTGTATTTTGTAATGGCAAGCGTCTGAGCGTCATGAACTTTCCCATACAAAAGCTAAAAAAAATTCTTTCAGCGCCGCTACTTTTACAGTAAACTCTATACATGAGACTCATACACACTCTAAAGTATTGTCACTTTGTATTGTGATACCTTGCATAATTATTAATTACATTATTCATACTGAATTGCGTCCGGAAATCCGCTCGTTTTACCGCGAAAAACAGTCTCTATTATATCCTTTTCTATGGTCTACTTATTTCTCAAATTTGATTAAAATATATATGTAATATTGTAAATTTCTTACAGGTCTCTCTTAGTGAAAGAATCAATACCTAATCATAATGTTTGGGTTAGACATGAATGAAATTAGCTAAATTATTATACTCAACTCTAACTCGTCTACTCAAATATACTCATTAAAAACACAGATAAAAACGTTCGATAATAATATGTTTCCAGCTTTAAATACACTATTTTTTATACACTAATTTTCTCTACAAACTTCACATCTCAGAATATTATGTCACAATTTAAAATCACAGAAAATTAAACTTACAGAAAGGTCCAAATCATTTTTAAATTCTAGGACCTAGTTCTCAACTAGTCCTATTCACAAATTAAGAAAATATTATGTCTTTACTATTTCTAGCTAACCATAATAAAATAACTCAAAATAATAATTAAATTTCTTTAATAATTAATTATGATCATTATTTTTTAAGGTATAAACAGAATGCCATTCTGTAACAGGGTTACATTATTAGTAATATTATGTAGTTCA
Source organism: Plebejus argus (assembly GCA_905404155.3). NCBI lineage: Eukaryota > Metazoa > Arthropoda > Insecta > Lepidoptera > Lycaenidae > Plebejus > Plebejus argus. Next base: position 16,087,690 of record FR989936.1, read on the forward strand.
GTATAGTAGTAGCAGGACTAGGGTAGTTTTTAGCGTTGGAATTGTTTACTGTGACCCATAAAACATGCCACAATTTAATGTGAGGAGAAACAATTTTGGTTGTGACATTTCTCGCTGAAATTCCGTTACAAATTTAATTTGTACTAATCTACGTTTGTACTATACACTCACTCGCCTACACCTACCTAATTAATTATTATATTTTCCTAGAACACCCAACGTATCTAATTGATTTTACTTTAGTTGAAAAATATTGCGGTAAAAGATAATACATTTTCGGGATTATTGTTGTGCCTCGACATAGTAATTTTATTTTAAAGTGACAATTTGAAACGTTTTGATTTTTCGTTCCTTTCGACAAAAGTCAAATATCGGATTATCGTCCTACTTACATTTATGTAATAATAACTCCCATATCGGTTTTGGTGAAATCAGGCCATAAGTGCGTAACTACGCAGGAGTAATTTTATAGTGCCCAAGTGTGTGCGCAGTACACAAGAGCACTCTCTATTCCTTTTACTCTCATAACCCAGTGGGATGGACGTCCGACACGACTGACGAAAGATCAGGAGCAGTAGGCCTACCACGAAATGGTTTTGAGACTCAAACATTCGGACGAGAATGCCGCGTCTTGCTCTAACAAACGTGAAATGACGTTGTTAGAGCAAGACGCGGCAATCTCGTCCGAATGTTTGAGTCTCAAAACCGTTTCGTGGTAGGCCTACAGGACCGACTTTTTACATGCCCATCCGACGCATGGATCATCTTACTTGTCAGACAATCAGGTGATCAGCCTGCATTCTCGTAACCAAACTTGGAAATAACATTTTTCCAACGCGGGAATCGAATCCATGACCTCCGAGTCACGAGCCACGCTCTAAACTACTGGACCACGGAGGCGGATTTATATCAATTGAACCAAATAGTTTCTAATATATTTACACGTGTTACATGAAAAACATGAGTAGGTAAATATCAGCTATCACTGGATATTGTATAATTCGGAGACAATGGATCTGAAATTGATTCTAACATGCTTCGGCGGTTCATTATATTTGTAACGTGTAATGGAAAGGGGCGCCGCTCCCTTTTCCCCCATAAATAATTGATGTTTGAAGCAAGCTTAATAACTTAAGCCGTCGAGACGTATGATTGAGATGTACAATTATTATAACTTAGCTTTGCAGTATTAACTTCGTGGCGTGCCATGATTTTAGTAATGTGTTCAATGATCAGATTGCTTATGGTGGATTTACACGGGTCGATTTTAGTCGTGCGGCAAGTCACTAGTCGAATCGCCTGTCCAAGCCGAATCGCCACCCCATTTACACAGTTCTACAAAAATCGCTTGTGACTACATCGCTATAGAAGCCAAAAATGTGGTTAGTTTTTCTGTCTGTCTGTCTGTCTGTATGTTTGCTCCACTATCACACGAAAACTACTGATCCGATTTGAATACGGTTTTCGCAGATATATTTGTCTTCTTCCAACTTAACATCTGGTGTATAAAAAAAACTCCCCCCCCCCCCCAAGGGGACCAAAAAGGGATCAGATTTTGTATCAATTTTTTTCTTTAATGGACTTACTTCATATTATTAACTGATATAATTCCCCCCCCCCCCTCTTAGGGGACAAAATAGGGGGTAAGATTTTGTATCAACTGATGAAGTAGAAATACTTTAAATGGCAAAATAACGTTTGCCGGGTCAACTAGTTGGAAAAATAATTGACCAATTATTAAAAATGAGAAAGTTACTAAACTAAGGCTACAGTGCAGACAAACTATGCATTCGCATTTCGCAGCAAGCGATCGCTTGCGACGTATTTGCACGGTCGATTTTAGTCACCAGCCGCATGCCGCATGGCTTCGCCTGCGTGAAATTCTGAGAACAACATAATTAATTTCAAGAAAAAAATATTACTTTTTATACATAAAAATATATAGCATATTATGTCACTATGGAACACACCAGCTTTCTATCAGTATTATAATCTTTACCTCTTTATTATATTATAAGTGTAGGTTTATAATGAACTCAAAATAGTCGCGAGTTGTATGAAACACCAGATATTATTTTCTATCAAATATAAATCACCTCACACCTTTGGCGTTACAGTTCCCGGCAACTTCCGTAGAAGTGTAATCCGTCTGCAAACACATTAAATAATACAAATAATCGGCCAAGTGCGAGTCAGACTCGCGCACGAAGGGTTCCGTACCATTATAGAGCAAAATTAGACTAAAAATTGTGTTTTTTGTATGGAAGTCCCCCTTAATTTTTTATTTCATTTTAATATTATTATTAAATATTAAAGTGCAAGTAAAACTAAGGATTTTGTGGAAAATTCAAGGGCCTACCTGTTGCTATTGATATAGAGCAAAAAAGGCCAAAAAACTCACGTTTGTTGTATGGGAGCCCCCTTAAATATTAATTTTATTTTGCTTTTGTTGTTATAGCGGCAACAGATATACACAATCTGTATAGAATTGCCCTTGCGGTAAAATTACTTTCAATATAGCGCCTTAACTTACTTTACTGAAATTTGGTATGGAGATACTTTGAGAACCGGGAAAAGACATAGGATACTTTTTATCCCGGAAAAATGTACGGTTCCCGCGCGATAAACTAATTTTAACGCAACGAAGTTGCGGACACCATCTAGTAGTTTATAAAGATATTTTATGATAAATATTATGTTCATTTTAGCACTATTTTATTTACTTACTAAACATTACAACCGAGAACGCCTCCGTGGTCCAGTAGTCTAGAGCGTCGCTCTTGACTCGGAGGTCGTGGGTTCGATTCCCGCGTTGGAAACATGTTATTTCCAAGTTTGGTTAGGGCAATGCAGGCTGATCACCTGATTGTCTGACAAGTAAGATGATCCATGCGTCGGATGGGCATGTAAAAAGTCGGTCCTGCTCCTGAATCCTGATATCTCGCCAGTCGTGTCGGTCGTCCATCCCACTGGGTTATGAGAGTAAAGGAATAGAGAGTGGTCTTGTATACTGCGTGCACACAATTGGGCACTATAAAATTACTCCTGCTTACCTTGCTGGTTGCTATGGTTTCAATAAAACCGGTCACCCTCACCGAAACCGGTGTGGGGAGTATTATTACAACCGAGAAAGTTTAAGCTTTCTTTAATAAGGTGCTGAGCCGGCAAACGATATTTTTTGGAATTTGCTTAAGCGTTTGAGGCGAGTAGATAAAAAAGAAGATTCTCAAACCAAACCAGAAGTTGTTATTTTATTGACGTTGTTATGTTATTGACGTTGTGTCTCTCAGTATGTGCTGTTACATTTCGTATTTGGAACTGATACGGGTTAAATTTGCCTAGTTGCAATTTTAATTTCACAATTGCAGGTTACGTTTCGCACTCATAATGATTAAAGAAAATATTAATGACTTCTTTCGCGTACAAAGTCGTGGGATAGTTAGCACTAAGTAGAGTATTATGTTAGTCATCATCTCATATTATTTTTACGGCACGGTATTTTAAGCTCGTTTCACTTTTAACACCAAGCCATTACGACCCACTCAGTCACCTGAGCCCCAAGATGGTGATGTCAAAAATATTGCCGAAACGAAACGTATCTTATTCAAGTGAATTATATTAACGCTCCCACAGAACATTATAGCAGAGTAATTTAGTTTAAGAAGCTGAGAAACATTTGTGTAATATTGAGTTGGCTGATACTTCTACTAGCAGTCGTAAAGTTATTTCATATCTATGAAAGTTGTATAACAAGCATATTTACTCATAAAGTCGTAATCTTTGTTCAAAGAAATATTATGCTCTCGTTAAAATTACTTTCCGAATTACTTAGTTAATTTGTTAATCTCATTTTATTATTTGTTAGCCATTTCTCCTATCTTTCGTCTTTTGTTCTAACGACTCTTTCAATAGAATCTTAACGCATAACAGGCATATTTTCGCATGAATTCAAAATCTTTGTTCGAGGGAATATTATGTTCTCGTTAAAATTAATTTCCGAATTACAAAGCTAATTCGTTAATCAATTTTTTTATTCGAAAGCCGATCCTTCTATTTCTTTCTATCGTCTTTTGTTTCAATAGAATCTTAGTAATGGGCTGTACATTACAAGCTCTAGGATAATCTGAATAATTTTCATTTAGCTCCAACCACCGATACTGCATTTAGCTGAACGCTATAACAGAAATAACTAGGGTACCGCACAGAAATTAGGGCATATCTCCGCATGTGCCTCGCTTAACGAACTCTGCGTCATTCAAACCGAGCCCACAAACGGGGCGTGAATTTATTCAGTAACATGTAATGTTATACGGCGTATTATGATTTGTGCAACATCTGCATGCTTGTACTCTCGCAAATTAAAATATATTTTTTGCTGTCATTAATATTTTGAAATCGCAAGCTAGGTGTACAAATGCGGGTCATGAGAAAACCAGGGTTTTATTGGGGTTACGCTAAACAATTCAAAGACGAGACATAATTGTATCGGGCTTCCTAAATTACAAATTCGTAGAAAATTAATAACAAAAATGACTGTCCACTGTAAATTACTATACTTTTGTCTATGATTATACTTTAAGTCAACATCTGACTACAGTTAACTTTAAGTATGTGTCAAAATATCTCCAAAGTTGTTTCAGACAGTTCGGAGCCATTTCAATGCAAACAAGCCTACAAATTCCTATCAATAATTATGTAGGTAAAGTAGAGAGGCGTTTCGTAGCCGTACCTGAACTAAGGATTTCCTCTGCTATTAATTTTTTCATAAAATGCAGAAGTGTAACTAAAAAGAAACAATCGAATACAATAAGAGAGTTTGAAAAGACTTCCTCGCAACTCATACATTAAGGCCCGAAGGGAGAAAATATCAACCGATCGTCAAGCACTAAGATCAAAGTTGGAATAAATTGACTTTGATGTTCGGAGAATTTCGTTGCGCTATCGGCCTGTCGCTCTCGACATCTCGTTAATAACGTCGCAATTCACAAGATGACGTGTATTTTGAGACAACAGAATTGATTTGCGTGCTAAACATGGATTTAAGGTAAGTTCATAACGAGAACAAAGTACATAAATCAGTAGACGTCAAATATTTCTAGATTTTGAAAAGAAAAATAATCACCAAAGCTCTCCTATATTTTTTTTTATTTATAAGTTTACATTTTGAGTATGTGTTAGGGTTTGTGAATGATGACTACAAATAGCAGCGATATAATAAGAATTTTCAATGTCTCAATTGTTTGCTCGGAACAGCTTAATACGATACGACAGTGTTTGTTTTGACAGCGGAGCGCTACTGTATCAACAAACTCCAGATATTGAAATTAATATGTCTTACGAAAACTTTGTAGTACGTAATAATATTGCTCTCGTTGACTTGAAACTTCAAAATAATTTATTCAAAATAGGTTTACAAAAACACATTTTGACGTCGAAAGTAATACCAATTTAGAACAAACACAATTACATTAACAGGTTTTATAATGTAAGTATATTTTTTTTGTTTTTTTTTTTTAATTTCAATTTTTTTGACGTGACGCACTTGTGGCCTGTGGGTAACTCTAATAAACAAAGGTAATTTACAAGGATAAATCTGTAATTTACGAGGATTCCATGTAATGCGTTTCAATTCTTGCATGGATATTATTTTGGTATTAAGATGAAATTTTCATGGAACCTTGACATCAAGTGTAATTTGACATGACACCAGCGTCTTGTAGTACCTAGGGTAATTGGAATAAAACATTTTGATCCTTTTTTTGGCTCGTTCGTCTTAGGACAGATTCTAGTTTGGACAGATTCTTGTAACGACAGATTCTTGTTACGGCAGATTCTTGTTACGACAAAAGTATCATGACCAACAAAAGTAAGAATTGTTATCTTGTTATGTTATATTGTTTTTAAAAAATCTAACTAAATTAGAACCCACAACAACTGACTGGCGAAAGTTTTTTGTGGGAAGCGGACAGAATAAAAGTGGGTCCGGACAAAGTAGAAATGGGGGAGGATGGTGGAGAAGTGGGGGTGAATGGTGCGGAAGTGGGGAGGATAATGTAGAAGTGGGGGTTGACTCGGTAGAGGAGAACCAGCGGGGGTGGACAGGGGGCGGATGATATAGAAGTGGGGACGGATGATTTGGAACTAGGGGTAGACGGTGTTGAAGTAGGAGCGGACGGTGTGGAAGTATTTGCGGACGGTGTGGAAGTGGGGGTGGTCAGTGCGGAAGTGTAATTGAGGATGGTATTGAAGTCGGGGAGGGTGGTGTTTTTTTATGAAATAAGGGAGCAAACGAGCTAACGGATCACCTGATGGAAATCAACTTCCGTCGCCCATGGACACTCGCAGCAAAAGAGGTGCAGGTGCGTTGCCGGCCTTTTAAGAGCGAATAGGTCAATAGGGTAATAGGGTAGGGGAGGGTAGGGAAGGGAAAAGGGTAGCGGATTGGGCCTCCAGACTCCGGTAGCTAGCTAGTGCTGTTTCACGCCGGTGTTCAGTGAGCCCGTGGTATTTCTCCGATCGAGCCAGCTCATTCGTGTCGAAGCATGGCTGTTCCACGTGGGGCGGACGGCGTGGAAGTGGGGGTCGACGTGATACAGGAAAACTCGTAAGGGCGGATGGGGAGGGAATGGTAACCTAGAACTCTCCCACGTCCGCCCCCACTTTCACATCGCCCGCCATTGTTCACCCCTCTTGTTTGCCTCTTCCACGTCCACAATGTATTGTGATTAATTTGTAATTAAATTGATAATAATAAGATTAAGTACTGAGTATTTAAATTATGACCAACTCTATGCGACAGTACTAATTCTGTCGTAACAAGAATCTGCCGTAACAAGAATCTGTCGTTACAAGAATCTGTCCAAACCAGAATCTGTCCTAAGACGAACGAGCCCTTTTTTTTTCTAAATAGCAGCTGATTCTGTGTGTTAAGCATGCAATCATAAAAATTAATCCAATGATCAAGGATATTTTATTAAAAACTTCTGTCAAAAATTGCCATCAGATTCTGGTAGACCTATACATGGATAATGATACTTAGAACCTCATTAGAACATAATATGATATATGACATGGTTGTGAAACAATTAAAAAAAGTCGATTACAAGAATAATATGGCGGCGTTAATTCTGTCTTCATCTTCTACAAAAATGTAGCATTGTATTACTTTTCTCAATTCGATTATTGACGTGGAATTCTACTTCTAACATGTTGCTATAATTGTAAAACCTTTAAATTAAAAATAAGAAAATAAAAATAATAAACGTTTAAAAATAAAACCGTCGCAGCACAAAGGCAAAACCCTAGACTTGTGTAAAATGTCGGCGGTAAATCCTATACGACCGGCGACCGCCAGTTAGTTTCACGATGTAATACCTCCTACTTCAGCTTTTCAGTCGCCGATAGAATTATGTCTTTCTGTCCTCTTTTATAAAATGTCATTCAAAATTTTCAAATAAAGCGTGAATATTTCTAAGGGTAAAGGCCGTCACAGACTAAGCTATAATATATATTAATATATTTATAGCTAGGCATATTAATATATATATTCTATACAATTTTTGCGTGACCACACACTCAGCTATAATATATATTTCTGGTCTCAGTGTGTTTAGTACGGTATATTAATATATATTATAGCTAAGTCTGTGACGGCCTTTAGGGTAGAGCGTAGTCAAAGTTGAAGAAGATTTGACTCGCACAAGGCTTTGCCTGTAATTGTTCAGTACCAATATTGAAAATACTCAATTGGAATATTGGAAACTTTATCTATCAGTTCGACTTTTTGATCTCGAACAGTTCTTAGAAGGCACGAATCACAAATCCCTAATCAGTTCGAGGATATATGTATATACGATAATAATAATAACAAATATTATATCGTGTCTCATGAGTCGTGCGTGAAAAAACTATTTTGTTTTTTTTTTTCACCATTTTATGGACTTTGATTTGCGACTAAAAAAGGCGAAAATTCCACCGTGTTTCAAATATTATACTGCTTTAGCCACAATTTCACCAACTTCTGTAATTGTTAACAGCTTGTTAAAATGTCATGTCTTACTCTTTCATTCCTAAGAAAAACGAGAGAGGTAACGTCGTGATACTAATTTGAGCGTCAACTTTAACCCTAGATTACTAAACTATCGTAAAAATTACGACGGCAAAATTATGATTCCTGGATAATACAAAGTTCGCGTCATTTCCTCGTACTCCGCTTCACCGTACCTTCCTAATTTGGTTTGTCGGTTTGCTACGTTCTGTCATTATGATCGGATGTGATTTCTGTATGAGTTATAACAGCATAAAACCAACGTGTCGTAAAATTTACGAAAGTTTAGTGTTAGAGTTTTGAGCAAAGGTAAATGTACTTATTTTAATCACTTTTTACAAAAATTTTAGTTGATTTTAGTATATTCTGTGTCTTTATATATTTACGATATATTTACAATAAAACATATGGTTTTAGATGTCCCGAATTCTTAGAGATGATGAAATTAGTCAGTTATTAGAGGCGGCTGACTTTGCATGAAATGTAAAGAGGTGCACAACATAAATATGTGTTCAAATTGTGTAGAGTAGAAAAATATAAATTATTTTCATTAATATGTGATCTCTAAAGCTAATTAGTTTATGATTCGTTGATTTATTTTGTTTTATTTGCCTGTCATATTTTTTACGAATGTTTAGTAACAATGTGACTTGTAGGATAGTTTAGTAATCTAGGGTTAACAGTCGTTGGTGAAATTGGTTCTTAGGATACTTTTATTACTTTGTATTATCTGATATTATTATCTAAAATTATAATCAAATATGTAAGTTGGTTGCATGGTCCAGTGTTATTTAGTTTGACAAAATAATTGAATTTTGTTAAAATTTGAATATAAATTTTATCAATAATTTAATATTCATTATTTTATGTTCGCATGATTTAATTAAAATGTAGCATAGAATGATTGTTACAACACGCGATAAGCGCAGTGCTTGTCACGTGTTGTAAAGTGTGTGAGAGAGAAAGAGAGAGAGAGAAAGAGAGGATACAATGTTGAATTATTTATTATTAGTTTTTAAATTCATTATTTTATAAAAAATATAATATATAATATTAATTCTTGTAATAACTTATAAGGAATTATTTTTTACTTGAATAAAACTCGTTCTCATATTACGCGCGGGGAAAGGGAGACAAAAATGTAGTTATAAAAGATAAGGGATAATTTTTTGACAACAAACTACAAAGATCCATATTGACGGAAGCGTTCTAAAATGCTATAATATTATATGAATTATATCACTCTGAATGATAAAACATAATTGATTTGATGACATGGTACATCTGAGACACCTGAAAATCATAGTAGCATTTTGATTTCATCCATATTATAATAGAATTTTAAAAAGATAAAACTGACTTCAAAATTGTACGTAATTGAGAATAATTAAAATTCCCTATCTCAAAAACTACTGAAATGTTCCCTAAGTTAAACAATACATCTAGTACAACAAAAAAAGAATTACTCAAACATGTAATATACGCTTTTAAAAGACACATTTGTTCAGACGCTGATATAGACTAACATATTATACGAAAATTGGGCAATTCTGAAAATATTACATACATATTATTGATAATCACCTTTATTGAAGTCGGTTATAAATAATTATGCTCATGTGAATGCACGTGACTTTGACACCTTTCAAGTGACACAGAGAAATTCGCCTTGCAGAGCTGCATATTATATAATTATAATAATAGCTCCCACACCGGTTTCGGTGACGGTGGCCAGTTTCATTGAAACCAGGCCAGCTACGCAGGAGTATTTTTATAGTGCCCAAGTGTGTGCGCAGTACACAAGAACACTCTCTATTCCTTTACTGTCATAACCCAGTGGGACGGCAGACCGACACGACCGGCGAGAGATCAGGCGCAGGACCGACTTTTTACATGCCCATCTGACGCATGGATCATCTTACTTGTCAGACAATTAAGTGATCAGCCTGCATTGTCCTAACCAAACTTGGAAATAACATGTTTCCAACGCGGGAATCGAACCCACGACCTCCGAGTCAAGAGCCGCGCTCTGTACCACTAGACCACGGAGGCGTTATTATATATGCATATTATATATTTTATACCTAGACTAGCTTAATTAAAACAGCATTTAAAACCAATGAGGTTTTTACAATGCTGCGATAAAAGTCAGTATATAATAACAAACATAGGTAGGTAATTTCCCTATACACCATTACCACTAAATCGTATACTGATTCGTCGCAATGTGATATCACAGTATTATTAAATAGACAATGCAACGCAATAATAATTATTTATACTTAGATGATAAAAGTTTAACGATGATGATACTAAAGGCACAGGAAGCTTTAATAATAATGTGTTAAATGCATTATGAAACCGTAATGTTTTACCGACGAAGTTCAGTGCAAATTGCCGAATAAATAAAACTGGGCCCAAGATTGTTTGCAGGTCTTAATATTATCATAAAATATGCGAGATCCCATTTAACGCAGTTTCGCTCCAGTTTACTGGCCCCGAAATATTGTTATGAGTGTACGCTGGAAATTTTAATAATAGACTTTTCTTTTTTCATGCTGAAAGTTGGGAACCGTTTTAAAAAGTTTATTAATGGTTCGAAACTAAAATATTGAGGTTCGTTACTATTTCGAATGCTCCTACTTTGTTTAGTTAAAACGTAGTTTATAAACTCGTTTTTACTAACTTTTATTTCAGATTTGGAATCGCCACTCTCATTTGTACCAATTAAATTAAGTTCGGTTAAAACACAAGTAGTACCAGAAGGTTCGGACACTTTTTTTTTAAATTACGTTAGCAATACTTGTTTAATTTTATTTTCTCTGGCATCGTCGACCCAGACTTAAATCTAATTACTATCTAAAAACTTACTTTTTAATCGAAAACATTAAGGGAGGCCTTTCCCAATAGTGGGACAGTATAGATTATAAAAAACTTTTTAAGCCATAATTAGTGTTGATACTTTCTCAGTGAATTCTGTAAAGGGGCATATCATACACACCATATTCCACTTTAATTGTTGATAGTGACATAATATACACACCAATTCCGTCGGCAGGATTCGAACCCGCGACCCCCAGCTTGAGCTAATAACGTGCTTATTCACTGAGCCACAGAGGTCGTCATATCATTAGATGGCAGATCTTTTATCCTTTCTCGATAACGACGAAACCAATGGGCAAGTTTAGTAGGCGTGAATAAATTTTATACTATGTTTTAGTTGTCACTTCAAATCGATCACAAGCGCCGCCGGCGTTTTAGCGTGATGTCAATCAATACTTTTTTCACGCCGTCGATAAAACTTTTTGGTCACAACTCGGTCACTGGAGGTTCAATAAATTATTTAATAAATTGAAATGTCTACAATGAACGTGATGCGGTTTCATGGATTCTATTGACAGTTCTGTGAAACTGGCTAGCTTACTGCAATGAAAGGTTTTACTCATTATTCAATGATGAGGTTTATCGAGTGAAACGGTAATTAAGAGATAGTATATGATGCCGGTTTGTCTCTTAATTGAAGAATGAATTATGATATTTTGACACAAATTATTGAAATTGAGCATTAACGTTATTTACAATCGAAATATTGCGTTGTCGTTGGTAATATTGAGACGATTTTAACGGATATAAATAAATAAATCTTTAATTGCTCTACAGCTAATACAAGTTTTACTAGCTTGTAAGTTTATATCTGAATGTTTTATTTTTTGGTAAGTTATTATAATATAACAATACTGACGCCTAGCACTCTTACTGAAATTATGAATATTTTTAGTTTAAATGTTGGTCAGGGTTTAAAAATTCTTATTCTCACCAAGACTGATTTCAGGTGCTTCGAATTACAGCGACAGTGCTACGAATGTTCAGATCTCGTTACGGAGATGATATTATTAGGAGTATTGCAAATGCTGTAAGACGTATCGGTAGATTTGGTTAGAAGTAAACCAAAAAAAGTCGAAAATTTCTAAAAATTAAATTTAAGTCTTACTTAAATCGGCCTGAGTGATACCATCAAACAAAAAGGCATTTCTAATTCAAAAAACGCTGTTAATTAGTACAAACGACTTCGAGTTCTACGAAATGCTACGGAGTGCTACGAAACGCTACGAAATGCTACAAAGTGCTACGAAACGCTACGGAGTGCGCTACGAAATGCTACGAAACACTACGAAATGCTACGAAACGCTACGGAGTGCTACGAAATGCTACGGAGTGCTATAAAATGCTACAGAGTGCTACTAAACGCTACGGAATTCTACGAAATGCTATGGAGTGCTATGAAATGCAACAGAGTGCTACGAAATGCTACGAAACGCTATGAAATTCTACGCAGTACTACGAAATGCTACAGAGTGCTACGAAACGCTACGAAGAGCTACGAAATGCTACGGAGTGCAATGAAACGCTTTGGAGTGCTAGGAAATGCTTCGCTACTTAAATTAAACTAATATCTGACGACCTCTGCGGCTCAGTGGTTGAGCGCGTTGTCAGCGCTCATGCTGGGGGTCGCGGGTTGGAATCCCACCGACGGAACAAAAAGTTTTTCGTATGTTCCTGGGTCATGAACGTGTATTAAATATATGTATCTTAAAATAAAAATCTTAAATAAATGTATAGTATAAAAGTTAAAACTATTATTATTTAACATATTTCCGTTGTCCACGGGGCTGGACTGACGTGGTTGAAGCGTCCATAGCTGTTATTATCTATATATATATAAAACTCAAAGGTGACTGACTGACATGGTGATCTATCAACGCACAGGCCAAACCACTGGACGGATCGGGCTAAAATATATCGTTTTATATATAAAAAAGAAAATATTCAAAACCTTATTTGAATATTAATCATACGTTGAGATAAATATTTGAAAAATATAAAAACGGTTTTGTTTACAATAAATAACAAAAAGTCTCAGAAGTTAACATCTTAAATATTTTAACAAAGATTGAAAAATACAGTTTTAAAACCAAAACCGTGTTTACTTAAAAACTCAGATGTTGTAACAAAAAAAAGGTACTTCATAATATATAAAGATCGTTTATCAAAATATTATGTTTGTAATATTTTTCTTCGTTGGTATTCGAACGCCTACTTTTTCATCCCTCATTAAATTTATATTAAAGGGACTAAGCCAAATATTGTGGATTAAAAAAGCAATGAAATAATGGCCGGATATTTTTTGTGATCACCTTTTTTAATATTTACATATTTATTATCTGTTTAGCATGAAACGATAAAATTATAGAGTATCGAGGGGATTAAATTTAAAATTAGCCTTTCAAAATAAAAGTTTATAAGTAAATATAAACGCCTTTTAAACGGAATATCGTATTCAGGAGCTGACTCCATCAAGTTAAACTTTTATCAAAAACTAGATGACGCCCGCAATTCTGTTGCGCCAAAAGTCGTCGCACGGGAACAATAAATTTTTCCGGTATAAAAAGTATTCTATGTCCTTTCCCGGGACTCAAAGTATCTATCTACAAAAATCGGTTCATCGGTTTGAGCGTGAAGAGGTAACAACTTTTGCATTCACATTGGTATAGATGTTGGCGCTCAAAACATAAATGCTTTTACGAAAATATTAAAATAAGCAGGAGATCTTAGTACTACTAGAATTCCCGCGCGTCTCCCACCTGCATTAAAAAAAGTATTATATAGTGCACGAGGCAATCGCACATTTTTGAGTAAAATAATTAATAATCTTTGTCTTTCCTATGGTCTGCTCTATGTCTTTGTCCCATTTCAATAAAAGTGCAGAAGATTTCGAGCCTATTCGATTAAAACAATAAACAAGAGATTTTTTTTTGTAATATCCAATATATAAAATTCTCGTGCTTAAGCACGAACTCCTCCAAAACGCCTAACCGAATTTAATGAAATTTTGTATGTACATTTGTAAGGTCACAGAATAGGTATTTATTTACTTTTTATAATGATACTAGAAATAGGTAATTCATATGGCAAAACACATCAGCTAGTAATAAATATATATAACTCATAAGAAATATATAAAATATATATTGCCATAACTCCGATTGGTTCTTGGAATACTCCCTGGATGAAATTCCTTCGACACTGATGGCAAACGCACAGAAGGGCCCTCCAAACCCTCACGGTCGGTGGGTTCTTAAGATACGTCATTACTTCATGTCACTCTCACGACATTCGCGCCTTCCGTTCAACAAAAATGTTTCCTCCACTGCTAGCTATGATATATGTATACTATATCCTACTTCCTACTATAATATTATTATAAATGCGAAAGTATGTGACTTTGTGAGTTTGTGAGTGTGTGAGTTTGTGAGTATGTATGTTTGTTACTTCTTCACGCTTAAACGGCTGGAGCGATTGCGACAAAATTTTACATGGAGGTACCTGACATCCTGGATTAACAGATAGGCTACTTTTTAACCGACTTTCAAAATGGAGGATATTATATTTTTTTTTTTTTTTGTTTAACGATAACTCCGCTGTTTGTGAACCGATTCGACAAAATTTTAGAAACAGGTAGCTGACATCCTAGATCAAAACATAATTTACATTTTTTACCGACTTCTGGAATGGAGGAGGTGTTTTGTTTATTTTTTTTTAATTCTTTATGTTCAACGAATACTCCGCCGTTTGTGAATCGATATTCAAAATCTTTTCATCCAAATCGTTTTGGTGGGCTCCACCCCCCACCCCCCCCTCACCAATCCCCCCCTGAAAAGCCAAACATACAGATTTCGAGTGTCATTTGATTAATAGGCTTTCGGCCCGTCTTCTTCTTCCGCCCCCTGGTAGTGTTGCTTTTTTACGAAAATATGATGTCGATTTATCATAAATGTGAATTTATTCTAACCCAAACAAAACACACATATTTCGTGTGTCGTCTGATTAATAGGCTTATAGGCTTTCTGGCCCGTTTTCTACTGGGGGGCTGCGCCCCCCCCCCTCCCTCCCCTTCACTTTGGTAGTGTTGCGTGGTGTCGCGTCGTCAGTGCTGAGTTTCGCTTCTCCTTTTTAGGAACAAATTAAGTTATTTATCATAAATGTGAATTCACTTAAACCTAAACTAAACACACAGAATTCGAGTGTCATATTTAGCCTAGTCGGCTTTCGTCCCGTCTTCTCCTCCTGGTACTTTTGCTTTATGGTGTCGCGTCGTCAGTGCTGAGTTTTAATTCTCCTTTTTAGGTAGAAAATAAGTTATAATTTAAAATGAATTTATTCTAACCTAAACTTAACATACATATTTAGAGTGTCATTTGATTAAAAGGCTTTCTACCCGTCTCCTACTTCTCACAAACGACAAAATATTAATTTATCATCGAAAGTCACATTTAAACATAAAATATTTATTTTTATCTCCTTCGCTTTGGAAATCGGTTAAAAACAATAGCATCAGAGCACAAACAACTTCCGTCTCTCAGTCATCAAAATTGTTGTTTCCGATGATCAAACTCAATTCATTTTGTCTCTAATACCGATAGCTTTTTTACCTAATAAAACACAATTTAGTTTAGCTAATAAATCGCGGGTAACAGCGCGGGGTACAGCTAGTTATAGCATATTGCTTTCACTTCTTTTTAACTGACTTCAAAAAAGGAGGTTATCAATTCGATGGGTACCTATGTATGTAATATTTCCAAAACAGTTTTTGTATATTATGTTAGTTTATTTCAGTGTATGTACTATGTATTTGTGTTTTTATGTTTATGTTCGCATATCTCCGGAGCGACAAGCCTGTTTTAAGTAATTCTTTTCTTGTTGTACTAGGTATTGTTTAACTTAGTGAACACGACAAGTTTCATAAAAACCTCAAATCAAAAAAAATTGGGATATGGTAATTTTAATTTTCAATTACGTACAATTTTGAAAACGGTTTTATCTTTTTAAAATACTATTATTAATATTATAGATCTATTAACGGATTCATAATAATTAACCCAAACTATTTAATTATAAATTTATTCATATTATTATACTGATCAATTTACATTAATTATTAACCACGCATGTATTTTAATTAGCCTATTGAATTCTGTGAAAACATGTAATAACATTTAACAGAAATAAAAGCTTGCTGTTTATGTCTATTATTGTTTGTTACATTTAAATTTTTGTACTTGTCTCGAGTCTGATGTGTATAAAGAGAGTTTCATTAATAAGATCTCATCATACATATTCAATTGAGTTTTTCATGCTAAATGAAGTATTCAACAAAATTGCATAATATATAATGCGGCCATATCGGCTCCGAGCGATATTTATCGCTCACTGCTTTTGTTGGAGAAAAGCGTTAATACTTAACACAGGTCGCACGGAAAAGCATTAGTGTCAATTGGTTGAACAAGAAATTCTTTATGAACTTTATGGGGATATCTTGTTACAAATTTTATAAAATTGTTTCTTCTCCTTTCCTTATTTCGTCCAATATTAATATCAGCTTTTTATTACGACCAACATTGTCTGTTGAATATTTTAATTGTTAAAATCTACAGAAGCTGTTTGTGTTTCCCGGGATCTGAGTGAGTTGAAGTTTTTATTCACGTATTTTAAGCTGTGGACATTATTGTCATAATAAATTATGCTTACCAATTCTTATGATTATTAACTTAGATTAAGGGCATGTTTCACCACTTTTTGATAAGTGCCGAATAGCCTATCCACCACTTAACTTGAAAGATGAAGAAGGTATGGAGAATCCGTCAAAAAAGTTGTGGATTATTCTATTATCCTATTCGGAACTTTATCAAGAAGTGGTGAAACAGGCCCTTAATATCAGATGAGACTAAGCTAGAAATAATATTGTGCTGAATGTTTTATCTTCGCTTCACTCTCACCAAAAGCTAGTTGATGTCGAATAATTTGCTTCAGAAGATCACTCGTGTCAGATGTTCTCTATCGCAAAGCTACGCTTATTCTTCTAAGTCTTATGTTTCAACTTGAACCACGATAGATATATAATAATAATGATAATAACTCCCACACCGGTTTCGGTTACAGTTGCTGGTTTCATTGAAACCAGGACAGTTACGTGGGAGTAATTGTATCAGTACACAAGAGCACTCTCTATTCCTTTTACTCTCATAACCTAGTGGGACGGAAGACTGCCGCAACTGGCGAGAGATAGCCATGACCACATTGGCTAATTATGTTGGTTAAAATTAATATTATATATCTACAGTCTACACGTTTGTACTTGCTCCTATTGTTCCATCGTAAGCTAAAAACAAAAGCCTGAAAACAACATTATAAAAATGTTGTTTTTTTAAACCACGAGCAGAAGACTCGAAGTCATAATAATATCTATGGATGCTTCACACCACGTCAGTCTGGCCCCGTGGTAAGTACCTGAAGGACTTGTGTTACGGGTACCAGACAACGGAAATATATTTAATACTTTTACACTATACATATGTTTAAGATTTTTATTATATGATACACAAATTTTATACACATCCATGACCCAGGAACTTTGAAAACTTTTTGTTCCGTCGGCGGGATTCGAACCCGCTACCCCCGGCTTGAGCTAACAATACATAACATAACAATAGCCAACCAACTGAGTCACAGAGGTCATAGAGATAATAATATATTTCATTCGCGTTAAATTGTCTTTTACCATAATATCAGCTTTGTCGGTGGCATAATTCGGACTAATAATGACAAATCCAATGATATTAAGTTGGCAAATGACCAAATGGTATCATAATCGGCTCACGGATCCACTTCGCTGAAATGAATTGTCTGTGCTTCATCAAAACTACATTCATCCATCATTAGGAGCGGCGCGATCGCTCCTGGATTTACAGCTGCTCTTTCAATAGATTAATGAACGCTGAAAATACTTGAAATGCAGCTCCATTTTAAAATTTGTTATTTATTTGGTTTAATGATAATTTATTTTATTAAAAAACCGGCCAGGTGCGTGCCGGGCGTATTCGGGACTATTTCTCAATAACTTATGAAGTCAACTTAGCCGTGATTCAGCATATTATATTCCTTTTAAATTCAGCATATTTCCTACTCCCGTGAATTTTTTCACATTTCCAGAAGCAACCGTTTAGCTGGTAGAAGGGGGGGAAACTGGACTCTTACGATTTTTTCCACTTTAAAACTTAATATTTCACAAATGGATCCCTAAACCGGAAAATGATCTATTAATACTCATAATATTTTTAAATAACCTATCCAACGACAACCCACACGATGGGGTGGGCGCGAAAACAAAAATTCATCCCCGCTTGATGTGTGGCGGAGGTATCATAAAAAAAAATATATTTTTAATATTTTATGTACCATTTTGTCGGCATTATTAATATGTATATTCATGCCAAATTACAGCTTTGTTGGTCCTATAGTCTCTGAGCAAAACCGCGGACGGACAGACAGACAGACGGACAGACGGACGGACAGACGGACGGACAGACCGAAACTATAAGGGTTCCTTGTTGACTACGGAACCCTAAAAAAGGATGGTCTGTTTAAAAAAACTCGGTGTTCGGATTTGGTGTGCTATTTTTAAAATGATAATATTTTGATCAAAATGAATACTTTTTTTTTTACCAAATAAAGTAGAATCAGTTTTACCAAATAAAATAGAATCATGAGCTCGAATGCATTCTAAGGCAGGCTAAAGGTTATAATGTTTACAGCTACTCCTGCATCTTACATGATACGACTAATTATTTACATTGAAATTATAATAGTTTATATGGGTGAATGCTCGAATGTGAATATTATGTTATACATAAACAACTGAACTATGATATTACGTTCGATAGGGTGAGGCTTGAATTACGGGGCTGCGTTTTTTATACAAATTAATAATAATGATAATAACTTATTATTTCGGATCACAAGAAAAATCCATAGGGTTAGTAAATATAATTGAGACTTAAAACTATGATAGTGCATCACATTATTAAATAACAATATTAATAATTTGTGTTTTAGGAATGGTAAGGCATTGAAGTTTTTAATGAGCCTATTCCTATTTAATGTGAAACTTTATCCAATGTCGTCAATTAAGTTTTACCATATAATTTTATCAAACTGAGCTTCGGGCTGTCGCATACATTAAACACAGACATTATAACTCGTGACTACACAAAATAAAGTAGCCAACCATTCTAACGTTACACGTAATACGACAAAATAATGCTATATTTTAAATAGTTGCTGGAGCTTGAAAAATACAAGGTGTATGTCGTGTGAAATAACCACGAGCGGCCTTGGGCCGGCCTTGGTACTGTATCGACTACTAATTTATTATATTACGTGGTGTAAAAATATAATGTCAGAATTATTTAGACCACTTTAACATACGGCACATTACTAAAATATAATCACTTTCCATTTTGAATGCCTCCGTGGTCCAGTGATCTAGATAGCTCTTGACTCGTTGGTCGTGGGTTCGATTACCGCGTTGGAAACGTCGTGTTCTTTTCAAGTTTGGTTTGGACAATGCAGGCTGATCACCTGAATGTCTGACAAGTAAAATGATCCATGCGTCAGATGGGCATGTAAAAAGTCGGTCCTGTGCCTGATCTCTCACCAGTCGTGTCGGACAACCGTCCTACTGGGTTATGAGAGTAAAACGAATAGAGAGTGTTCTTGTGTAGTGCGCATTTGGGCACTATAAAATTGCTCCTGCATAACTGACCTCGTTCCAATGAAGCCGACCACCGTCACCGAAACCGGTGTGGGAGATATCATTATTATTACTAAATAATCACTTGCTATTATTACCGGTTCATCTACTAGTAAAAATATATCGATTGCGGGTCAAATGTCGGGTTAAAATTTGACCCTATAACTGCCGCGTTAAACGTTCTACTTACGTTCTACAGACATAATATTACGATTAATACGCCATTCAGTGCATTAATGATTTTTGCATGCAAAAATATGCTCATAAGCTGATACAAAACTATTATTAGTATTTCAATGAAAACCTACCTCAAACAAAACCTCATTTCACAGGTCGTTATGGTCAGAAAATCCTCTCAATGACTAACAGACTACTGTAAGTCTAAAACATCACATCATCAGTAAATCTCTACACAAGCTAGTTCCTATGATGAGGGTCAAAAAATCTTTTTTACTGGCATTTCCTCATCGCTCTTTTTAGGCCTGCAATCATTATATTGTAATAGAATCGGCCGAAACATAACATATTCATGGAATCATTTTATTTACTCATCAATTCAAAAATAAAGCTGATATTATTCTGAAACTTTGTACGTGTAAAACAAAATTATACAGGCAATTATAGTGAAATATGTTTATTCCGGATTTTTAAATTATATAATATGCAGTGCAAAAGAAAAACTGACTCATTTAGCCAATAGAGTGACATTAATAGACAATTAAATTAACAGTACGTAATCTTTCTAGAGCGAGTTCACCATGTATTCTGCATGGTTATATTAAGTTAGGTTTATAAATATAAACCCAAATATAATTATATTTCTATTATAAAAAACCATATTTTATCCAAATAAACATCATTTCTATTTCTATTTCTAGTATGTGTATGGAAGTATGGATATTTATTTCACAATATTTCATTCACTTTACCTGAGGTTTACATGTGACTTATAGGAAGGACTAACTTAGCCAAAGTAACTAAGCTAGCGAAGTTACAAACGGCTTAAGATGATGTATTCCACTTATGAATCGTGTAACTTACAAGTTGCAACTTAAATTAAATTTCTGGTAGCTCGTCTAACTGATTTCTATCAAAACTAATCCTCCGCTAGCCAGATAAGATATTTTGTAAACAGCATTTTAATATTATTATTAATAATATTATTTTAGGATTCAACTTTATTTGTATTATGTGTGAGTGTCCAATTATAACATAACATAAATATTATAAAATTGTCATAAAACAACAATTTCTTTAAAATACATCACCATGTCTACCGTACAGACTTTATCTAAATAAATGTTTCTTTTTCCTTTAACTTCTGTTTTATTCCACGAAAATTAAAACAATGATATCTGTGTAATTTTAATATACGTATTTGGCTATCAAAAGCGACCTTTTTATCTTTCTAGGATATTTACATGAGAAGTATAATTGGTTAAATTAGTATAAATGCCCGAGTAAAAAATAAAATGGCTGCCATTTTGCAACAGTGAGTGAGAGAAAAAAAAATCTGAGCCAACTCGTCGATAAAAATGCTATATTCTTTATCATTAAAGGATTTGACACCGGTGTTGTATAAATCGTTACATACATTTGAAGACGTGAGAGGAAAAATCAGGTAAGTAACAGCTAAAAATGCTTTTTTTGCATAAATGGATGCTTTAGGGCCGGAAAAAATATTTTAAATAAAAAAACTGTGGATTTTATGTTAAGCCCCATATTAAGCCAGATGATGAAGTAGGTAAGTAAAGAACAAGGTTTGTTCAAATAATTATAAGGGGAAAAACGCGTAATTTGTTCTAAGGTTATAGATGTTAGTTATGTGGGTCTTCCACTCACGTCTTCATTTTTCTTATTAAAATATTATAAGGCGGCAAACGAGCAAACGGGTCACCTGATGGTAAGCAACTACCGTCGCCCATGGACACTCGCAACATCAGAAGAGCTGCAGGTGCGTTGCCGGCCTTTTAAAAGGGAATACGCTCTTTTCTTGAAGGTTTGCAGGTCGTATAGGTCCGGCAATACTGCTGGTAACAGTTCGTTCCAGAGTTTTACAGTGCGCGGTTTATTTGCTTGTGATATCGCGCGTTCTTACCGCCACGTTATAGATCCAACCTAAAAGTCTTAGAAAATATAGGCAGATAAAAATGAGATTACCAATTGACCTGCGGCCCGCCTGATTGCGATCAACCACTTCGCTTATTGCGGCTTATAAATCAGCATTAACGTTCTCAGGAAACTCCCATCTCTAATGAAAGGTACCAACAAATCAGTCCTATTGTTTCTGTTGCACCAATTGAGTGTATACAGGGCGTTACATGAAAAAGTGGTGATAATATTTTAAACCGACTTCAAAAAAGGAGGTTATCAATTCGACCTGTATGTATGTAATATTTCCAGAACTGCCCAGTTTTCGTATACGTTAGTCTATACAGCGTCTGAACAAAATATGTGCCAAATTTCAAACGTGTATGTAATATGTATGTATGTATATTTTTGTTTGTGTTTGCATATCTCCGAAACTACAAATTCGATTTGAGTAATTCTTTTTTTGTTGTACTAGGTAATATTCAACTTAGGGAATGTTGTAAGTTTCATCAAAATTGGTTCAGTAGTTTTCAAGATATTTGAAAATTTGATTCTCCAGTTCGTACGTAGTCGGTTTTATCTTTTCTAAAAAATACTATTAAGGGAGTCTGTGTCCATCCTAATTCATATCCTATGTCTTGTAACAAATTAAGTTTATATATAATATTGAATTTTAATAACATAGTTAAAAATCGTCTAAAATATATATTATTATAACTCAGAAACCTAAAAAATGTGTATTCAAGTATTTACTTCTTAACGATATTCGAATCCACGACACAATAAAAGCAAATCACAGAAGCTGTCTGTGTGTTGTGAAAAACTGTTTGTGTACTTTGTTGGTCCTACAAAAACAAATAACGGTATGCTTTTCCAGGAAAGAAATTGTGGGTCGCGCGTGACTTAACTGGAAGCGAAAGGTTGCACGATGTTATTACACCATGGGTTTTGGAAAAGGTACTATCCTCGTGGCTCAGCGGTTAACGCAAATTCTCACAAGTCGGAGATCGCGTGTTCGAATCTCACCGTGTCTGGCTGGACAAAATATTTTAGTAACGGATAATATTCAATACACATAGTCCTACCCAGCCCAAATGCTAGGCAAATATTTAAAACATATCAAAATGTGTTTTGAATACTATAATGAGTATCATTGTAAGTAATTCCAATATTACATTTTAAACTTTCGCGTTGCATTATAATTAAAACTTATTAATCGGGACTTAACGCGACTTATTCTAGTAGTAATGCTACTACGAGTACATATTTTAAATTACTAGAAAAAGTATGTACTCGTAGTAGCATTACTACTAGAATAAGTCGCGTTAAGTCCCGATTAATAAGTTTTAATTCCAATATTCTTGAGATTTTCGTAAAATTCCATGCTCGTTGTGTATATTTCTTAAATAAAATAAGGGGGCAAACAAGCAAACGGGTCACCTGATGGAAAGCAACTACCGGCGCCCATGGACACTTGCAACATCCTAAGAGCTGTAGATGCGTTCCCGTCCTTCTAAGAGGGAATATTATGCTCTCTTCTTGTAGATAGGAAGGTATATTTAACACATTGTTTACACTTTCGGGGGTTCCACAAAAGTTATATAATGGTGACTTCGCACTGTCCCAAAAACGTCACAAGTCAATTTGCATTTGTAAACACTTTTAGATCATTATCGTCCTCGTTTCGATTTCGTATCGTATTTCATTTCGGTAACTCTGAGCCAAAGTTATTTATCTACGACGTTAGTGTAGGGCATCAGAAATCACTTGGGAAGGGAAGCGATAGAGGAAATTAGGGTAAGTTTGACACGGGCTAAAGTTCGCCACGTTACTTCCGGAACATACGCCATATTGCCTCTATATACAGGGTGTAACAAAACTAAGTGATAAAACTTAGGGTGTATATGGGTCTCCTATATATAATTCGATGTGAAATAAGCAGCGCTGAATGAGTAACTTTTTTTCCACTGTATGAAGAAAATCATGGAGCGGGGGCGCTTGTCCATACAAACCACAAACAAAAAATTGCTCTTTCAGTGCTGCTACTTTTACAGTGAACTCTCTACAAGGAACAAATACAAACCCTTAAGTATTATCACTTTGTTTTGTTACACTTTGTATACTTATCCCCCCTTACTAATAAACGCTGTATAAGCTTTGAATAGTTATATAGTGTTTTGTCTTCTTCAATGCAATTAAAAATATCACTTGTGTGACAGGAACAAAATACTGTATAACTATTCAAAGCTTAAACAACGTTTATTAGTAAGGGGGCAAATATTGAACGCTTTTGCTAGTCTGTAAATAAAGTATAATAATATGCTCGGGACTCCATATACCTATATAATATTTTCGGCTCGATTCAAGCATAAATTATTTATTAATATCTTTATAATATTATATAAAAATCGCCCAAGTGCGAGTCCGACTCGCGCACGAAGGGTTCCGTACCATTATAGAGCAAAATTAGGATAAAATTTGTGTTTTTTTTTTATGGGAGCCTCTCTTAATTTTTTATTTTATATTAGTATTATTTTAAAATATTAAATTAAGACATAAAACTAAGAATTGTGTGAAAAATTCAAGTACCTACCTGTTGCTATTATTGATATAGGGCAAAAAAGGCCAAAAAAATCACGTTTGTTGTATGGGCTCCCCCCCTTAATTATTAATTTTATTTTGTTTTTAGTATTTGGTGTTATGGCGGCAACAGATATACACATTGCACAATCTGTGAAAATTTCAACTATGTAGCTATTACCTTTCTTGAGTTACAGCCTGCTGACAGACAGACGAACAGACGGACAGACAGACATCGAAGTCTTAGTAATAGGGTCCCGTTTTTACCCTTTGGGTACAGAACCCTAAAAATAGATTCCAATCGTGTTAGTAACGCTATAACTCGATAACGGTTGAACCGATTCTGCTAATTTTAGTCTTAAAATAATCCTTGAAGTCCAGGAAAGGTTTTGAAGTGGCACGTAGTTTACCGGGACAGCTAGTCATTAATGAAATTGTTTCTATATTGAAAAGCCAAAGGACAATAATTTGGGCGTAGGGTCTAAACTCTAAAGCCTAAAGGCGTACAATATTAAACTACCAAACACTCCGCGCCCATATAAGTAATGTTTTTTTCGAGTAAAGATTTTGAATTTTCTACCCAAACTTTTATGAGCAGTAGAACCATTAACTTTATAGATTTTTCAAATTTAATGTTGAATAAGTTCAAAAACTACTCTGATCATTCGTTGATATAAAGAAGACTAGAGGAAAGGACAACAAGTATAATAATTTTATTGAATCACCTTCTAAACTGTCAAATGAATTTGACAAAATAAAATTGCTTTTGTTTCTTCGAACAAAACAAATGAAATATTCGCTGTTTATCCATTGTCGACGCTGTGTCCTAGTTCGCTTATGTCAATTTGAGGATAATTAAAAAAATATGAAATAAATATATATATCTTTCGGGACGCGTTCATCGAAAACGTTCTCCAAAATATAAGTTTCAAGCCTGGTTGTCACTTGAGGACAATCTTCTCGGGCAACAACTTAAGAGCTCTTGCTAGCTTATTGTGTCAGGCTGTGGTTTGATACAAATTATTTGGAATAACTAAGTACATAAGCACCTCTCGTTTCGAACAACAATATATTAGGCTGTATTGCAAGTTATGATACATTACTTATTGTTTTACTTTTTATTTTTATTGGACAACGTGTGAAGGTTTGTGTACTTAACTCGTTGCAAAAAAACAGCAACGACACATTTTTTATAAATTAACAAGTTAAAAGGTCGGATTAAAATTTTTATCCGCAAAACAGTTTTGAATGAATAAGTCATAATTTAACTCAGAATTTAAGAGATGTTTCTGTGTTGAGCGTTCTGGTGAGTGGGTCTTTTTTCAGTTTGTTTAGTTCATGTTTTACTTTGCCGCTT
Source organism: Plebejus argus (assembly GCA_905404155.3). Lineage (NCBI taxonomy): Eukaryota > Metazoa > Arthropoda > Insecta > Lepidoptera > Lycaenidae > Plebejus > Plebejus argus. The sequence goes on from FR989936.1 coordinate 16,113,412, forward strand.
TTTATACTGTAGTAGTTACCTGCCGTTTTTCCTGTCGACAAACGTTTGTATTAAAGCCTTGACGGTAAAACATTTAAGACACTTCATAATACGAAATTTTATTGCCATTCCGTCGCAAAATTTTACATTTTATTGATATGACTTCGTGAATAATGAGATGGATAATAACATTCTACTCCTCGACGCCTATTAAATATTAATCATTCCCTTAGATGGTTTACCCTCCTTAAACATTTATATTAAGTCCATATAATAATCAACTCTTACATTTAGAGATGGCCATGTTCCTCTGGTATGGTGTATCGTCGGAACGAAATAAAGCATTGTATCCGACATAGCTGCGTTGCGGCAATGTGCGGCAACACAACGACAATACAACAAGGTGTTAAGAGGGCGACTAAATCAAAATTTATCATTTTATAATTCATTTTATTGTACTTGTAAATACGCAACGAATTGTTTCATTATTTGAACATAGATACTACACTATATTTGCGAGGGTCTGTATTAGCGAAAACACAAAATTTTCTCGATAGAAAAAAATTACAAAGATGCATCAAAATTTTACGAATATTTCATTAATTGTGTTCAAAACTGTGCATTCTACGGAGTCAATGTCTTAATAAATAATATAAAATTCTACTAACGAGGTACTGTACTAGCGGATATCGAATACTTACTTATATTTTATCGAATTATTAAGATAAATGTCTGGGTATTAATTTGAGGTATAATTAGTTAAAGTAAACCTTACCACTATTGAATACAATATTATGAGATATAAAGTGAGAAAAACATAATGAAATAGTACATTGTAATAATTTTAAACGTCTTCATTAAAATATATGAATTTTACAACACTAGTAATAAGTATTATTAAGTGGTTTGAATTTTATAACTGTATCGCTACTACTACATTTTTATTACCTTCAATATTTAAAATACCTCGCTAAGTGCTTCTATTATTTTATAAGCAAATGTATACTAAACCACCGTAATACTCTGAAATTAGCTATACAATTCCAAACCAAACCTTTTGTTTCACATTATAAGGCCCAAAATATCGTATACGGCTTGTTAAATTAATAATGAAAAATTATAGGCAATGCTGACACGTTAACACGTTCTAATATCAACCGTATCTAATTACGATAAAGCAGGTTTTGGCTCGGACGTTTAATGTGAGTATATCATTTTCAGTGTAGGCTATAGTTTGGAGTAGGGAGCAGTTAAGATTTCGCGATAACGGTTTTAATATGAGCCGGAAGCTCGGTCGGCGAACAACCCACTAAAGAATATCGTGCAATTTGTTTTGTATTTTAGCGAACGCTAGGATTAACGTTATTATGCTCATCAGCAATTTTATGTATCGCTGTAAAGTATTTTAGAATTTGCTTACTTAGCATATTTTCGTAAATTCATTTACTGTGTATGTTTACACACATTTATAGGACGAATGTTGTACTTAGAGTATGTATGTAATGTTAATAAAAATATAATAATTATGAACACAATTAAGATTTTTAGACGGCCTACCATGGTAGGCCACGCGAGTGCTCGAGTAAAAAAAAGGGGGCGCGTGTACTGCAGTGTTAAGGTATTTGTTATTAATATATGGGCCTCTCATGCCCGAAATTAATGATTTGATTTAATTTTCCGTGAGTCCAAGGAATCGTTATATCGTGTATCTACCGAAGTATGGCTCTACGTAATGTTAAATGTAGTGGTCATGTGCTACTGTTACACCTAATTTGCTTCACAAAAGTGTTGAGTTTTGCCGCGGTCAAAACAAAGCAATTGCGGTCTTCAATCTTGATGGTCAAAATATACTTTTAAGACTGCATAAGGTTAAAGATTGAATTGATTTTTTGCTGCATATTTCTGTTCACAAAGTTCGTTTTAAAATACGTAAACAATAAAGAATGCCGTAACAAATAAAATAAGGTTTATTTTAATTATACATTTTAAAAACAAAAAATATTGCGAAAGCTCGATGCATAAAAAACATCAAAAAAGTGTATTGCGAATGTAGAACGTTAAATATTATCAATATGAAACAACCATGACTCTACTATGGTTAAACAAAAACGAAAAAAATAAAGATTAAACGAACAAGCTGGGGAAATGAGAAAATTAGAACAAAATATATTTTACGCAGCATAAATAACATATTACCGAGTGTATGATACGCGTACGTATTGTTTGAAAATCTTTACAAATGTTATTTAGAAATGAGAAATAACTGGGGTTTTACAACGTACAATTCTTTAATAAGATAATATAACGTATTACAAAATTTAGGATGCTGTCATTCAAACTCCAATAATCCGATAAAACAAGAAATTATTTCGTGGATTACAAAATTTTAAAACTGAAATTGGCTACGGAACCCTAAAAATGAACAGAGCGCGTTCCGACAGGCTATTTGGATTGCACCCCCCTGATATTATGGGTATCTAATGAAAGGGTTTGCTGTCACGAATAAAAAAAAATAGTCACGTGACTTAAATCCAAATGGCGGACATCCATGATGGTGGATTGGCTAAAACGTGTATTTTAGTTTTTTTAAACTATTATAATATTACTTAGAGGCAATTCATGAAAAGTTATGGGTTGTTTCTACGAAATAAACGCTAAAACGTAAACACGGAAAGTAAAAGTGGACCAGTAAAAATTCAGTTGAATCAATTAACACACTTTTCAGGTCGTAAAGATCTGGGAATTGGCGAAGTCCTCGGTGAGCCGACGGGACGCCGCAAAGTCGCTAATAAGCTTACTTCACACTTTCTGTAATTACTGAAGTGCCGTTCCGGGGCGATTTGCTTATATTAGCAATTAACGCGTTTAAGCTAGATTTATATTACGGTTTTTCTTACCTGCGCGGACTCGGTAATATTTAAAGTTTATAATGAGTTCAGTTCTCTGTACCTTGTTAGTAATACTGTATGCTCAGCTGTTCTTTGTTAATAATTACTATATCTATTAAGTTTTGCTGACGGATTAGAGAAACTTTATTAATAACTAATGAATCCGCCGAATATTATCCTGATAGCTAAATCATGTGTACGGTTCTCAAATTACTGGTGGTAACATGGCGATCTTTTGTATTATGAATATCTTATAAATCTTATATTAGGTAATAATACACTGAAATGTTCCGTTTATACAAGCGGTCTGTAATTACTATCATAATATTAACTGCTAGAAAATCAATGCTACATTATATTATAAGTTTATAAGCTACAATACTTATATTATTTGACGACCGCTATGGCTCAGTTGGTGGGCTATTGGTAGCTCAAGCCGGAGGTCGCGGGTTCGAATCCCGCTGACGGAACAAAAAATTTTCAAAGTTCCTGGGTCATGGATGTGTATTAAAAATATAATCGTATAATAAAAATCTTAAATATATGTATAATATAAAAGTATTAAATATAATATTTCCGTAGTCTGGTCACACAAGTCCTTCCGGTACTTACCACGGGGCCAGACTGACGTGGTGTGAAGTCCATAGATATTATTATTATTATCATAATATTATGATATCAGAATATAATATGATATTAAAGGCCGTCACAGACTTAGCTATAATATATATTAATATGCCTAGCTATAAACATATTAATATATATTATAGCTAGGTCTGTGACGGCCTTAATGCCATTAAAGGTATATCATATTAATTTGAAAATTCAGTTTTATGGTATAAAACACACTTGTACCGGTGTAAGCTAACAAAGGACTGTGTGAAAAACGACCCTTCATCTGTTCTAAACGAAACAATTTGTTATTAACTCGCTTTTGTTGGAATCGATTGTTCCAAGTTTCATTAAATTCTACAGCGAGTATGGCACGCAGGTTCAGTCATTTAACATTCACGTTTTGTTTCAGAACTTTATGAAAATAATCATGTTTTTAGAAATGAAGTTCTAAATCTCCTCTATGGATAGAATTATTCATAGGGGAGAAATCTATATATTAATTATATATATAAAACTCAAAGGTGACTGACTGACATGGTGATCTATCAACGCACAGCCCAAACCACTGGACGGATCGGGCTGAAATTTGGCATGCAGGTAGATGTTATGACGTAGGCATCCGCTAAGACAGGATTTTGATAAATTCCCGCCCCAAGGGGTTCAAATAGGGGATGAAAGTTTGTATATAATAATACAATGCGAGCGAAGCCGCGGGCAAAAGCTCGTATAGTATATTAAGCTCTTCTAAGAATAATTTCCTTGTCATGTTAATTATAGCTTTGCTTCATTATTGCCGACACCGAAATAATATTTCGCTGGGATTTCCATCATGAACTTTATAAAATTCAAAACTCACACGACTTAAATTTATATTACGAGTTTTTTTTTTGTTATTGTATAGTATAAGTTAGTGCTACTTGGTTTCCTCTTTTACCGTAAGTAATCTTTTTGTTTGAATATACTATGGATAAAAAATTGTTTGTAAATTTTTATGAAACAGTAGTGTTTGGTGAAAATAAATACAATATTAAATTACAACAGTGTAAAGTACTTAATAAATATTATGTATTACAAAAAACAATTGACCTAAAAGTTTAATATTTATACTTGAGTATCAATCAATCATAGAAGTCATATTTCAGCTGAAATTCTGATAAATTGTGTAGAACTACTGTAGACCGTTCGCGTGATGGTCAGGGTTCAAACGAAATTGTCGCTTACTTAATTGCAATACGAGCTAGTTTTCTCCGCCTAATACGTTAGACAAAGTTGATTTGTTTCAATCGAGGCATCGTCTTCAAGGTAACGTCTCCATTACCTACGTCGTCGACTTGAATGATTACGACAGATAACAATCTTTGATAAGGGCAAACAGCTAACGAAAATTGACTTTTTCAATTACATTAACATTATCAATACAAATTTTCTACATTAATACTTATTAACTTATTATAAATCAACTAACTTTTACTTTGCCACTTAATTATAAACTGCAAAATATTTAAAATAGCATTATTGATGCTATTCGGATAGCAGGATTTCATTATTATATTATAATAAAACCAAATTATCCGAGGAAACTCTTCTTTATTTCTCTTCCACCATAGACCGGACTCCAACCTGAAGGCGCCAATGCTGAGAGTGTTCACCCGAAGCTCGTTCCCCAGAAAGTGCCGGCTCACCATTCCCCCCGTGCGGACCACCACTCTCAGTATTGCCAACTTCAAGTCAGCGTTGCCAACATATAAATATGTCCATAGACTAAACACAAATGTAACTGTCATTAAAATATCTATCCTTACTAAAATACAATATAACTATTTAAAATATCTATCCTTACATTCGCCCATCCTGACGAAAGTGCATGGCCCCATGCACTGCATGGCTTCCTATAAATTATATTTTGATCGGAAATCTCAGATGTAAACCCATCCATTCTTACAACCGAGTCACCCATCAAATAATGTGCAAAGCATTTTGGTAACCAGGGAACGAACCCATCCATTCTCGCAACCTGGGCACCAAAATGACTCCCTTTGAATCCATCCATTCTCATGAGTCTAAGCTTATAATATTGTTACTCGTCTGTAAACCCATCCATTCTTACAAACGAGACCCTTTGGTAAATAAAGCAACTTCAATAAATATTTTATTCAATCAACTTCAATATAATATTCATTTTACATTACATTACATTTTACTTTTCTATTCAATTTTTAACGCTTGTTAAGTGTGTTTCAATTTAACCTAATAATAGCTTATAATAGCCAGTAGAAGTACAATCCTAAGTAGTGACCTAATACATGTAAAAATGTTTCCTTTTAGTTATTCAAATTTTATACAAAAATACACAAATTAATGATCAACTTGTAAATTACTTATAAAAACTTTAGATCCCATATAAATATGTTGTATAATACAATTATTTACAATTTGTGACCCACTTTTAATTATACATTAATACATTAATTTACATCAGAGCCGATAAGCTAAATAAAAACAATAGACTTATGTACTATCATAACACTAATGTTATATATTTTATGCAAACCTAACATACTATCATTCATCGATATCAGATATTTGACTATCAGCTGCATCGGATTCATTCACTTCCAGTGCAGCGACATTGACCCAAGGCAACATTCGGTCGGCCGCAACGGTTGTCTGACGCTTATTCTTAGTCCCAGTTAGACCTGGTATAGCCGCAACCCTATATCTATCATTGCCTAAAACTGAAACGACACGGTAAGGCCCTATAAAAGCTGGTAAAAGCTTCTTACTTTTCCCATCATTAGAAAACGCAGTTTTGGTTATCTTAACTAATTCTCCTTCAGAATATATTTTAGCCGGTTTTCTATTTTTATCGTACCTCTGTTTTTGTTTTTCCTGATCTGTGTCTATAGCTACTTTTGCTTGTTCTCTGGCAGAGATTAAATCACTCTCCTCGCGAGTCTCATGTATGATGTCGTTAAGCATGGGGTTTATTTCGCTACTAATTTTTATTCCAAACATTAGTTCGGAGGGCGTCTTACCAGTTGTCTTTTGCAAAGTATTATTTAAACCCTACTGAACTTTACCTAAAGATTCATCCCAGTCCCTCTCATCCCTATTTAGATTCTGAGCCGTTAGCGATTGCAATATGGTACGATTGTACCTTTCTACTTGCCCATTAGATCGTGGGCTGGCTACAGCATTTAGAACATGTTTAACACCCTTGTCGAGGCAAAATCTTTTAAATGTGTGCGAGGTAAAACATGATCCTCTATCACTAATTAACCGATCCGGAACACGAAAAGTATAAAAAATATCTTCTAGGACACGAATCGCGCTCTGACTTTTAGTATTTCGGACTGCCTTAGCGAACACAAATTTAGTAAAACTGTCGACGATTACAAGCAGGTAAGAGTTTCCGCGCTTTGATCTGACAAAGGGTCCAAGGTGGTCTACATGTAAGGTATGAAAGGGAATGCCCTGTTTCTCGATCGCATGTAAGTGACCTTCCGTGGTAGAGCTATTATTTTTGCTATAAGCACATTCAATGCACGCACTTACGTATTTCTTTACAAACTTTGACATTTTAGGAAACCAGTAAGCTTTCTTTATTCTTTCTAATGTTTTCTCTACCCCGAAATGTCCTATTTCATCGTGATTTAGCCGACAGAGTTGCCACCTTGCACCCTTTGGAACTACCCAACGAATATTATTTCGATCACCATCCAAGTATCGATATAAGCGATTATCTTTTATAAGAAAGTTATCTTTAATGTATTTGAGGCCGTCTACGTCTAATTCGGATACTAATACGTTACGAATCCTATTTAACTCTTCGTCTCCTAACTGTAACGTATGCAACCAATCTTCGCTCGTTATACTCATAACTGATGGATAACCATCGAATACTGTGGACGTTCCGTCGTCGGTAATCGCATTGCGGGACAACGCATCCACATGAGCCATTTTAGTGCCTGGGCGATATTCAATCGTACATTGATATTCTTGCATCAGAAGCCACCAACGCGCAATCCGTGGAAGAATATCTCGCTTTGAGAACGTAGACCTAAGAGCACTACAGTCCGTCACAACCTTAAACTGTTGCCCTAGCAAATAAACTCTGAACTTTTTTTAAAGAGCATACTACTGCCAAGGTCTCCAGCTCATAGGCATGAAAATTCATTTCTTCGGGAGACGTCTTTCGGCTGTAATATGCTACGGGTTTAAAAACATTATCATGAGACCTCTGCAGTAGTACGCCCCCAATTCCTAACTTGCTGGCGTCGGTGTGTAGTTCAGTGTCCGCCGCGGGATCGTAAATAGCGAGTACCGGCCTATTCACTAGCTTGTCTTTAAGAGCTCGAAATGCCCTATCTTGTTCCTCAGACCAAGACCAAACTGCGTTTTTCGATAACAATTTAGTCAAAGGATAAGCATGAGTAGCAAAGTTTTTTATGAACTTTCTAAAATAGCCGACGAGGCCTAAGAATTGCCGCACCGTGTGTTGGTCTGTGGGACAAGGAAAATCAACTACGCACTGGATTTTTTTATTGCCTGGCCTAATACCCGCGAAACTTATCTCATAGCCCAAATAATCAATTTTATTCATAAGAAATTCGCATTTTGACATATTCAAAGTAAGATTAGCATCCTCTAACAACTTTAGGACTTTCTCTAGTCTTGTCAAACATTCTATAACGTCCTTTCCATAGATCAAAACATCATCTATGTATGATGTTGCACCATCATAACGCACCGACCCTAATACACGATGCATCATCCGCTGAAAGACAGCGGGAGCATTAGCTAGGCCAAACGGCATACGATTGAATTCGTATTGGCCGTCTGGTGTCACAAAGGAAGTAAAAGCCCGAGACTGTTCAGATATAGGGACTTGGTAATATCCTGAGGTTAAGTCGAGAGTAATAAAATATGCTTGTCCACAGAGCCGTGAAATTTCGTCTTCTATATTTGGCATGGGATAACGTTCTTTTACTGTTATGGCATTTAGCATTCTGTAATCCACACACATTCTCATCTTTCCATTCTTCTTTCTGACTAGAATAATTGGACTCGCATACTCTGATACACTTTCTCTTACTATTCCTGCATCTAACATTTCATTCACCATCTCTCTTACATTCTCACGTTCTTTAAAAGATAACCGGTAGGGCCGATAGACAATAGGAGAACTCTTATTAAGTTCTATCGTCATTTCAGAAGTGTTAGTACAACCAAGTTCTTTCAGTGAAGTAGCAAAACAGTGATTAAATTTATTTAAGATGGCTAGAAGTTGTTGCCTGTAACAATCTTTGATAGATTCGCCTATACGGACATCGTTTTCATTAAATTTTCTATCGTTTACTGGATTTTGAAAGGAGGCGTTGACCTGGTTTACGACTTTGACTTTCAAACCCCGACTAAGAATCATTCCATCTGTTATTATTGCACGAGATATAGCAGGAGTCACGAATAATTTTACAAAACCACGCTTTACAGGATATAAAGCCCCTAAAACTATTAATTGCTGGAAAGGTTTACCGATAACCTTACTTTCTATTAAAATTTCGCAAGAATCAGGTAAATTTACTTTAGCGTTTACACATGTTAGACCGTAGATATCCACAAATGCAACTGACACTACTTCTATAGAGGCTTCGCTTTGTGTTTCCGAATCTGCGAAAGGCATTTCTTCACAAATATTAATAAAGTTCAAACTATCCGCGGTTTTGTACACAATAACATGTGATTGCTCTGTGAATGTTTGCCCAATGAGTAAAGGCAATTCTAAATATTTATCCTCCACTACATGGCAAGTTACATTTGCACTAACCCCATCAATGGTCAAATGTACTAAGACTGTACCCAGAGTATGAACTAATTCATTCCCAAATCCCTTAAGAACGGTTGAACATTTATCCGTTTGCAACCCGAATTTTAACGCTTGCGATTGTTTCATCAGCGAGACTTCGCTGCCAAAGTCTATATAACATTTAGTCTGCACGGTATTTATCTCTACTATTTTAAAAAATTTTGAATTTGGGTCCGCGTTAGTTATACACATAGTCTTACGAACGACATTTTTGCTACTGTCTGTATTAACGTTTGCAAAACAATTTTCAGTCTTATGCCCCAATCTATTACATTTTCCGCATTTAACAATAGGTTGAGGACATTTTAAGAACGGGTGCCCCTTCTGATGACAATTATAGCATAGGATTTCGCTGCTTGAACTCGAATAGGGCTTCCCCGCTTGCTTACTAGCAGGATTGTTAGCGATGCCACCGTAATTCCCTTTTGGTCTAAATTTGTAATTTTGTTTATCAAACGTCAGTGTAGATTCTTTGTTGCTCATTAAAAATTGTAACAACTGTTCGGGTTGTGTACAACGTAGAGTTAAAGCGCTCGACTTCATGGTCCTATCGGTTAACCCATGTATAATACAATCCACCGCATTACGACCTTGAATGTTACATTGATTCAATAACGCTTGTTTTTCGTAAAAATACACTTCAATAGGTTCGTTAAATCTACTTTTTCTTTTTAACATGTCTTCCAGGGCCTGGCCATAGTTTTGCTCAGGAGGAAACGCGTTTAGCAATTTATTTTGCCACTCACTCCAACTAAACAATATCGTCGGTAAGCTCTCATACCAAACTTTGGCCAAGCCCTGAAGCTTTTGCATAGCAAAATGTACAGTGGTTTTATCGTCCCATCCGTAGACGGTAGCACACTCATTTACTTTATTAATCCAAATATCAATACGTTGGTTTTTAGAAGAAGGGTCAAAATCAGATAAAATGTTTTTATAGCTGTTAGAAGATTGAGTGGGAGTCGACGTCGACTGCTGGGGAGGTAAGTTCTTAATAGAGTTTAAAATATTTGCTACATCTTTAGCAGAAAAAGTCGGAGATGAAGACTTATTTAACGGCTGATCTAATCTTCTAGTTCTGTTCTCCTCAGTTAAATTATTATTAGTGGCTTGTGAGCTACGCTCACGCCTACAAGAAGTGCTTTCGCGGTGCCCAGAGGCGTTTTTGGAAGACGGTTTACATTTCCCTAAATCTCGCTGATAATTCACGGTACCTCGCATGCGACTCAACTCGCGATCGCGCAGCTTCCTGTGGTCCCTCTCCATCTCGTAGAGCCTGTCGTCCCCGCGATGACGGCTGCGGTCACGCACCCTGCTGCGTCGGCCCACGAAGTCGCCGTCGTCCCCGCGACGTCGGCTGCGGTCGCGCACCCTGCTCCGTCGGCCCGCGAAGTCGCCGTCGTCACCGAGACGTCGGCTGCTGTCGCGCACCCTGCTCCGTCGGCCCGCGAAGTCGCCGTCGTCCCCGAGATGTCGGCTGCTGTCGCGCACCCTGCTCCGTCGGCCCGCGAAGTCGCCGTCGTCCCCGAGATGTCGGCTGCTGTCGCGCACCCTGCTCCGTCGGCCCGCGAAGTCGCCGTCGTCAGCGAGATGTCGGTCGCTGTCGCGCACCCTGCTCTGTCGGCCCGCGAAGTCGCCGTCGTCACCGGGATGTCGGCTACTGTCGCGCACCCTGCTCCGTCCGCCCGCGAAGTCGCCGTCGCGGCGCGTGCGGCTGCGGCTGCGTCGAGGCCCGTCGCTCTCTGGAGTCACGAGGCGACGCGAATGTGACTTTTCTCGCTGCATGTTTTCTGAAACTCGAAACCGAAAACATATGTACCCAAACTATATATATTGACATTATCTGGCAGAGAAGTTGCTGTCCAAAATATGCAGGAATTAGCAAAGCTGTAATTAACACTAATAATTCACTACATAATTAAAAGAAGTTTGACTACGATAAGTATTGAAATAATATAGTCACTGATTAAGTTAGACGGTTATAATAATATTATAATAAGTGACACTTATAATTCTTTATACCAGTATTTCCCAAAGTATGGGTCGCGACCCACTGGTGGGTCGCGGGTAGGTTTTGGGTGGGCCCTAAAACTATAGGACGATTGTCGTACTCGTTCGATTGTAGTGATGGGCTTTAGAAAAGGCCCAAGTCCAGCAGTGAACGTCAGTAGGTCAGTAGCATTGAATACGATAAGAATTAACGGGTAAATGCAGCGGCAGCAACATACCGCTGCTTTTTTTTTTGTCTTCATGACACGAGGTGGGCCGCGAACTTTAAACTTTCTTGTAGATGAGTCGCGGTCCCGGCAAGTTTGGGAAACACTGCTTTATACGTTGTTAGCACGATTGTCAACTGATTTTATTGCCGTTTTATTTCGTAAAGCATTGATAACATATTCCCAGTACCCACATTCCCATGATAATGTGCAAGTGAAAAAAGTAATTTATGGTTCGAAATGATTAAAATTTTCTATTTTCCATAGTTAGATAATGTTGTTAGGAATTAGTATACTCAAAATAAAGTATATTATAATGTAATAATTCGCTATACAAGAAATCAAATTTTTATTTTTGTACCCGCACAAATATTATAAAATTTATGTCACTGCTTTAAAGTATCGTGATTTACAATTATTCTTTATTTAAACTACATTAATAGCATGATTTTAAACTGATTTTATTGCCGTTTTGTTTCGTAGAGCATTGATAATATATTCCGAGTACCCATATTCCCAAAATAATGTGCAAGTGCAAAAAGTAATTTAGTGTTCGAAATTATTAAAATTTTCTATTTTCCATAGCTATATAATGTTGTTAGAAATTGGTATTCTCAAAATAAAGTACAATATAATGCAATAATTCGCTATGCAATAAATTAAACTTTTATTTTTCTACCCGCACAAATTTTATAAAAATTATATTATCACTGCTTTAACGTATATTAATTTAAATTACGTAATAAGCATAATATTTTAAAAAGGCGATGGCACTTACCACTTCTGAAGTATAATAAAACCAAATTATCCGAGGAAACTCTTCTTTATTTCTCTTCCACCATAGACCGGACTCCAACCTGAAGGCGCCAATGCTGAGAGTGTTCACCCGAAGCTCGTTCCCCAGAAAGTGCCGGCTCACCATTCCCCCCGTGCGGACCACCACTCTCAGTATTGCCAACTTCAAGTCAGCGTTGCCAACATATAAATATGTCCATAGACTAAACACAAATGTAACTGTCATTAAAATATCTATCCTTACTAAAATACAATATAACTATTTAAAATATCTATCCTTACAATATTAGATCGGAAAAATTTGTCGAGCATTTTCAAAACTTTGTCTTTACACTAGTCTCGAAATGAAATGACCGCGTCGACTGGGAACGTAGCTGACTGCTGAACGGCATTTATATATACGTGTGTGTGTGTGTGTGTGTGTGTGTGTACACTCGATTAAACGATGCTGTTAAATGTTGGATATAAATTGTATGTAGATGTGATATCTATGGCGATATTCTATTGGAAAAAAAAAAAGAAAATTGCGCCCCGGTAGCGGATAATATTGTAGCGATAATGATGATAGTTTTAACGTAACGTAAGTAAGTTCGTAAAACAACGTAGAAAGTATTTTAAAATGTTTGATCTCCTGAAGTGAATTATGATTTAATAAACATTTCAAGAGCAACATTGAAAGCCAAAATATAAAACATGAACAATGTACGGCAGGGATGCGTGAAAAAGTTACTCGATGTACGAGAAATATTGCTCTCCCTAGAGCCTTTCTCTCGCATTATGGCCTATCAAAAACCATTTACTGCTTTATGGTACAGCATAATAATAATAAATTAAATATAATTCTTCACCATTTGCCGTTTGCGAGGGGAAATATGATAAAGAATAGGTACTTCAAAACAATAAAGAAAGATTTCGTTGGTTTTTAGGGTTCCGTAGCCAAAATGGCAAAAAAGGAACCCTTATAGATTCGTCATGTCTGTCTGTCTGTCTGTCCGTCCGTATGTCTCTAAAAATCATATTGAGGTTTCTCATATCATTTTTTTCTAACCTGAATAGTTTGCGAGAGAGACTCTTCCAAAGTGGAAAAATGTGTGTCCCCCCCCCCTCTAATTTCTAAAGTAGAGGCATGATAATTCTAAAAAAAATATATGATGTATATTACTATAAAAACTACCTACGAAAATTGGTTTGAACGAGATCTAGCCAGTAGTTTTTTTTTATACGTCATAAATAGTAAAACTTAATGAAACAAAAAAAAAATTTTTTCATCTAACCTATGCGTGTGTGGTATCTATGGATAGGTCTCCAAAAATCATATTGAGGTTTCTCATATCATTTTTTTCTAAGCTGAATAGTTTGCGAGAGAGACTCTTCCAAAGTGGAAAAATGTGTGTCCCCCCCCCTCTAATTTCTAAAGTAGAGGCATGATAATTCTAAAAAAAATATATGATGTATATTACTATAAAAACTACCAATGAAAATTGGTTTGAACGAGATCTAGCCAGTAGTTTTTTTTATACGTCATAAATAGTAAACCTTAATCTAAATTTCATTAAATCGACTGAAATATAAAAATAAATCAAAAATAATATAATTTCATAAAAATTAACCTTATTGCTGCTGCGGAACCCTCCATGGGCGAGTCCAACTCGCACTTGGCCGCTTTTTAAGTATTGAAAAGAGTTCAAATCCACTGAACACCAGTAGATTCGAACGCTTCTGTTGGAATTTCATATTATCTATACTTCAATAGTAATATTACAAATGCGAAAGTGTGTCTGTCTGCTACCTCTTCACATCCAAGCCGCTGAACCGATTTTGCTGAAATTTCATATGAAGATATTCTGAGTCCTGGGAAAGGACGTTCTTTCCATTGCCGAAAAATACACGGTTCCTGCGCGATAATACAAATACGAATTTGAGTGCATCAGAGTTACGGGCGATATTTAGTTAAAAACAATTTTAAAATTAATGTAGCCTCAATAATTGTGACCCTTTGAGAATCCTTTACGCCGCAATTGTGCCAAATTTCAAGTGTATGTATGTATGTACGTTTGCAAGTCCGATTTAAGTAATTCTTTTTTTGTTCTACTTAGGGAATGCAGCAAGTTTTATCAAAATATTTATAGTAGTTTTTGAGATAGGGAATTTTAATTATCAATCACGTACAATTTTGAAGTCGGTTTTATCTTTTTAAAATACTATTATTTAATAATATCTTTATCATATTTTGAAACTCACTGTTTGCATCGGTCCCAGTAAAATTGGAGGTAGTGATTGCAAATTCCGTGGCAACGCGTTCGAGATAATAATAATAAATTATATTGAATCGCTTATTAGCAATCATAATAATATTGTTGTAACTAATGAGCTTGTATAATTATTATCATCAAAGCTTTGTAAGCTAAATGTTTCGTGTTACATATTTACTAATACAATTTATGACTTTATTGATGACTAGCACTTTAAAACCTTCCCTGGACTTATGCGAATATTTTGAGACTAAAATTAGCCCAAACTGTTCAGCCGTTTTCGAGTTTTAGCGTAACTAACACAATTGAAAATCCATCTTTATATATATAGATATGGATTTGAATATTAATTATTCGAATATTAGTGGTAAATCTTTCATTCCCACTCATGTCGACCTTACAGATTTCTGGTGGAATGTAAAAACATCTTAAAGGTACATTTTATACGAAATATTTACTCTAAATAGAAAAATATGAGGAAGCCCGCAGAAGACTACTTCCAGTAATATATTTTTGTTTGTTTCACTGCATTAGGCCGACTGAGTTGAGCGAATGCCGTGTATACTTTAGGAAATATGCGGACATTTAAATAACCCATGGATTGGTAAATTGTTTTTGCTCGGATAGTTCCCAAAAATCATTCACAACGTTTGGACAGCCCTCAAATCCAAAACGAAATATTTGTACCCACATCGCTTTCATTAACGGTAGCCGGTTTTATTGAAACCAGGCCAGCACAGGAGTGATTTTATAGTGCCCAATTGTGTGTGCAGTATGAATAAGCCAGTTGGATACTCGACACGACGGGAGAGGTCATATTGTATCACGTTAGACAATCAGGTGATCAGATTTCAGTCAGTCATTTCAGTATCCTAACACCTAACCAAGCTTGAAAACATTTTTTCCCAACCGGAATTAAACCCACGAACTTTCTGAGTCCACGCTCTGAGCCACCGAACGTAAAGGTAATCGGTATATTGAAATTCCATCCCCATGGTATAATATGCATGCTCCATAGAGTACCAAACACATTAATCTATAGTGACAGGTATATTGTCTCGTGGTTTACTTGAGTAAATGCCTGTTAATATTAACGCAAATAATAATGAGTAATAGCAGCTAAAGTAATTTATTACTCTGGTAACACGATAATAATAATTAAAAGTTGATCGTATTATTAAAATTTCATCGTATAATTTCTTATAATTAAAATGAAATTCAAGTAAATTTTTGGACTTGATTTTATGGTTTTAGTTGACGTGACTTTAGCTTCTTGATTAATACTTAATATTCAAATAAGTACAGGTTCCATAGAACATTTTTTTGACCTGATTACTATCAAGCTAATTTTTCGTGAGTAGCTTCATTTTGATAAGGCGAACAACAATTTTCTTAGCGAAAATTCTTAAAAAATGGTAGCTACCAGAGATAGAAAGGATTAAATATTTAGATTTGATGGTTCTAAAATATGGATCGTTCTATATTTTGTAGGACAATTATTATGTTACTCTTAAATTATAATATTATAATTACTATTAACCTATCAATATACAAAAAATCAGAAAAAATCCAAGAAAATTGTTGTTTGTCTTATCAAAATGAAGCTACTCACGAAAAATTAGCTTGATAGTAATAAAAAATGTTCTAAGGAATCTGAACTATAAAGATAATAATCAATGGATTGGAGTTTAGGTTTTTGATCGTGTGACGAAAGTAAATATAACTCGATGTATCATTTAAAGCGTCTCCCAGACAGACGCGGGCAGCGGTGGCGGTGGCGGCGCGGCGGCGGTCAGTTGGATGACTTGAGAGTTCTAGGAACGACACAGACACACGCGGTGGCGGTCGCAGTACAAACAACTGACCGCCGCGCGCCGCCGCCACCGCCACCGCTGCCCGCGTCTGTCTGGGAGACGCCTTAAGTAGGCTTTTTATCTCAACCCCTTAGGCTAGTGACCTCTTTTATACGTGGTCGTTTTCATACATAATATTATGTGTGCCAGGCTACCTGAAAACTTAAACTGCGTGCTTAGTTTTTTGCTCCTCAAAAAATACACTTTAGTATAATATTTTACTCGATTGTCGATTAGAACACGCAACATAAAATCGAAAAATTAGAATAATATATTTTTTTAATCACAAAAAAATAATTTGTAATCACCGTAGAAGCTGACAAAAACGAACATTAGAAATTAGAATACAATACAGTGAGCAAAACAACGTCCATTGAAAAGGTAAAACGAAAACATTCGTACAAAATGAACTACCCACCGGTTGATATCAAAAAACTTGAAAAAATACTTACACCAAAAGTTTTATAATCCATTACACTACACAGTTAACTTGCGTTCGAGTTAAACACACTTTGATGTCACTTTAACACACAATTAACCTTTTGAAAGTTAGTTAAAGATCACACGAGAGGCAGCACGCACTATCTACGACCGATGAGGCCGGGGTTCCGTATCGCCAGGCCGAAGTGCAGCCAATGACTGAAAAGCATACCGTGTCGGTGCTTCCACGGCGCATGCGCCAGCCATCGCCCGCCCGAATTCACAAGTTACTTCTAAGCCTGTAGCCAAAACATTTTCTTTATAGCTTATAATATATAGAATCGCCGATCAAAATGTATGCAATTGACATAAGACGAGTCGAACGCAACGTCAACATCATATTAGCGAACGCTTTTGTCAATTTTTTATTTATTTATTTATTTAACACTTTATGCACAATGTACAATGGTGGACTTAATGCCATAGGGCATTTTCTACCAGTCAACCATTCAATTCCATATATTTTGATCGGCGATTCTACAAAGAAGCGATAAAGAAATGGTCTTGGCTAAAGGCTCTGGTTCAGTATTATCCTTGTCACTCAGCATCAAATCGTTTAAAATAGAAATATTCGCGATCGATTATCTGATTTAGAATTCACTTCCTTCGTCTATAAGGGCTATTATTATGGTTGGAGAGCACCTTGAAAAATTTAGAGTTGACTCTGAATTTTTACGGTAATATGATAGTTACCGTTTTGCTCCAGAACATTTACAATAAAAAGTGTTCATTTTCACATAAGACCATCATAATATTATATTTGTGGAAAGTATTCCGATTAGTTTCTGAATCGGTGGTAGGCATCTTAGTTTTACGTTCTTTCTACGACGTTCTAAAAGAGTCATGATACCTCATAAAGAGATATTTTATTTATTTATCCAACTGCCCATTATATTCATCAAGAGACCTAGATTCACAGAAAAACACTATTTTGTAATTACGCCCGACTTTTTAGGGTTCCGTAGCCAAAATGGCAAAAAAGGAACCCTTATAGATTCGTCATGTCTGTCTGTCTGTCTGTCTGTCTGTCTGTCTGTCTGTCCGTCCGTCCGTATGTCACAGCCACTTTTCTCCGAAACTATTAGAGCTATACTATTGAAACTTGTTAAGCAGATGTAGTCTGTAAACCGCATTAAGATTTTGATGCAAAAATGGAAAAAATATTAAAAATTTTAGGGGTCCCCATAGGTACAACTGAAACAAAAAATTTTTTTTTTCATCTAACCTATGCGTGTGGGGTATCTATGGATAGGTCTCCAAAAATCATATTGAGGTTTCTCATATCATTTTTTTCTAACCTGAATAGTTTGCGAGAGAGACTCTTCCAAAGTGGAAAAATGTGTGTCCCCCCCCCCTCTAATTTCTAAAGTAGAGGCATGATAATTCTAAAAAAAATATATGATGTAGATTACTATAAAAACTACCAACGAAAATTGGTTTGAACGAGATCTAGCCAGTAGTTTTTTTTATACGTCATAAATAGTAAAGTACAACTGAAACAAAAAAATTTTTTTTTCATCTAACCTATGCGTGTGGGGTATCTATGGATAGGTCTCCAAAAATCATATTGAGGTTTCTCATATCATTTTTTTCTAACCTGAATAGTTTGCGAGAGAGACTCTTCCAAAGTGGAAAAATGTGTGTCCCCCCCCCTCTAGTTTCTAAAGTAGAGGCATGATAATTCTAAAAAAAATACATGATGTAGATTACTATAAAAACTACCAACGAAAATTGGTTTGAACGAGATCTAGCCAGTAGTTTTTTTTTATACGTCATAAATAGTAAAGTACAACTGAAACAAAAATTTTTTTTTTCATCTAACCTATGCGTGTGAGATATCTATGGATAGGTCTCCAAAAATCATATTGAGGTTTCTCATATCATTTTTTTCTAACCTGAATAGTTTGCGAGAGAGACTCTTCCAAAGTGAAAAAATTTGTGTCCCCCCTCTAATTTCTAAAGTAGAGGCATGATAATTCCAAAAAAAAATATATGATGTAGATTACTATAAAAACTACCAACGAAAATTGGTTTGAACGAGATCTAGCCAGTAGTTTTTTTTTATACGTCATAAATAGTAAACCTTAATCTAAATTTCATTAAATCGACTGAAATGTAAAAATAAATCAAAAATATTTTAATTTCATAAAAATAAACCTTATTGCTGCTGCGGAACCCTCCATGGGCGAGTCCAACTCGCACTTGGCCGCTTTTGGAAGTATTTTTTTAGGTTCAGTTTTTTAACCCTCGTATCGTGTGATTTTTTTTTCCATTCTATTTATTTTTTAACAAAAGCTAAAAATAACAAGTTTTTTAATCCAAAAAGATTAAGCTGTGCTGCGTTTGCTATATATTTTTTAATGATTTTTACCACAAAGACGTAGGATAATGTGACCTCCACTTTGTCACTAAATTGATGGTCACATATTCTACTTAAAAGAACAAGTCACCTGTCGGAATGTATAAACACATTGGATTACAAAAATGTAAAGTACTATTACTTAGGCCCACTTGCGCCAATCTGGGTTAAAGTTAACTGTGAGTTAAACATCATGTCATCTCTATCACTGACTTGGTGAGTGACAGATATGACATGATGTTTAACTCAGAGTTAACTTTAACCCAGATTGGCGCAAGTGGGCCTTACTTTTGTTACACCGTGTATTAGACATCATGATAACTTGAAATATTCATCAGTCAACGACGTATTTTAAAATCTGCTTTCAATTTTTCACGTTGTATTTTTAAATACACACTTCACTAACTTAACAGTTCAATATTACAATCGAATCTTTCTTTACGAAATACACAGAACAAAGAAAACACAATTATAATTGGAAAAAACTTGAAATATTCGTACTAGTAGCTCCAAAACAATTCCATTATTATTTTCGCACAAAAGAGCGTCTTCCGATTCGTTAGACCTTGTCGAACAGAATTCGCGAAACAAGGTCTTTATTAGTTCATCGGTGTTAGAATTAATCCATGGGACATCTTTTAAATCGCCGAGAGCTGTAACAACCCCTTTTATCAGTACGATTGTACAAAACCACTCAACCCTTTTAAGCCCCAATTTCAGGCGCGTCCGGTCGTTAGTACCATTGGTTAAAAGGTAAAACACTAAATGATACTTATAACTTATATGAACAAGACTATTACCCGTGTGTATACCCCAATATCGTATGTGTGAGAGTTTTTAGCATTGCTTATTCATATTTTTTGGGGACTGAAAAGTAGAAAAAAGGCTCTTATAAGGCCGGCAAGACTTAGTCGACCCATTCAGTATTGCGAATGTCCTTTTTCAGTATTGCGAAAATTTGTTATGAATAGTTAGGCTCAATTTTGTATGAAAAATAATCACCATAACATCACTAACAGTCGAGTGCAAATTGAATTACTTTTATAATTAAATGGTTAAGCTGTTTTTGCGTAAAAACTTACACACACATTTCTCTCTTCTTCGCAAACTTTAATCATGGCGAGCGAAGCGAGCCCTAGTATTTTCCACAACCCGAGCACTTTTACAGTACACTTTACGGAAAAACTATCACGCCTTGATGTTTGCTTTATAGATATTGTGCTATCATCAGTTAGTCAAGGTTTGGTTACTATTCAAATATTTTAAAAACTGCCTTAAATATTATTACCACGCAGAAAAACGACGCGAGCTCTCATAAAGCTCGGATTTTAGCTAGTAAAATATTATGATTTTCTTATACGAACCGAGGAAACACGTATAAAGTAAATGTAGTAATCCTTTAAATCATAATTCCCACTAAGCCTTCCGTGAGAACTCATTAAGTTGGTGGAACACAGTATAAAGGTAAGTGCATAATATGACTGGGTGGGCGGCATATTCCATGCTTTATGGCCAAGTGATAGGTAAAAACATTAATGGAAAATGCGCCACGTCTTACTGATTACCTTAAATCATACTTCACGCAAGTTAATTGGGCCAATTGAAATTAACGCGTATTATAAAATCAGCATTCCAAAATGTACTTTTAGGTTAGCAATTCTAATCTCCTCCGAAAACAAGGATTCGGTGTAGTGATAAGCTAACAAAAACGTAGTTGGCACATAGAGGCTTGCCAAGTTGAGAAGTGTTCGTCTTGATTAATTAGGGGGAGCGTGGCAAGCGCAAGCCGCACGAAATACTAGATGAGGGCTGCACTCTGCTACAAGCTTTGTTATAAATTGCATTTGATCCGATAAACTTTTCGATTTAATCAGACTTTATGATACGTACTGTGCACGGTATTTTGAAGTGATACAACATTTTTATTTATATTTATTTTATATAAAAAAAATATATATTTTTTTTTTAATATTAGTTTTATTTTTTTAGGGAAGACCTCTAGACTTCTAAAATTTTTTACAGATTGTATATATCTGTTGCCGCTGTAACAACAAAATATGCTAAAAATAAAATAAAATTAATATTTAAGGGGGATAATATAATAAAGGTGATTTTTTGGCCTTTTTTGCTCGTAATCAATACTGGTAACAGTTAGGCACTTGAAATGTTCACAAAATCCTTAATTATATTTGTAATTTTATAAATAATAATAAAAATAAAATAAAGTAAATATTTGAGGGGGGCTCCCATACAAAAAACACATTTTGTCTACTTTCACTCTATACCGACTATGATAATATATTATATAGATAATATATTATATGGACTATAAAAATGATAAAAGTAATTATCGTTCCCTACATGAAACTAAATCAAAACAGATCCGTAAAACAAAATATGGCAAACAAAGTTAATATTTTTGAAATATTACTGCAAACAGTCATCAATCACAGGATTTGATAGATGTAACTATTTTGGCACCTGAAACAAAGTAAAATATAATATGAATCAGGCTGTTATAAAATATACCAAAAATTTTATAGTCAGCACTTACATAATTGAAGATATAAGTGTATAAATTAGATATGTATATTAATTTTTAACATAATGGTAACTACTCATTTATTCCTTTAAACTTTGAACAAACCTTGTAAATATGTGTTTATGTAGATATTGCTATTTATCATATTATCTAGTATATAGGTAAAAGAGTATCCTATGTCCGTTCACGGGACTCAAAGTATCTCGATACCAAATTTTAGTTCAATCGGTTCAGCGGTTTAGTCGTGAAGAGATAACAGACGGACAGACAGACACACTTTCGCATTTATAATATCACTAGTATGGATGTGTGCATCCAATTTAGCGAAAAGTTTATTGTGTTAAAAATATCTGGAATAACACTAGAAACGTATGGCTCTTGAACCGGTATGAAGGGCGTGTATAGTGCTCGGGCCGAGCACTCTTGTGCGGACGCTCGTTAAATTACTGAGGATTTTCGCAAAAATTTAAGGCACAGCCGCTTATGCGTATTCCGAATTTTACTCTAAAAGTTCAAATTTGAATCACTGTCTTTGATATAACATCGAATGGACCAACTTACGATACAATCCTGCATCGCGCTATCTAAATTTCAGTGCGGCGGTTTACAGGGTGTAAGAAAACTAAGAGTTAATACTTTAGGCCTTAGGGTATTTATGACTGTATTCCTTATATTATAATATTAACTGTAAATGATGCAGCGCTGAAAGAGCAATTTTTTTCATTTTTGTATACGCTGATTCAGGATATTGGGGCATTTCTCATAGAAACATAAAATTAACTTCCTGTATAAAAGACACATAATATTTTACATTCTTAAGTTTTATCGTATACGCATATTACTTACCATAATAATTATACAACATAACTGCCGCCATAATAATATCTCACAATAGCTAGTTAGAGTTAGAGAGTTACAGCTGAAATCATGGCTGCCTTTTTGGAAGTTGGTTAATTTTAAATACAAGCTAAATCTGTCACCTGATGCAATGCAACTACCGTCGCCCGTGGACACTCGCAACATTAGAAAAGCGTTGGCCTTTTAGGAGGGAGTGCGCTCTCTTCTTGAAGGTTTGCAGGTCGTATAGGTCAGGGAATACTGCTGGTGATAGTTTGTTGCGGAGTAATAACTGACTGTATACAGTGCTTGGCAGAAAGTAACGCAAGTATAACAAATATCCTTTGTCCTTTTCCTGGATACAAAGTAATAATAATAATAATAGCTCCCACACCGGTTTCGGTGACGGTGGCCGGTTTCATTGAAACCAGGCCAGCTACGCAGGAGTATTTTTATAGTGCCCAAGTGTGTGCGCAGTACGCAAGAGCACTCTCTATTCCTTTACTCTCATAACCCAGTGGGACGGCAGTCCGACACGACCGGCGAGAGATCAGGCGCAGGACCGACTTTTTACATGCCCATCCGACGCATGGATCATCTTACTTGTCAGACAATCAGGTGATCAGCCTGCATTGTCCTAACCAAACATGGAAATAACATGTTTCCAACGCGGGAATCGAACCCACGACCTCCGAGTCAAGAGCCGCGCTCTGTACCACTAGACCACGGAGGCGTTAACAATACAAAGTATCTCTATACCAAACAGCTAAATTGGTTCAGCGATTTGGGTGTCAAAACGTTACAGACACATTTTCACACATTCTTTAATATTAATAAGGATTTTAATTCACTTTGTTAGATTCTGGAAGCCATCCCTAGTTGTGCTTTATCTAACACTCCTTGTAAGAGGGAAGTAGTAGTGAAAGAGTTCTTTTTCTTCTTTATTTTCTCTTATTCTGTAGTCAAGGTTTAACTGTAGTTTTTATTTATAAAGACAACTGCCTTAGCCTTAACACTCGCTACACGATGTCTACGATCTTTATATTTATCTTTATATTTATAAAAGGTTAACAGTCTTACTACAAAAGATTTAAACATAATATTATGTTGAACAGTTGATTAGAATAAAATTTAGTACATAATGGTATCAAAACAACTGTTCCACAAATGTTTAATCTTTTGTAGTAAAACCGTATAGGTTTACTAGTTTTTATTTGCATCAAGTAGGCTCCAACACTACTACATCGATTTTGATTTACCTTGCTACAGGGTACAAAATAGAACATGGAAAGTAATATCTAAGGCCCACTTGCGCAGATCTGAGTAAAAGTTAACTCATCATGTCATATATTCTGTCACTCACCAAGTGAGTGATAGAGATGTCAATATGATGTTTAACTCAGAGTTAACTTTAACCCAGATCTACGCAAGTCCGCCTATGGTAACTTTATTGCCAGAATATCATTTTAATAGTCGCCTGTGTGATTATCAACCCATATTTTGTCCCCTTTTTCGCAACAATATGCAGCCTATATATCATTTCAGTTAAATCACTCTATTTAAAAAAAACCCCATTAAAATCCGTATTGCAGTTTTAAAGCATACATAGGAACAGCCAGAAAACCAACTTTATTTTCTGCAAGATTTTGCTGAGGTGAGATGAAATTGCCTATGTTTCAACAAAACATACAAAGTCACCCATAATTTGTGACAATGTTTTGAAAATTATACTTACCCCTATTAAGACATCCGGAGGGTGTAGATGAAAGGGCTGTGGCGACAAATTTCAAAGGAAGCCTACAACAGCTTCGCCGCTTCCACTCCCCTTTATTATTTTAGGTACACATATATGTAACGTTAATTTAGGTAGCATCTGAGTGGGGAACGTGTTGCGCACGTTTATTTCAATGGCGGTGCGGACTGATGCAAATCGGAAACTAAGTAAGTGTGTTTTGAAATATAACCCAGTGTACTGGCCAGTCGTCATGACGACTGGAATGAAGAATCGACGTTATTTTGATAGTTTGTTCTGAAGTACACCAGTGTCACACCGCGGTAGCTGACGCGGGCAAAATGGTATCGGACATGATATTATCTTAAAAATTTTTTGAGGTTTTATTTCAGAACCTAGACTAAAAACCTGTAACTTAAAATTGATTAAACATTTATGAACCACAATTTTCGGGGCACTTTTAACACTATATTAAGAAATTATTATAAGCTAGCTGACCCGGCAACGTTGTTTTGCCATATAAATTATTTCTAGTATCAATCAGTAGATAAAAACCCATTCTCACGCTTAACGAATGTACATACATATTAAAATCGGTTGAGCCGTTTTGGATGAATTTGCGCACAAGCACTGTGACACGAGAATTTTATATACATAATATGAGATTTTAACAAAATACACGACCGGTTTAGAATTAATTAAAATTGATATTTACTTGATAAGTGCTGCCACCTAATATAGTTCCGGCACGGTCCCTTGTGACGTGCAAGGGCGTAAGGCGTGCAATTGACTGAAGTGTGTGGGGTTCAGTGTAAAGTGCTCTCGAATGTGGTGAATACAACAAGAGGAAAATATAAATACAGCCAAGAGTATCATCAACTTCTTTCTTGAAAATATTTTTTTATTAACATAGCAAAAAATGATATTAATTTTTTTTGTTATAGGAGGGCAAAATTGCGGAGAAAAATTATATATAATAAATTATTGTGTATGATATTATAATAAAAATCTTACATATATATTATGTATAATACTAAAGTATTAAATTTCCGTTGTCTGGTACATATAACACAAGTCCTTCAGGTACAGCACGGGGCCAGACTGACGTGGCGTGAAGCGTCCATAATATTATAATATTATTTTGTTACCAAACTTCCCAAAGCTGCTAGTGTTACATAATCCCAGTCTTATAATAAGATTAATAAGGAGACGGTATTCCAGTGATGTTTTGCGGGTGTATTCGACGATGCTCTGCAGCGCTGAATGGTGTTTTTAGGTCGTTTGTCTTATGTTAAGCCGGCCACTCGTACTAAGCGTAGCTCAATAGAACGTTTCTTAGCGATATGTCCCGCTTTTGTGGACGCTTTTATGTTTCAAATAAGCGCTATCACTAAATCTTATGAATATGTTTCGCTATAGCAATAAACGAGATATATTTTACTTATATTTTTCAATAAATAAACTAAATAATGATTTGTTATAAGCAGATTTTTCAGTTATTACTTAAATAATATATATAGTTTTTCCAAAAAAATATATTGTGGATGTTATAGCACGTAGATGACGTCAATATCATGACGTTTTTATAATGGCGAATGATGACGAACTCGATTATTTCAATGACACTAAATTAACTGGGTATAATTTGACTGCATACAAATTAATGTGTCAGTTTCTTACCGCTCTCCCGAGCATAAAGTTAATATACATAGCGGAATAGACCAACAATCTCGAGCTGTCAAACGAAATCGAAATTGGTTTTCATCTGTGTGTAAAAATATGTGCACGTATACACTTACACAAGCATGATTGAACATGAATTCTATGAGATTAAATTGTCTACGTGCGGCACGTGCCGACTGGACGTCAAAAAAAAAAGAGTTCCGCTAGGTATATTATTAACTTTATGCTTCTGAGTGATACTTTTACAAAATGGCGACAATTTCTAAACACCCATTAGCCAAAATTTTTATGATTTTAATCAATAATAATCAATATTATTCAGCTTTGATCAACTTTTTATAATAAATGTGAGAGTACCTATTTATTTAACAGTTAATAACAGTAAAATAAGATAAAATTTTTAGGTATTTTGAATTACTTTTTTTTTTTTTTATTAAATAAGGGGGCAAACGAGCAAACGGGTCACCTGATGGTAAGCAACTACCGTCACCCATGGACACTCGCAACATCCGAAGAGCTGCAGGTGCGTTGCCGGCCTTTTAAGAGGGAATACGCTCTTTTCTTGAAGGTTTGCAGGTCATATAGGTCCGGAAATACTGCTGGTGACAGTTCGTTCCAGAGTTTTACAGTGCGCGGCAGAAAGTTACGCGAAAATCGCACTGTGGAAGACTGCCACTCATCAAGGTGATGAGGATGGTATGTTTTTCGCGTGGGACGATGGCGAAAAGTTGCAGGTGGTATGATTCCGAACAATTCCTCAGAGCACTCCCCGTAATACAACAGATAGAGGATGCAGAGTGAAGCTACATCTCGGCGTAATTCCAAGGGGTCCAAGCTGTTCGAAACACTATGGCAGTCAACAATTCGAGCGGCCCTTCGTTGGATACGATCCAGAGGGAGCAGTTGGTATTTTGGCGCCCCTGCCCAGAGATGAGAACAATATTCCATGTGAGGCCGAACCTGCGCCTTATAGAGTTGTAGGCGTTGGTCTGGACTGAAGTACTGTCTCGCTCTGTTAAGAACACCAAGCTTCTTCGAGGCTAACTTGGCCTTACCCTCTAGATGATATCGGAACTGGACTTCGCTCGATATGTTGACGCCAAGTATCTCTTACTAAAAATCTTCTTACACGAAATGTTAAGAATACCAAACGCTAGTTTTTTAATATTTTTAGATTTCGATTGAAGGACTATTACAAGAGTAAATATTTATTCATAGTGGACGTATTTTAATATCTACGAAATAGCGCGAGCGTTCGTGCAAAAGTTTGATTAATGAGCTGTTTATATTATGGAGGCGTACTAAAAGAAATGGCGCAAAAGCCTTGGGTATAATAAATACGTTTTTTAATCCACTTGCGAACAATGGGTGTATGAAATCACTTTTTTACCAAAACAATGTAGCGTTGTATTTTTCTGTCTAAATTGAATTAGATTTTGCGACCTTTTTTGCGCACTTTTTTAGCAGTCTGCTAAGCAGACTGTTGAAAAAGTTAGCACTTTTTCAACAGTCTGCTAAGTTTTTCTTTGGCATCGGCAAAAATATACTGAGCCATATTCGGAGTGCAGAATGCAGATTTAGTCTTAGTTAATGATTCAATACGTCTAATGGAGAATAATATTATAACTAGAGATCTGGCAGTCGTCGACTGCGAAAATAGTTGCTCATAATAGAAATCCATACTTTTTAAGGTAAAACTTGGTTTGGATTATTGATTCCGACTTTATTTTAAATGGAGAGAAAAATTAAATAAAATGGCAAACGTACAGAGAGCAATATTATTTGGAGATTGGATTATTATTTCAACGAAGATTTCAACAATTTAAACATGCTTACTTAAAATACTCAACTAGGTATAATATTATAATAATATGATACTATTCACATAAAAACGATTTAAATTTAATAATAATAACTAGAGATCACCCATTAGCTTTGTCCACACCAGGCCTTTTTCTATTCGCCAAGGGCATGCGTCATAGCGCAGTCAAGTGACGCGCGTTAAAATCGTAGCGCGCGCTATGACACTTTTCTTTCAACGCGGTACGATTTAAACGCGCGTCACGGGCATGCCTCACGTCCGCCTGTTGACAGCGCTATAACGCATGCCATTGATTAACAAAAAAAGGCCCAGTGTGGACAAAGCTAATGGTCGAAATTCGATCTCAGATAAAAAAAAAATAGTTTCAAAATATTATGTCAACGCTTTTCAATGACACAGGTCTTTGACACTTTTCTATTGATATTCTCATAGACTTATAATATACTTCTAGTGCCAAAAAATAGACTTTATATTTTTTAGATATATAATTCCTGCAACAGTCTCACATTAATAAAGTCAAATGATAATAAACTGGCCGTGTAATAATTGTCTAACAGTATTTAATATTAAATAAAAGAAAAAACTAAATCTATTTTCAATTTGACAACAGACTTCAATCAATTCGTATGTATAGGCTTGTCACTAGTGTATGTGTTGTTGTGTTTTATTTGAAAAAAAAAATGTACGATAAAAGCATAATTTCAAAATAATATTAGCTCGATTCACTCCTTCACCATATTATAAACTATAAGTGTGCGAAATTTCGTGATCCTACGTTTCCCCATTTTTCGTAAAACTAAAAAGGGTGACAAAGTTTTTCGCTCGCGTATTAAGAGCGGGCTGTGATTTTTGCTGTGTTTTCTAATAATATTATGATCCCGGAAGACGATTGACACAAATGAAATTGAAATTTATTTAATCATTGTATATTTATCTGATGTTTAACTAATGGGAAACACGATTCACTTAATCTGACTCGATAGTTTTATTTTTCGAAATTATGAATATTTTTGGGCTTTTTAACGAATATCTGTTGCACTTATTGAGTTACTATCATTAAATAATATGTACTACTACAATCACATACTTTATAAAATAATAGCTAAAGGAAATATTAATATTGTATTTAATTTTTAAGACGTAATCATCGAAAACATGTTTAGGACTTACGACCTTTACTTTCGTGTTATAATGTGGGAACCGATTGTTACGCGATATTGTTCACTATTAGCTGCAGTGTAGTTGTGTGTAGGCTGGGCTAGCGTTTTGACAGTAGGCTCTTAACATTACTTGTGATAATATTATTCAAAATAAATATTAAGGTACATTTTGAAATAACGAAAACGGTTTCAACTTTAATATAATTATTCATTTGAATAATATGGGGATGGAATGTCTTATTGGACTTCTGTTGTAAGGGTTAACAGAGAACTTGTATCTTCCGTACACGTGCGAGATCGAAATTGTACCTTTTGTTGTAACCTGTTCAAATACACGGATATTTAAATTACAAGGATCAGTGAACAAAATTAAAAATTATCCATGTTTGTTACTTTAAGTTGACGCGGACGATGTCGCGGGCAACAGCTAGTTGTGAACAATAAAAAAGTCAGAAACTTGCTTTCAATCAAATTATTTAATTTTACACTGTATTCGTACACACAATAAAAAAATAAATTGATACTTCATCAAAATTGGATCAGTGGCTTTGGCGTTACGGTAGATTAGACAAGACGTGTACACTGTACAATGTACAAAAAAAATGGTTGCTGCATCTTTTATTAAGTAAATTGGCCATTGTAGTATTTATAACTACACTGAATTATAAAAATAAATAAGTTTTTACTGTCCGTTTCTAAATATCACCAGCAGGCCTAGCATAACAACACAAACGGGAACGAATGGACATAGTGACAGATTTTAGTGACAAAATGGCGGATTTCCTTTGTCAATCTGTCAATTTGTTTATTCTTTCGTAAAAAAAACCCTTTTTATGGTGACTATGCTAAGCCTGTTGGTTCATGAACTATAATAGTTGAAATACAATAGATAATGTATTTTTGTTGACTGCGTACAAATATCACTAGACTAAATTAAATATTTAAAAGGGATTCCTCCGCAGAAAAGGCGTAATTTTATAAGGCTTATTGCGTAGACATTTTCCTACGTCTTGGTCGGTTTTCGATACCTGTAGTTATTTATGGATTAGAAAAGGCAGGATTTGTTCATTTCCTTTGTTTTCAATGTAGCGCACTGTTTACAATAGCTATGTCCGCATTGTGCACTTTCATCTTCAATTTTCATCATCTATTGACATTCAACTTTCATATTGGCGCATTCAATAATTGAATACGTCAACGAACGCAACGCCAACATTGCCATTAAAGAACAAAACGAAAATTTTTTGATACGGTCAGAGGGCAAGCGTCGCGGGCATGCCTCACGTGCTCTGTTGACTGCGCTATGATGCATACCCTTAATGAATAGAAAAAGACACAATGTGGACATAGCTAATGAACATTATGTTATAAATACTGGACTTAGGATAGATCACTGCAAAACAAATTACTTGATTTACACACTTTAAACCAAACGTCTCTTACACTAAACTGTCTTGGAGCGATACAACTATCTTCAAACTGCTAACTACTAACTACGGCATTCAGTCAAAAGACAGGGAAAAGACTTGTCTATAACTTCCGACAAATTTGTACCCATACCTGTCCCGAGTGAGCGAGCAAGAATAAGGGTTCTCAGAATTCTATGCGTATAGATAAATTTATGTAATAAACCTAAAATATATTATATTATGTATATTGTAGTATACATTGGAGCGTACTCGTATGTGGCTTAATGAGTAGACATTTGGTTCACACTCGTAGAGGGTGCAGGTTCGATCCTGGGTGGAGGCGTGTACCAATAAGACATTATCAAATCTCAAGTACATAATACCGACGCTCGTACGGCGAACGGAAACATTGTGAGGAAAACCGCACATGGTTGGTCCCAGACGTATTGACCTGTTCTCTCCTCTAGACTAGGCTGACTAATAACTATATAGCGAGAAAGCCGTATGCCCTTGGGCAACCATACGGACATTTAAAATCTTTCCCAGGCACTACTGACAGTAATCAGTATTTGAAGAGTGGGTACTTCGCTCTGAAAATACTGTATAAATCATCCACGATGAATGCAAAGCCCTATAGTTATTACCGGCAGTCCGTACTTATAAGACTGACATTAAACGGACCGCAAGTTGCAGTCGGGACCTACGGCTCTAGAGCGGTTGCGACAGCACCGGCCGCTCAAGAACTGCTCGAGTGGTCCGTGTATTGCGGATATGAATTTAGTATGAAAACTGCAGATCGCCTTGCGGCGACCGCGTTTTGCAGTTGGTTTCGACTGCAAGATGCGGTCCATCTATGGCCGACCTTACATAAACAAGACTCAGAAACTTTAAACGGGTGGAATAGCTTGCATGAATTTTATATGAAAATACTGGGAATAAACGCGATACAGGCGATGTATAGTCGCACAGGGAACGTCCGACATGAACAGATACTTGAGATTGCCTCATAGTTTCACCTCCTAGAAGTCTTTTCAGTCAATTATTATTACTCTATATATGCCTCCTGCTTTATAGCTTGTAGGTAGGTTCCGTTTCTGCGATAGAACAACGGTTATTTTTGTTAAAGTTTGATTATGATTATTTCATCCATCTGATTGTATGACAAGGATGATTGTCGCATGTATGAAAAGATACATAATATTTAACTCGGGGGGTAGTTTTAGGGTCTCGAACACAAAGAGTAGTTCTCCGTGGGAGAGCCATGCTTCGGCAGGAATGGGCCGGCTCGACCGGAGAAATACCACGGGCTCACAGAAAACCAGCGTGAAAAAGCGCTTGCGCTGTGTTTCGCCGAGCGAGTGAGTTTACCGGAGGCCCAATCCCCTATCCTTTTCCCTTCCCTACCCTCCCTTATTTCCTTCCCTACCCTCCCCTATTCCTCTCCTTACCCTAACCTACCCCATTATCCTATTCCCTCGTAAAAAGCCGGTAACACACCTGCAGCTCTTCTGATGCTGCGGGTGTCCATGGGCAACGGAAGGTGCTTTCCATCAGGTGACCCGTTTTCTCTTTTGCCCCCTTTTTTCATAAAAAAAAAAACAAAGTGTAAAAACGGGATCCTATTACTAAAACTTCGATGTCTGTCTGTCCGTCTGTCTGTCTTCAGACTGTATCTCATAAGAATCTCATAAGAATGGTGATAGCTAGAGAGTTGAAACTTTCGCAGATTATGTATTTCTGCAGTTGCCGCTATAACAACAAATACTAAAAACAAAATAATTCAAATACTTATTTAAGGGGGGCTCCCATACAACAAACTTGATTTTTAGTATTTTATAGTAGACACTTGAACTTTCACAAAATACTTAATATTTTTATTTTTATGGTGCAGTTCAAACCGAACCGAGACGAGGTACAATGTGCAGATGAAAACAAACACATGGTTCAGAATTATTGAACCACATAAACATAATATTAGTAAATTATAATTACTAAGTAGATTGTATATCAAGCGACATCACAAGAAATTTTGAATTTTTCATGTATTTCTTTTATCATATTATTTAAAGCGTCGCCAACTCGCTACGTTGTCGCCTCCAGACAATTTTACAAAGTAGCCGAACAAACTCGTGGTCGATTCACATAATACAATTAAGTAAACAAATAAACAAGTTAATTCGTTTTGTTCGCGATAAATGGGTCAATAGGATAAGGACATAAGGTCTATTTTTGCTTAACAAATCTCGTAGAAGCCGTACAAAACAGATCTAGCTTAGCGGCTTCCATCACAGATTTACGTAGATTATCCGAGCGGGACCCCGATGAAAACGTGTATCGAGGTTCCGTGGGCTTATGATTTTTTCACTGCTGAACGCATAGAATTATATTTTGTAGAAGAGGCATTCCATACGATCGTCAGCGCGAAAATGTGTCACCCTCGAAATGAGTGAGCTCACTCATCTGAGAGCAGGTAAAATAATGCATTGAAAGCGTGAAATGAGAGAAAGAGAAAGTGGTAATAAATATGCTATTACTGTAAGACAAAAAAGGACGATAATATTTTCTCGATACACATTTTGCATGCAAAAACATTGCTACAGCCTAGTTTTGATGGCGAATACCATATAAAAGTATTGACATCGTTGGCTGAACGTTCTACCCAATAAAGTTTACAGCTTATAAAATATCATCTTTCTTGTCACACAATGATAATACAACCAGTCTAAATTGTTCTAACATAGCTTGATAAGGACCAAATCATTTTCACCGTTTTACCATGGAGAAGAGAGAAGTATTGCGAGACGTCTTTATAAGCCATGGTCTTTCGTTATCTTCCATTTAGATTTTTACGTGGAAGAATAACAAACATCCATCCGGTATCCACACACACATCAGTCCATATTTATATTATCATTGGAAAAGTTTGTTCCTCTATCTGCTTCGTAAATCAATTTCCGTCCGAACAAAGTTCCGGTAACGTGTATTCTCAAATTGCTGAATTCTTTTCGCAGCGGTCATTGACCCCCTGTCAAAAAACTTTTCATGTTTCATCGTTTTCTTTACAAACCGCGATTGACAATAAAGTTGCAGATGTTTCTAGTCTAAGGGCAATATCGCATTTTGCATACTCGATGTGAACTGAGTAACAATGAGTATGATATATTATATCACTTCGAACTCATAAATAGTTGGAGATTATCATACTAAAAGTTACCAAGAGGTTGTCCGATGAATCTGTAATAGTCTGTGTCTTTTTTTAAGTCAATTTTTTTATTAAGTTAACAGAATACAGTGTAAGCATTTTTCACATAGCTCCTAGACTAGAAAGGTCAATGACCGCTGGTGCCACCTTGAATTATTTTTACTATAGTTATAGTAAATTCAGCCGTTTTACTATATTATGTGGGTGTAATGCAAAATGGCAATAAAGCCGTTCTCTATCAGACCGTAAGTCAGCGCCTGCTGCTACATACTACCGCTTGGCATTTTACATGGCATGGCATGGCAACACGCTGGTAACAGTTGAGCGGGAACATGCCAGGTCTAAGCCAAGCGTGGCACCGCTCCAACGCCATTACCTCTTTATAATGTGATTTTGGTCTAATTTAGATAAATGTAATAAGGCCGCTCGTTGGCAAATACTACGTGAAATATAAGGGAAAATTATTACAATCCATTTATATCGCGATCGTTAAAATTGGCTGACATTACTAATTTTATACGTATAAACGTATAAACTAGCCACACACACACAGACTAAGCAAATACTTATTTCATATCAAGGTTATTTAATATATAATTATTTTATACATTGTCAGGTAAATATTATACTCCTTAACTCCCAAGCGGCCACATACGGTCGCGAAAACAATAGATTTCCAAGAATCTGCGATTTCGCATAACCAAAATGTAAATGAGACAAAATTTAAAGAAAGCACCGTTGAAATAACATATTATATTATTTTGGTTCCGGATACCTCAGCATGCCACCACACTTTTGCATTAATACTTATTAAAAAGAGGTAATATTTATGTATAACATATCCCACAAAAAACATTTTCATGTAAAAATGTTGCCAAGATGAGAACATAATATAGTTCGTGGTGTCAAAAAGTAGTGAAATCTCATGTAGAGCCAAGTTTCTAACCTTACATACTTAGCCCTAAATCTAAAAACCTTAATTTTACACCAAAGCGCGGCAAAATATTTGATAATAATATAATGTGTCAGCCGAACGAGAAGAATCTAAAAACTCTACACATTAGTCAAAATCGATAGCCTGGCCATTTTTCTTTAGTTAGGGTATATTAAGTTCAAAGCCCTGCCGAATAACAAAATGGCCAAGCCACTGATTTTGACTAATGTGTAGAGTTTTTAGATTCTTCTCGTTCGGCTGACACATTATATTATTATCAAATATTTTGCCGCGCTTTGGTGTAAAATTAAGGTTTTTAGATTTAGGGCTAAGTATGTAAGGTTAGAAACTTGGCTCTACATGAGATTTCACTACTTTTTGACACCACGAACTATATTATGTTCTCATCTTGGCAACATTTTTACATGAAAATGTTTTTTGTGGGATTTCATTTCTTTTTGTAAGTTGGTTTAATTACGATGTTTTTTTTAGTTAATTTTTTCTTTCTTTTTTTTGGTGTATTTCTTTTAGGTTTCAGTACCCAGAGGGTAAAAATGGAACCCTATTCCTAGACTTCAGTGTCTGTCAGCTGCCCGTCTGTCTGTCTGTCTATCTGTCTCTTGGAAGTATCTCAAGAACGGTAGTAGCTGGAGAGTTGAAATTTTCATCGATCATGTATTTCAACAAAATAAATTTAATATTTTGCGGGGCTCTCATACAACAAACGTGGTTTTATTATTTCCTATTGATATTTGATAATAATTAATAAATAATAGATGTCGCTGCTGGTCGTCTATATCGCATAATACTTGTAAATGTACTCTAGTCAATAAGAGATTTCACTGTTAGGTATCTACATCGCACTATTGTTTGACGTGATTATGTTTTAGCCGTTTAACTTTTAGGCACAGGTTTTTTCTTTGAACTAACCGATGTTGTTTACATCCTACAATTAAATATTTGCAAAGAAATGCTGAGACTACGACTATACTTTGAACTTACATATTTTTAAAATGATTTAAGGTCTAGAGTCTGCAAAGTAAAGTTATTAATAATATACTTAAGGAACATACAATTATAATATACAAGCTGTTGCCCGCGAGCCCGCGATTCCGTCCGCGTGGACTTCAGCTTTAAATAGCGCGCGGTAGTACCCGTCATAAAGCAACTTCTATTATAATATAATAATATTATATGGTAAGTAGTTCTCGTTGCTACATTACTGCAAATTGCATTTGCACGACAGACATACGACAGACTACAGGTGCTTCCGGGGGACGCTTACTTCAAACTTCAATGTTTACAGACAGACAGAAAACATTTCTTACATATTTTAAACTAGCTGTCCCGGCAAACGTTGTTTTCCCATTTAAAGTATTTCTACTTCATCAGTTGATATAAAATATTTACCCCCTCTTTTGTCCCCTAAGAGGTGTGGGGGAAATTTTTTATCAACAGATGTTAAGTTAGAAAACACAGTTAATAATATTATGAAGTAAGTCCAAGAAAAAAGTTTGATACAAAATCTGACCCCCTCTTTGGTCCCCTTAGAAGGGTTGGAAGGGGGAATTTTTATACACCAGATGTTGAGTTGAAAGAAGACAAATATATCTGCGAAAACTGTATGCAAATCGGATCAGTAGTTTTCGTGTTAAAGAAAAAAGTTTAATACAAAATCTGACTCCCTTTTTCGTCCCCTTTGAGGGGTGGGGAGAATTTTTTTATCACCAGATGTTAAGTTGGAAGAAGACAAATACATCTGTGAAAACCGCATTCAAATCGGATCAGTAGTTTTCGTGTGATAGTGGAACAAACATACAGACAGACAGACAGACAAAAAAACTAACCACATTTTTGGCTTCTATAGCGATATTGTAGTGACACCCCCCGCTTATTATTTTTTTAATATTATCTTTATTGTACAGAATTTTCATTACTACAGTTTTATTATATGTATAGAAGATTTTTGCATAGGGGGTTATTAACAGCTGGGGAGTGGGGTCGAAGTCGAACATCAACTCTTCTTGAAATATAATTCTTAATACAATATATTATTTCAAATATTATGTGAAACATCAAATTAATCGAAAACAGTATGTTTATCCTTACCACCTCTTATAGAAACACGTTTGGGTAAGCGATAGTGCGATGTAGAAGACGCGCGGCGGCGGCGCGGCGCCATCTATTATGAATTTTTGGAACTAACTTTATTTGAACACATTTACGCATTTTCACCCCCTTACAATTCGCATTTATAATAATATTAGTATAGATGTAATATTATTTAAAAGGAGGTACGGAATGATTCTTTGAATGATGGAAAAATTACCACATAAATTATTACGTTTTTATGAAATTAAGGAGCAATTAACGAGGATGTGCACTCGCAATATTAGAAAAGTTGCAAGTGCTTTGCCAGCCTTTAAGAGGGGATCTGTTATATAAAATTAGGAGACAAATGAGCAAACAGGTCACCTGATGGAAAGTAAGTTCTACCGTCGTCTATAGACACTAACATCAGAAGTGTTGCAAGTGCGTTTTCGGTCTTTTTATGAAGGAATAGGCTAAAGGAATCAGCAGAAGAGAACAGGGATAGGGAATAAGGTTTAGGGTGCAGTTGGGCCTCCGCTTAACTCACTCACTAAGCGAAACACAGGGCAAGCGCTGTTTCACACCGGTTTTCTGTGAGAGCGCTGTTTCCCGCCGGTTTTCTGTGAGTCTATGGTCTCTCATGTCTAATACGTATTATAGATGTTTGCATAGGGGTTTTTAACAGCTGGGGAGTGGGGTCGAAGTCGAACATCAACTCTTCTTATAATACAATATATTTCAAATATTATGTGAAACATCAAATTAATCGAGAACAGTATGTTCATCCTTACCACCTCTTATAGAAACACGTTTGGGTAAGCGATAGTGCGATGTAGAAGATGCGCGGCGGCGGCGCGGCGCCATCTATTATGAATTTTTGGAACTAACTTTATTTGAACAAATTTACGCATTTTCACCCCCTTACAATTCGCATTTATAATATTAGTATAAATGTAATATTATTTAAAAGGAGGTACGGAATGATTCTTTGAATGATGGAAAAATTACCACATAATTATTACGTTTTTATGAAATTAAGGGGCAATTAACGAGGATGTGCACTCGCAATATTAGAAAAGTTGCAAGTGCTTTGCCAGCCTTTAAGAGGGGATCTGTTATATAAAATTAGGAGACAAATGAGCAAACAGGTCACCTGATGGAAAGTAAGTTCTACCGTCGTCTATAGACATTAGACACTAACATCAGAAGTGTTGCAAGTGCGTTTTCGGTCTTTTTATGAAGGAATAGGCTAAGGGAATCAGCAGAAGAGAACAGGGATAGGGAATAAGGTTTAGGGTGCAGTTGAGCCTCCGCTTAACTCACTCACTAAGCGAAACACAGGGCAAGCGCTGTTTCACGCCGGTTTTCTGTGAGAGCGCTGTTTCACGCCGGTTTTCTGTGAGTCTATGGTCTTTTATGTCTAATACGTATTTTTTTTGGCACAAGAATTATTTTATACTCTATTTTTAATTTTGTATCTAGCACAAGAAACGGGGGTATCTCATACTAACATCCCCTCTCCATATCAAGGGGATGGGATAGGTTAGGTTGGGTTTGATAATTTTTTTGTTGTTTCTGTACTAATAGTATGTCACATACCAAATTTCAGCTTTCTATGACTTCAGGAAGTACCCTAACAATTTTGATGATCGGTGAGTCAGTCCATTATTGTGGGGTTTTTGGACCCCTATAAAATCTAAAGTATAATAGTAACAATATTCAAACTTTGCGCATTTAATTATTATACTCATGTCATAATATCTTGAAAATTTCAACTATCTGGCATTATCCAAACCAAAGTTACGAGGGTGCAAAAATACGGCGAAACGTTTCGAGAAAAGGTAGGTAGTGCCCGTGCGCGCTTCGCTTGGCTCATCTTGGCGGGGGCACTCCCGTGCCCCCAGATAGGTCGAGTAGCCTCTAAAAGTACTAAATTTTAATTCAATAACAGGCGTTAAAAATAGACTATGAGAAACAATGATAGGTACACATTCATTTTCATGAAAAATAGACATTTTGTTCTATTACTTATGGCATTTACTGCGTGATAAAGGATAAATTTAAATGTTTGCATCTACATAATATCACGCTGGACGCTTTTTCGATGTCTCTAGAGACGCAATCATAATGACCTGTATTTGCACCATATCTACTGAAAGCACGAAAATAAACAGGATCTAGTTAAGACGATACACCAGGGACGAGAGAAATTCAAAATAGGAAAATGTATTGCTGTCTCACCAATCTCAAGTCTCCCACCGCAGAGCGTGATAAAGATAACACGACAAAAGTTCTAATAAAAGAACAGAAAATCATCGATTCGTTGTCTTCTGATTCCTTTTCCAAAACTTCACCGATTTAAGTACTTTTTTTATTAAGAATTAAAGCAAGGCTTGAGCTGTATTTCTATGTTTTACTTTTTTGGTATATTTTAGCTAGTTTTGTTTTCTGGGTGTTTGAACACAGAGAAAAATCTGGATTTTTTTTGGGTTTTTGAACGTTTATATCTTTTTCAATAATATATTATAAAAAAAGAAGACATAGGGACATTGTATTAGTGGCCATAGATATTCAGGAAAAAAAATATAACTCTACTGCTATTATCCAGGGAGGAAACAGCGGACAACGTTTGTATGGAAAAACGGCGGTGTAGATCCCTCTTAACTGTACCCGCGGCCCCACAAATGAAATAAGGTCACCGTGTATGAAGCAAATTTTAAAAACAAACTTGCGTGTCCGCTCCGACTAATGAAATGAATTATTTTAATGAAGGGTCTTAAGCCTCAACTACTTTTTTATTCGCATAAACGCGTGAGGTTAGAGGAATTTCGGTCGTAGCGCTCGACGATAGAGCCCGTTTTGGTTTACGGTGCTTTGTATTATTTTCTTCTGTCAGCTTTTATAATTTCATATGGAACATTAATAACAGTTATTAAGTGAAAAAGCTTCGTATGACTTGTGTTTTGCAATTGCTATTTTCCGTTATTTTATTGTGTTTTATAGAGTGCCACAATGGTTTGATGTAAGAGAAAAGAAGAGAAAGTCATAATACAACCCCAAGATATATTTTTATTTCATACTCAATACGCATCATTACAGATTTAAGGGCGTCACACACGGTGAAGATAATGTATTTTATCTTAGAGCATATTTTAGAATATCGCTCACCATAGCACAGAATATATTATATTAGTAGTACCAACCATTGATAGTAATCCTATGAACCATCACACACGACGAAGTTAATTTGTATTTCATCTTCAGTATCTTAAGATACCGAGCGAATACGCAAATACATATTGGTACGGAAATATAATATATTTCGTGTCTTCCTAATTAACATTAGGTATGTTATCTTATATGGTACGAAATATTACGCAAGCTCGTAAGGACATGAACAGATTTTAATTATATCGTACTGTGTGATAGCCTAAGATACTATAATATTTTATATTTGGGCATCTATTAAAGTATCTTCACCTTGTGTGACGCGCAAATGTATGAGAATATATTACGATATTAAATTATTTTGAATATATTATATATTTTGTTGTCAATAATTTATCGCAAGATTTGTGATCGATCTGATATAGAAACGTCTTGTCTGTTCGGTGGTCAATCCATTTAGCTTGAGGCTCTTAGGACCTCCCCCAAAGGAGCTAAGCACGAGTAAGATATCTCAAGGCCGAGATCAGTGAACCCGAGTAATGAAATATTATCATAAAGAAAATTTTAGCATAATTATTATCATTATGTTGCTAATATTAAGATACGAAAGTTTATAAGTTGTATTAAAGTATTAATGAAGATTATATTTCTTAGCGAGTTGTTAGCGAAAATATTTTAGAGAGTAATATTTACAAATTATTGTAGCTCATAGCCATAGCACAGAACTTATGATAGTAGAGAAGACTTAAATCAAAAGGTATATATTTTAGCAGTATTTGTATGTCGCTTCATTAAATAAGGTTAGCTATAATTGAGGAGCAACTTTATAATTCTCAAAAGAGTACACAAGACACATTATCACTATTCAGGTTTTACTCTTTGACATGAGACGGATGCCCAACGCCAGTGGTGAGATTTTAATTTTTGTTATTTTAATACCCACGACCTCCGAATTGAGAACCGACCAACTGAACTACTGGATATCTGAGGCATTAAATAGTTACGTACCAACATTACAGAAAGTATAATATTATTACTAAACCTAATTAAGTCTAATTCGTAGTTAGCTACGAATTAGGCTAGTGTTGAATCGTGAATATTTTCCGAGGACAGTATAATATTTTCCCTCGCATCCGAAACGTAACATCGCTTATTACAAACATAATCCAGCTTACCCTAAAAATTCAATTACACTTACCATAAAAATACATGGCGGAAAAAACTAAGCGAACCCACATTTATCGAGCTTATGGGTCAGAATATTGAATTGAGTGTTGAAAAAACATTTTCACAGAATGACCGAGGAACCACTCGGGAGGAAATGTTAATGGGAATCGGGCTGCCATTGCAAAAACAACGGAGTGGGTTTTTGTCGCCCTCGTCCAGTCGACGATAGAACGACTTACGTTATTATTACAATATTACTCCCATCGTTGTAGGGTAGACGGTTTTTGACCTCGCCGAACTAAATCAAAGAGGTGTGAAGAACCGGCGATTAAAATATCATCATCTCTCTATGATGTCCGGCTATAATGATGTCTTAAGAATTTATAAATCATAAAGGGCCTGTTTCACCACTTTCTGATAGAGTGCCAAATAGGAAAGAGTAACAAACATCCATACATACATCCAAACTTTCGCCTTTATAATATTAGTAGGATAGGATTGAGGCCACGCTTCATATTTTATTCAAGAG
Source organism: Plebejus argus (assembly GCA_905404155.3). NCBI lineage: Eukaryota > Metazoa > Arthropoda > Insecta > Lepidoptera > Lycaenidae > Plebejus > Plebejus argus. The sequence goes on from FR989936.1 coordinate 16,154,991, forward strand.
TCAATTAATAAACTATTTTAAACTGTATTGATAGAATTTGTGGCGTAGTATGTGCGTCAGTTTCGGCCGCAAATTCGTCTATCGTCACGAAGCTGTCCGTCTGTCCGTCTGTCCGTCTGTCCGTCTGTCCGTCTGTCCGTCTGTCCGTCTGTCCGTCTGTCCGTCTGTCCGTCTGTCCGTCTGTCCGTCTGTCCGTCTGTCCGTCTGTCCGTCTGTCCGTCTGTCCGTCTGTCCGTCTGTCCGTCTGTCCGTCTGTCCGTCTGTCCGTCTGTCCGTCTGTCCGTCTGTCCGTCTGTCCGTCTGTCCGTCTGTCCGTCTGTCCGTCTGTCCGTCTGTCCGTCTGTCCGTCTGTCCGTCTGTCCGTCTGTCCGTCTGTCCGTCTGTCCGTCTGTCCGTCTGTCCGTCTGTCCGTCTGTCCGTCTGTCCGTCTGTCCGTCTGTCCGTCTGTCCGTCTGTCCGTCTGTCTGTATGTCTCCAGGCTGTATCTCAAGTACCGCTATAGCTAGACTTCTGAAATTTTCACAGGTTGTGTATATCTGTTGCCGCTATAACAACAAATAATAAAAATAAAATAAAGTTTATTTTTAAGGGGGGCTCCCATACAAGAAACGTGATTTTTTTGGCCTTTTTTGCTCGTAATCAATAATGGTAACAGCTACGTACTTAAAATTTTCACAAAATCTTTAATTGTATTTGTAATTTAATAATTAATAATAAAATTAAGATAAAGTAAATATTTAAGGGGGGCTCCCATACAAAAAACACAATTTTTCTTCTACTTTCGCTCTATACCGGTACGGAACCCTTCGTGCGCGAGTCCGACTCGCACTTAGCCCATTTTTAAATATTAAGCCTTGACAGAACAAAAAAAATAACGTAATAGGACAAAAAAAGTATTGTATTATTTATTTAGTCTGTGCGAACGGTAAATAAATATTTGAAATTGATATTCAATAAAGAACGCTGTAGCACTTACTCAGTTTCGTTCAACATTAAATTAGCCCACTTAGCTGGAACTTTCCGTACCGCAGACTTTTTTATTCTGGGTCATAGGGAAATACAAATTCATTATGAGTTCGACTGGTTTCAATAGTTGAACTGTGCGGCTACTGAGTCGCTGGAAATTTCTGCTTAGAATTCTATGCTATTGTTACTTTTGCAAAGGAACATCATAGTATGGTAGGTAGGAAGTAACATTTTAGATTATAAATGGAAAATCTTATAGTCAGGGTGCCCTAGAACAAATTTTTTTGTGATTACTAACAAGCTAATTTTTTGTGAGTAGCTACATTTTGATAAGACGAACAACATTTTTATTTTCGAAAAATGTTGAAAGTGGTAGCTAACAGAGATAGAAAGGATTTCATACTTCATTACATTGTACGTAATTGAGAATTAAAATTCTTTATCTCTAAAACTACTGCTTCGATTTTGATGAAACTTGCATTATTCCCTAAGTTGAACAATATCTAATGCTTAAAAAAAAAGAATTACTCAAATCGGACTTGTGGTTCCAGAGATATGCGAACACAAACATTAAAACATACATACTTACATACATACACTTGAAATTTGGCACATTTGCTCAGATGCTGATATAGACTAACATATACGAACACTGGGCAGTTCTGGGAATATTACATACATAGTACATACGCGTCGAATTGATAACCTCCTTTTTTGAAGTCGGTTAAATAGAGTCTCCGGCTGACGCGCGGCTGGCGCGCTGCTCTTTATAGTATAGAAGTTTGCACTGCTGTCGCACTATTGTCGACCTAATGTGAAGGACTGTAAAACTCTGGAACGAACTGTCACCAGCAGTATTTTCGGACCAATACGACCTGCGAACCATCAAGAAGAGAGCATATTCCTCCTTAAAAGGCCGGCAACGCATCTGCAGCTCTTCTGATGTTGCGAGTGTCCATGGGCGACAGTAAAGTTGCTTTTTATCAGGTGACCCGATTTCTCGTTTGCCCCTAAATTTTATAAAAAAGGAGGCTCTCTCAGTGCAAAACGCACTCAACTACGGAATAAATTAAGTTACGACATAATAAACAGAACGAATTAATTAAATTGACCATAATTTATGACCTCATATATCACTAAAATATAAAACGTGTCCAATAAATATTCAATGAAAACATAATAAGAGTAATTCATATTATGACGTTTTAATTTCAGATCAGATTTATGGGCCGATAATTTACGAGGACGTGTAATTTTAAATTAACGTCTGAAACCACAGCGGTATTAATACTTAGTACTGCGATGAACAGAAACAATTGGCGACCATCATTACCTTGTTGAAGTTGTTATAAAGTTATAGTTATCAACCTTAAATAATTCGAAGGTGACTGAAAATCGTCCATTTCTTGAACTATATCCCCTTAATTATTATTCGTTCCATGAAAAAAAGAGTTGACTAGTCTGATAAAATTATTTTTAACTAGATGACGCCCGCAACTCCGTTGCACCAAAATTCATTTATCGCGTAGGAACCGTTCATTTTTCCGGGATAAAAGTGTGCTATGTCCCTTCCCGGGATTTAAAGCATCTTGAAACCAAAATTCAGCAAAATTGGTTTAACTTTTTGAGCGTGAACAGCAAACAGACATACAGACCCACTTTCGCATTTATAATATTAAATTAGTAATGAATAATATGGATTATTTTAAAAAACCTTTATCAATAAAGTACGATTGTAAAGATATCATAGGTGTCAATCAGACCTACGATGAGAGCGACTCGCGCTTGCGGCTTGCCACACATTCGCCCTGCCTCTATGCAGAACAAATGCTGGTAAGCGAGCGCCAATGTACAAAGTAATGGAAAATTACAATTTGAACTTTAATGAAATAGACTTATTTAGTAATAAAGCATGTTCTTTTAGAGAAAAAATATATAAAAAATGTTTAAATAATTAAAAAATTTAAAAATAATGATAATAATAATAATTGTAAGTTTTAAAAGTATTGTTCTATTAGTAAGAATAATAAGTTTTACCCACACACAGACACGCACACACACACACATACACACATACACACACATACACAACACACACCCACGCACAACTCCCAAAGAATTATTGCTATTTTTAAATAAATAAGTGACTAATGTTGTTGGCTTATACTAAGTATATTATTGTTATGTTACTAGTTTAAGAAAATCTGTATTAGCTGTTAGTTGGTCCCTAAATAAATAAATAAATAAATAAATAAAATAAAAAAATAAAAAAAAAACCTATTGTCTAGACTCTAGAGTATAGACTAATTAAACTCATTTTCGTAGACATTTTAAAGCGATTGTGGCTCAGCGGACACAACAAGACATTCCTAACTTTTGAGCCTTTTAATGTCCAATACCGTGGTGCTTGCGAACATCTGCCACCTTCGCGGGGACAGAAACAACGCAATTACAGACCTCGCCATCTGGTCTGTCTTGTGTGCAATAAACTTAAACGACTCGGATGTAAGAAACGCGTGTGCTGTCAATATTCTCGTGTTTCACAAAGTCGAATAGTGAAAAGATGGACTCGTGACTCCTTCGATACTAAGTTTTGAAGTGTTTTTGCGTTTAAGACAAGAAAATTAATGTATTTAAAAAAACTCAACATTATGTTAAAAAAACGTACATTTAAATGATGGTTAAAGATCAATTATTTAAGGTCTTTTAGCATTCGTTGAATTTGGCACAGTAACTAAGAAGGGATTAAATTAAAATAAACCATACTTAACATTAATATTACAAATGCGAAATTGTGTCTGAGTGTCTGTCAGTTTGTTACCTCTTGACGCCCAAGCAGCTGAACCGATTTTGCTAAAACTTGGTATGGAAATACTTTGAATCCTGCAGAAAGAGCATAAGATACTGTTTTTTCAGAAAGTTTACGGTTCCCGCGCGGTAAACGAATTTTGCGGGCGTTATCTAGTGTGGCGATAAATTCGAAATAATAATAAATAATAATACTCCCCACACCGGTTTCGGTGACGGCGGCTGGTTTCATTGAAACCAGGCCAGGTACGCAGGAGTAATTTTATAGTGCCCAAGTGTGTGCGCAGTACACAAGAGCACTCTCTATGCCTTTACTCTCATGACCCAGTGGGACGGCAGACCGACACGACTGGCGAGAGATCAGGCGCAGGACCGACTTTTTACATGCCCATCCGACGCATGGATCATCTTACTTGTGAGACAATCAGTTGATCAGCCTGCATTGTCCTAACCAAACTTGGAAATAACATGTTTCTAACGCGGGAATCGAACCCACGACCTCAAAGTCAAGAGCGACGCTCTAGACCCTAGAGTGTAGACCACTGGACCACGGAGGCGTTAAATTCGAAATAAAATAAACACTAAAAGACGAACAATCGTGATGCCTTCTATTTATTTAAATACAATTGAAGATGGAATACATAATATTTGCCTGGACTTTTGCGATGAAAATATGCCCACCTTTGCAAACTAGCAAAATTAATCTAGCTCATAAAATAAAATACAAAGCAAGAGTTATATTTTTCGCGGAATTTCAATAAAAAAACACTTTTACACAACTTTTTTGAACATAATAACATAATTACCTTTGAAGCTGCATGCTGCATTAGAAAATTTCACTCGATATAATAATCTACTACTATTGATTAAAATATTCATTTTGATTAAATTTATTACTACGTACGTTTGGAAATGAAAAACGTCATTGAATTAATTGAAAAGTAATGGGTTTTTTTTGTAATCTATGACTTTTATAATTATTTAAAAAAGAAGCCGCGAAATGTTCAGTGATTATTAATTTTTCAATTTCAATTACACTTTGACTGGATTTATGAAGAAAAATATCAATATCGGTATTATGTATAGTTAAAACATTGATATTCCCGGTAGAAACATAGTAATTCATACAAAACGAATAAAATGACTGTAGTATAGTAAGTCTGTACATGTCTGTACCTAGTATATGTAAGGGAATAACACCATAATAAAGTTAGTCATAACCAAGTCGTCGTGTGTATCATTTCACCCATCAGGGCCCATCCTCATATGGCGACCCTGCCGGTCTCAGGTTCAGGAGTCAAGTAGCCGGTGCGCGTGTGAATGTGCAATTTCTAGAAACTTTGAACTAACAATGTGACTGTGTTCGTGATTATCCAGTGCACTTGCACTAAATAATATTTGCATAAAATAAAATTTAAGACTGTTGAAGGACTAAATCTGTGACTATGTGCAATTCTAATTATCCCAAGAAAGAAGAGGTAATAATTAACCAAAATGGGATCGGTTCAGCCCTTAGTGCGACTACGGAACAGTTGCAATATCATTTGTCGAGCATCAGCATAATAATGATGATCATCCTGGGACTGCTGATACTGCTAGTAATTTACTTCGCCCTCAAGTGGTATCAAAGATGTCATCTCAACTGGATTGACAACCGAATTATTGGCCAAACATTAAGAAGATCCTTTGCCCGGCGAGATAACACTCCGAGGAGCATCGAAGGAGCCAGGTGTGCTGACTGCGCGGAACGAGTCAAACCCAGGAGCCAGGAATGAAGAAAGAGTGAAGAATGGTTTGTGGACAGTAAAAGTGAGTGGCAAAAATGTTTTTTAAAATTATGTAGGATATTTTTTCCAGTATAAAAGTAATGATTAATAATAATTCTATCCTAAAGATGTTTTTACTAAAATGTATTTTGTGATTTTAATTTTTTTTAATGTACTATTTTTATCAATTATTTTTTTTTATGTTTTACTATGGTAATTTTAAATAAAAAGATTAAAGTTTAATTTTTATTTTTAAAATGTAATGGTTCAAGAACTTACTGAAATTTATGAGCAATTGAAATATATAAGAGAAAACTTGATTAAATTAAGTTACGAACGGCGAACGCCCGATCGATTAAATTTTAAGCTTGAGGAAGCTAATACTTTATATGATTGTTATAAAATATATGAATTAAATTTGCAAGATAAAATAAATAAGAATTTATTAAGTACAGAAAGTCTTACGTTAATTGAGAGATATTGTTCTAAGATTAAGCATTTATATTTAGAAATTAAGGAATTTTGTACAAAGTTTGGCGCAACGTCTAAAGATAAGTTTTCCAAAATGGATTTTGATTTAAAAACTGCATTAAGTTTATTACCAGTCGAGACCGATGAGTCTTCGATTAGACAATTGATCGATGGAATTGATTATTATGCATCTATGTTAACTAAAGATAGTTGTAAGCTCAATTTAATTAATTTTGTTTTGAAGAGTAGGCTATCGCAATCTTCTAAGTTAAGATTGAAATCTAGCTATGCGACTACTAAAGATTTACTGCAGGATATGACTACAATTCTTTTGCCTAAAAAGAGTTCTGTAGCTTTGCAAAATAAATTGCAATCCGTGAGGCAAGATTTTAAATCTATAAATGAGTACGGCAAGGAGTTAATGGAAATATTCATGGACCTAACTATCGCGCAAGCTGGTGGCAAAACCGAAAATCTTAAAATTTTGCAACCTCTAAACGAAAAACAAGCTATTAAACGTTTTGCCGACGGTTTACGCAATAGACGACACTATTATTGCTGCTCGAAACTTCGATAGCTTGAAGGACGCCATACAGGCCGCCGTAGACGAGGAGACCGAAATGCCATCGCAGTCATCCTCATCAGTAGACGACTTTTCGCTTAATTTTTATAATTATAAACGTGGTCGTAATAATTTTTACAATAGGCGTTATTTTCGTAATCGTAATGATCGCTCGTGGGGAGGGCGCTCTTTCAAAAATGTTCGTGTCGACGGCAGCACCCCCGGCAGCCCCGCTGCTGCTGCGTCCGGCCATGCTCCGCGTCGTGGTCGAGGCTTTGGTCGAGGTCAGACGACATCGTACAGAGGTAAGTCGAATAATTATTATAATAATTCTAGAAGTCACGGGTTCCGCCGAGGAGGCAATATCCGTATCATGAACGAGGAAACCGTTCAAAAAGCCGATGATGATGATGAGGGTAGCGATACGCCGATTATCCCACAGCAGTTTTTTCGTGAATAATGAATTTATTTATGCCTTGAATAGCACGTGTTGTGTACAATTATATCATGTTGATGAAAATACTTATCATTATCAAAGTAAATATAATATTCTGACATTTTTATTAGATACAGGAGCATCGATTAGTGCCATTAAATATGAGTTTGTAAAGAAACTCAACATACCAATGCATACCGAGTGCATTACAATACAAGGAATAGGCGGTGCGATTAAAGCTATAGGATATGTTCATTTGACGCTTAGTAACATGCATAATTCTCAGGAATTTCTGATGCAACATAAGTTTTATGTTTTCCAGACTTTACCATGCAAAGCGAATGCGATTATAGGACAAGATTTTCTTACAAACTTTAATGCTATTTTGAACCTTAAATGCTCTACTTTAACTTTAAATAACAAGTCGAATAACAATAGTATCGTATTGCCGCTTTGTTCCCAGACTGAAAGTAGAAGTAGTTATTATATTTTACCGCCAAGATCGGAATCTATACATTATATACCGACTACATATACTGAGGAATGTCTTGTCTGTTCATCGGAATTACAAAAAGAAGTATTTATAGCAAATACTATAGTTAAACCCTCGAATGGTATGATACCAGTGTTAATATTAAATACTAGCGAGGATGAGATACGTCTTGAAAATATTGAACCGAAAATAGAAAAAATTAGTGATTACGAATTATGTGATTTTAGTCGTAGTAAAAATTTTAAGTCCGATCGTGTTAAAAAATTATTGAATTTGCTTCACTTAAATCATTTAAATTTAGAAGAGAGAAAGATTATTGAGAATGTTTGTGCAAAATTTTCGGACATATTTTTATTACCGGGTGATAAGTTGACGACTACAAATATTTATAAGCATCGTATTTATTTAAAAGATAATTCACAGCCAATTTACAGTAAGCCGTATAGGATACCATATTCACAAAAATTAGAGCTCAATCAACAAATTAGTGACATGCTACGGGATGGTATAATAGAACCATGTCAGTCAGACTGGTCATCACCTCTAATATTAATTCCTAAAAAATTAGATAATTCAGGAACTAAAAAATGGCGATTAGTCATAGATTATAGGAAATTAAATAATAATATACAGGATGATAAATTCCCTCTTCCGAACATAACAGACATTTTAGACTCTCTTTCAGGTTCTGTTTACTTCTCTACGCTCGATCTTTCTAATAGCTATTATCAGTGTGACCTGAAATGACGAGGATGCCCATGGGACTAAAGACTAGTCCAGCTGCTTTTTCAAAAATGATGACAGTTGCAATGTCCGGCTTAACATACGAAAAATGCTTAATTTATTTGGACGATTTGGTAGTTTTTGGCAATTCATTAGAAAGTCATACAAAAAATTTAATAGATGTGTTTGCAAGATTACGCAAAGTAAATTTAAAACTCAATCCCCATAAATGTAACTTTTTAAGAAAAGAGATTTTGTATTTAGGACACACTATTTCCAGTGAAGGTATTTTGCCTGATCCAGAAAAAATTCAAGTTTTAAGTAAATGGCCAACTCCAAATAATTTGAAAGAATTAATTAGGTTTGTAGCTTTCGCAAATTATTATCGAAAGTTTATTAAAAATTTTGCAATGATTGCATACCCTCTCACGCAGTTAACTAAGAAAAATGCTAAGTTTATTTGGGATGAAAAGTGTCAGTCCGCATTTACAACTTTGAAATCTTTAATTTCGTCGCCTCCAGTACTCGAATATCCAAATCTTTCCGTAGATCATAAATTCATATTACAGACAGATGCCTCTCAACATTCACTAGGTGCCGTTTTGTGTAATTCCAATAGTAAACCGATTGCTTTCGCTAGTAGAAATTTAAATAAATCTGAACTTAATTACCCCACGATAGAGAAGGAGCTCTTGGCGATAGTGTGGGCAGTTAAACATTTTCGCCCATATTTATATGGTAGGCCGTTTATAATACAAACGGATCACAAGCCGTTAATATATTTATTTGGGATGAAAGATCCATCCAGTCGACTTACAAAATTTAGGCTTTTACTCGAAGATTATAATTTTACAGTAGAGTATGTTAAGGGTTGCGAAAATATTGCAGCCGATGCCATGTCACGTCTACCAGTGACATCGGAAGATTTGAAAACGATGCACGAGAGCATCATTACTGTTATGACGCGAGCTCAGCGTAAGAAAGCTTCTACTGTCGCTCAGACTCAAACTCAGAGTTCTCCGTGTGCTATAGTTCCTACTGACGATCGGCCTGCGCAACCGAGAGTCGTAGAAATTCATAGTAGACCGGGAATATCTGTAGAACTTAAATTTATTGACAATTGCAAATTGAGAAATTTACGTAAGATAAAGGATATAGATATTGAAAATGAAATATTTTGTTACTCATCGAAAAGAATGTGTTTATATATAAATCCAGTCGCCCGATCACAACTGAGGCCAGCCACTTTTGTGAGGGAACTGAGAAGTTTTTGTGAAAAAATAAATGTGCACGAATTAATTTTTATAAGATGTAAAAGTAAAATATATGATGAGTTTATAGAAAAGTTAGCTAACGAGATAAAGATACAAAAAGATTGGACCGGACCGCGATTATGTATTTTGAATGACGTAGAAATAATTGACGATAAAGACGACCAGAAGGTAATATTGAATGATTTTCATCTTCTTCCAACGAGTGGCCACGCTGGAATAAGACGAATGTATAAAAATATTAAAAAATATTACTTTTGGCCTGGTCTAGAGAATGATGTTAAAAAATTTATTAGTAAGTGCGATAAATGTCAAAAGCAAAAACATAGCTCTCACCGTGTTAAGGAGCCAATGGTAATTACGACTACAGCTAATTCTGCTATGGAAAAAGTTTTTCTTGACGTTGTAGGACCTCTGGAGAAGGACGACTATAATTACTCGTATATTTTAATAATAATAATAATAATAATAATAATTTATTTGCTAGAGTGAAATGTACAATAAGGTCTTCTGAATTTTACAGTTCAGGATCATAACACTCAACTAAATTAATAGTATGCAAATTAATATCATTTCTAAAAACTAGCCAAAAGAAGGAGGATACAAAACGTCACTAATTTAAAATAATTAAATATGTCAGTGCACAAAATAGGTACGCATTTACAAACATCTACAAGTCAGAAATAAGCACCCACTTTAAGAATTAAGATAGTCCTTTACTTCATAAAAACATTTCTCCAGAAGCCACTCATTAAGTTTTCTTTTGAAAGTAACTAAGTTATGTTTTTCCAAATCTTTTGGCAAATTGTTATATATCTTAATAGCCATAATATAGGGACTTTTAAGGAATGTTTTGCTGTTGCATTTAGGCATGGTTAATTTATTGGGATAACGTAATGATCTATTGGCCGTGTTGTTATCCTTGTTTTGCACGAAATATTTGGGATGTTTTTTTACAAAAATGCACATGTCTCTTATATACATACATGGTAGCGTAAGTATGTTCAGTTTTTTGAATAGTGGTTTACAGCTTTCAAGGGGCCCTACGTTGCAAATGGCCCTAATACACTTCTTTTGTAACTTAAAAACTAAATTAAATTCAACAGAGTTGCCCCAGATCACAAGACCGTAAGATAAAATTGAGGAAACATAACCATGGTATGCACAAAGAGCTGCTGTTATTGACACAGTCTTAGCCAAACGTCGCAATGCATATACAAATCTATCAAGCTTGCTACATATATAGTCTACGTGGGCTTTCCAGTTGGAGTGTTGGTCAAATATTAGTCCTAGAAATTTTAATGAATCTACTTCTTCTATATTAATGTCATCATACGTGATTTTTTTGGGTATCTGTATTGAATTGTAATATTTAAATTGCATTATTTTAGTTTTACTAAGATTTACCTGTAAGTCATTTTTGTCCAACCATGACATTATGTCCTTGAGAGCATTAATTAATTCTTGTTCGTAAAGAAATATATTTAGGCATTTCACCATTATTGTGGTGTCGTCTGCAAATAAGACTTTCATGGTGGTAAGCTGTACAATTTAATTTTGACAATTCAATGCGAATTGAGTAAATACGTTGAGGCCTATCCTATGTATACTAAAAGTTCAGAGGAAGTAGCCAGGAACTTTGTTAATAATTTTATATTACGTTTTGGGATACCGGAAATTGTCGCTACTGATAGGGGTACTGAATTTTTATCATCAATTTTTCAGGAAACTTGTAAATTACTACAGATAAATCGATTAAATTGTACAGCTTACCACCATGAAAGTATAGGATCACTAGAAAATACTCATAGGAGTTTAGGAAATTATTTAAGAATACAAACAAAAAATCATTCACGTCTATGGAGCCCATGGTTGCCGTTTTGGTGTTTTTCCTATAATACTTCTGTTCATACATCTACTAATTTTACACCATTTGAGTTAGTTTTTGGTAAGAAATGCAAAATCCCTTCTAATTTTACACAAAATCATGTCGATCCTCTATACAGTGATAATTACATTTCAGAATTAAAATTTAGGCTACAGACTACGCAAAAAGAAGCTTATGAAAATTTATTACAAACTAAAATAACAAGAAAAGAAAAATATGATAAAAATTGTAACCCTATTACCTATAAGAAAAATGACTTAATTTTAATTAAAAACGAGACAGGTAATAAATTGCAGAGTATTTATAATGGACCATACGAGGTCATAGAAGACATTGAGCCAAACGTTAAGATATTAAAGAATGGAAAGATAGATATAGTTCATAAGAATAGGACTAAGCTATTTAGAAATTAATTTTTCATTTAGATTTAAGATTACTTTTTATTGTTTAAGTAACAAAAAGTAACTTTTTTCTTAAAATATTTTAAATTTATCTTTCATGTGTGTTATTTACCTATCATAAACTGCATAGAAATTGTGATGTATCATGTACTGATTTAATTTTTAATTTGTGTTTAGTAATAATTGATAAAAAAAAATTGTTTATGTTCAATTTTTTTTTCTCCCCACGGGGAAGGTGTAGTATAGTAAGTCTGTACATGTCTGTACCTAGTATATGTAAGGGAATAACACCATAATAAAGTTAGTCATAACCAAGTCGTCGTGTGTATCATTTCACCCATCAGGGCCCATCCTCACATGACACACAAAACAAGTACGTACCACAATTAGTAAGGTATCCTAAGTGTTACAGGACCCTCCTACATAAGCTAAAGTATTTAAACAGCGTTTAAAATCAGAGTACAATCCAAATGCCCTGTACTTGTGTAAGCCCGTTAATAAGCTTGTTGAGAACATTATGGTGAGGTAATTGGATTTGAATACAGAAGACTGTTCGCTGTAACTGCGTTTGTACGATGAGTATTATGTCTTGGCGGTTTTAATATTATGATAATGCCCCCCACTCTGGTTACTGCGATGGTAGCAGGTTCATTGTAATAAGACCAGATACTCAGGGGTGATTTATATAGTGCGTGTAGGTATACTTGCCAGAGTAACAAAATAGTGCAGTTCTTTCAATTATTGCGAAAATATATAAGTATTTTGTTTTCTTACTATGAGGCGGTAGGATAACCAAAAGTGATCAATTGAAGCTGAAACTAAAAACAGACTAGAAAATTACGACCCAAACTATACAATATAAATAGGGCCTTCATTGGCTCCGTAGCCAAATTGCAAAAAACGGAACCCCCATATTGCCCTATATAATAGAGTCGTCATGTCTGTCTGTCCGTATGTAACAATAATTTTTCTCCGAAAATTTGAGACCTATACGCGTCTTGAAACTCAATAAGTTTTCGTCGATAAGGTTTTTCCGGTAAACTAATGCGGTTTAGACTTTTACACAAAAATAATTATAATTATATAATATTTTTGAGGTCCCCATACTTAAAACTGAAACACGGATTTTTTTTAATCAAACACATTACAACGCGGATCGATCCGTCTAATCGATCGATCGATTAGACGGATCGATCGATCTAAATCGGAGGCTACGGGCAAAGTAATTAGGCTGGCAGCATTACCTCGCTGTATGGCCAAACTAAATATACCAACATACGTTTTAAAATCATTACTCTTTCTTCGGCGAAGGTAAAAAGTAATTTCACGAGTTCCGAGACCTCAGCTTAATATACCTACACCTACTTAGCGATTGAACATTCAATCTGATGACTCGCAGTAATTCTGCCGGTCATGTTTCATTCATTAATTTGTTTGTTATTAAGACGAGGAGTTCACTTTCATACGAACTTGGAAACAATGGTTAGGGTGTTCTAAGTTTGAGGCGTATGAGCGCTACATAAGTCAATGGAATTATCAAGCTTATTTTGTTGTATTCCTACGAAAATCTTGCGATTTTATTCAAGAAGTTGTTTTTATTATAAAAAAATTCGCATTCAAAAATTTTTGTCTCGCAATTTGCATTTTATCATAATTATAGTTCAAATGCTATACGCCCAGAAACATAAAATAGAATTTTGAAGTAAATAGGTAACAGTTAAACATACATTGTTATTTTAAAGAGAGGCTTTTTTATTTTTAATTAAAAGTTTTGATAAAATGTTACATCCTACAGCATTATAAAATATAATATATTAGCTTATATTCCACGAAATACGTTTTCCACACGATTGCATTCAAAGTTACATACAATGAGGATACCTATACAATATAATATTATCTTTACCAAAACAACGCTCGTAGCAGAGATTCTTAATTAATAAATAAAGAAGGCAAAGAAGCCTCCGTCTTCCGACATCAAAGCTTAATTACACTGTTGCGATTAAAGTTTCTCTTTGTTAGGTTAATTAAGGAATTAAAAATGCTTATAATATAATACCTACTAGATGACACCTGCGTCATCGTTGCGGCAAAATCCGTTAATCGTCCGGAACCGTACAGTTTTCTGGGAAAAAAGTATCTTATGACCTTACCCGGGACTTAAAGTATCTTAATACCAAATTTCAGCAAAATCTGTTCCGAGGCTTGGTGACACCGGTGGTTCACAAGATTGGCAATTGGTGACCTGACGTCGTAATGATGATGATGATGATGAATGTAATTTGCGTAGTAGCATATGCTTTCAGTTCCTTAAACAGCGCCTAAACCCACAAACTTGTATCTATAAGGAATCCGGAGTTCTCTTAGTATCTTCGGAACCATAGTATACCTTGCTGAAAAATTTTGCGTGTTGGCATATGCTTAGGATGCTTCTTATAAAATCAAAATCACCATATGTTTCCATATAAATTTTGAGGAGTTCTCTCGATTACTCATGGATCCCATCATCAGATCTCCACTTCTGTGAAGATGATACCAAATTGGAGCGAAACCTAATATAACAAAACAAAAATTTTTAAAATCAGTTCACAAACGGCAGAGAAATCGTTGAACATACAAAAATAAAAAAAGTAAAAAATATCCACAGCCGAACATGTAACCTCCTCCTTTTTGGAAGTCGGTTAAAAATGGAACCGTATAATATATTTTACAGCTTCAAAACTCACATTGGCTTAGAATGGAATCCGGATACGGCTTCGCGGATTTGCTTCCAGTCGGGATTTGTGTTGTAAATATAATGTTGATACAGACATGAAATTGAACCGGGTCATATTATGTAAAAATATACGAGGTGTAACAAAAAGTAATTGTGTGTATCCCTTGTAAGAGTGTTCACCGTGAGTTCACAAAGGTAAGAGTGGTTTAATTACATAATAATATTATTTGCCAAGTTTTACAATCCTTATGTCTGCATACATTAAAACGTAACAAATATTTTTTAAAATAAAGTAGCATCTCTTAACTAAATATTTTGTTTTCAAGATTAAAACTTGCCGCTAGCTGAAGCTTAAGCTAATGTTATTTGTAGATACGTGTTCGAGTTTCTTTGCGAGCATGTTCCAGCTTTAACTTCTTCGTTTATCACTAAATTGGCAACACGTTACTTTTAACTTTAGATTCTTTTAACTTATTGTTGGTTCCTAACTTGAAAAAAGTACGAGACCTGGCACAAGAAATGGTTGTATTTCATGTGCCAAGTACTGCCAACAGTTGGCCAATAGTGAAATGTGACAGACAGCTGCGGGGCTAAAATGGTTGCTTTGTGGAATCATGAAATGAATTATAATATGATAATTTTTTTTAAATCGCAAAATTCAACTCTGCTTGCAATTTGTTTCTGTATTTTTGTACTGATTTGACATTTGTCAGTTTTACAGTTTTGACAATTCATTTGCTGAATTGATTGAGATGAATTGCTTAACCCACGAGAAGAAGAGGAAGACGAATTGCTTAAATGTGACCATTTTAGCCCCGCTGGTCTCATTTTAACTTGAAAGTCAGAAAAATTACGGAACTTTGGAAAATTTGAAATCTCGTCCTACTGGATCGAACATGAACAGCAAACCGACTTCTGAGGAAACATAGATTTACCCCAAATAAATGAGTATCTAACAGATATGGGACGTTGAAATTTCAATACAAAATTATTACACATAGGTAGCTCAATGTAATAGAAACTAAAGGGGCATTAATCAACGCCGCCCCAATAAGGCTGTATATAACCCGGCAATCTAATTTGGCCTGAGCGACCCGCAGCGGGAGGGTTAGCCGTGTTAATATTGCACAGGTTAACTTTACTATTATAGGGTTAAATACAGTCCGAACCTTTAAACTACAAACTATTTATTTCAAATTTTTGCTCACCTTATGAGTTTTTTTGACAGGAGTTGCAATAGCGATTGATTAATATTTTGGCGTTAGGCATCCATTAGACGATAGGTTTTGCTGTCAGTTTTACCACAGTCATGAACAGTCACGACATGAGTCAATAGTCACGCTCTTACACGGTAAGTTACCCATCAGTCACAGGACTGATGGGTAACTTACCGTGTAAGAGCGTGACTGACGGTTGTATGAATCTGATTGACGAAAATCTGGATAAGTACATTCGTCAGTCCATCAGTCACCATCAGTAAACATAACTCATGATTGACGGAATTGACTGACGCTTGCATGAGCGTATAATGGATGCCTAAGATTCTAAGGTCTTTCACAGTTTTGACAATACATTAGAGACCTGAAAAGGCAAGCCCAGCCGGGCTAAAATGGTCTCATTTTGCAATTCCTCTCCAATCAATTCAGAAAATGTATTGTCAAAACTGTGAAACTGACGAATGTCAAATTAATACGAATTACTATTTGCTAGCCATGAATCGCTAGCAGAGTGACCATTTTGCGATTTTTGAAAAATGAATCATATTATGATTCATAATATTATTATTAAAAAAAATGATTCTCCAAAGCGACCATTTAAGCCCCGCAGAGATAAGCTTCTTAAAAAAAATCTCAATTAACAAACTAGATAGGGACTTTGTTTATACGAGCTACTATTTACTAAAAGTAATAATATATTTTGTTGGTCATAAAAAAATAAAAAGGGGATAATTTTTATAAAGCTTCTTCTGATATTATGTTGGTATTATAGTTATCCCTCTAACTCTATTTTTATCAGCTGTTTTACTGGTCTTTCAAAGACTCAATCTCAACTACAGGGCTCTTTTGTAGAAAACCAGCTTTCTTTACTAAAACATTAAATTAAGTAAAAAGTACGATTTATGAATATAATATTATGTTTATTAATAGTGTAAAGGTGATGTTGATGTTTTGAATCAGTCATATAAAAATACTAAAAAAATATCATATAAATACAGGTTTATATAATACAAGTCTAGTTAAATTCTCCTAATGATGTAGACACTAGCCGAAAATACTAAATACTTAATGTTTCAAATCCTATTCTGCCGAGTCAAAATAACCGCATGGGCAAAGAAAATTTAGTTTTTAGTAAAATCAACATATTTTATTCTAACAAGCCAACTTGGTTTTTCCACGTGTTGCGTAGGGTTCATTGTCGAACGTCCCGTATTGTCGTATAGGGGCACAAAAACGGAATCTTCAACTAATTAACTCGGTTCAAAAGCGTCTATATTTGCTATTAATGCGGGCACACCGACAAAGACATTCCCATGCAATTTGGGCTGAGAGCTTCGTGTTTGTAATTCCTACAGATTTGTCCAACTATTATCAGTTTCACATTTTATTCCATCCAGCATTGGCAAGTGGAATACCACGCGATAATAGAGGGGATATCGGACGGATAAGGGCTTCCACACAAAACTGCGAATTTGCATCGCAATGTCATTTTTAGGGTACCCAAAGGGTAAAAATGGGACCCTACTACTGAGACTTCGATATCTCTCCGTCTGTCTGTCCGTCTGTCTGTCTGTCCGTCTGTCTCTCTGTCTGCAGGCTGTATGTCTCCAGGCTGTATCTCAAGAACTGCTATAGCTAGACTTCTGACATTTTTACAGATTGTATATTTCTGGTGCCGCTATAACGGCACCAGAAATCGAAAAAGATCGGGTGTGTAATGTGTCGAGCTAGCGGACGGTCGTGCTCCACGTTATGCACACGCAGCTAATATTAATTACTAATTAATACTATCGCGAATCGCGCGGCTGATTGCCGCTGCATGTCACCATGGCACTCGTGGCGAATGAGTTGCTGGCGTTCATCCAGCACGCCATCGACACCATGGACGAGGTGAGCATACTGCAGATCTGCAAGTCCTCGTTCACCAGCGAGGAGGTTGCTCAGGGAAAGCAGTTACTGTACGAGACGCTCGGCCAGAGCGCGAATATGCCATCGCGACGGAGGGATGGAACTGAAAGCGTGCAGGATATAATATCCTTGCTGAAGCAGACGGATCCGGACGAGGTGCCGGCTTTTGTAGCGAAAAAACTGCACAAGCTGCCGCCCGTGACGCTGGACCATGTCGACGTTGTCACCCTCTTAAAGGACATCAGGTGCCTGAAAGAAGAGTTGACCGAAGTTCGAGGTAGACTGCAGGCATCAGAATCTACGATCAGCGATCTACGTAATGAATTATCACAATTAAAGAGTGGTAATTCAATATGTAAATCACCTGATGCCGCTAACGTCACACGCCGACGCGGTGCACAGACGTTCGAGTTCAGTCCGTCAGCACTTTGAAACGGGTCAACGCACGAGGACGTCATCGCCGCTGCCCCCGCCACCCGCGCCCCGCCTGCAACGGAGCCGCGGCCGAATTACGCAAGTGTCGCCGCTTGCCCCCCGCCTCCTCCCCTGCGTTCGAAAAACAAAGGGAAAAAGGAGGCTCCTGCAAAAGAGTGTCCTCTCTTGAAAAAGGACCGAAAGTGCGATGATGACGGGTTTATAAAGGTGGAGAGGAAGAAGAAACCCGTCGTCCGCAACCATCGCGGCACCGCACCGGAAGGACCTGAGCAGCTGTTGCGGCGTGAGACTCCCGCGTCGCCGCTGTATGTGTCCAGGCTGCACTGGTCCACGACGGAGGAGCAGGTCGTGGACTACATCAGGAGCAAGACAAACTTCGTCTTGAGGGTCGAGCGTTTGGAGTCCCGCCACAAAGTCAATTTTAGCTCCTTTGTGGTGAGGGTCCCGACGCATCATCTGCCGACCTTCGAGAAGGAGGAGTTCTGGCCGATTGGAGTCGTCTGCAGGAGGTTCCGAGGACGACTTCCGAACACGTCGCGCCCCACGTCGCAGACAATACGTGTTTAGTGTTTAGTGTTTAGTGTTTTAGAATTAGTGTTAGTTTTAATATAATTGTATGTATGTTAGTCTATAAGGTATTTATAATATGGGCCTAGATGCTTGATATAAACAAATAAATAAATAAAAATAAATAAATAAAAAAATATAACAACAAACACTAAAAACAAAATAATGTTAATATTTAAAATCCCCAACAAACGTGATTTTTTTGACCGTTCCGTAGTCTAGATAAACATACTCTATCTGTCAAGTTAAGTGGTGGATAGCCTATTTGACACTTATCAGAAACAGGCGACTAAGGTTTCCATTTTAAAATGGTAAAACCTTAGTCGCCTGTTTTGAGTTACCTTTTCCGTGAATCCCATCAGCCACTCGTATAAGTTACTTTCCGCCTACACGACGTTCAAAATTATTTTACCTTTGACGAGGCCTCGAACCAATTGACATAAGGATCACTCTTACAGAATGTAAATTAGCTCTGAAAGGGCTACACGTATTCCATAACTCGCATTAAAGTTGTTATCTGTCAAATCGACCTTTTAATGTTCAAAGCCTTTTGAGCGCCTAGTGTTTCCAACCTTTCGTACGAAATTATCATAAAGTTTTAATGAAGCCGACCGAAGGTTGTTGCTTGAGGAAACACTCACCTAAATTTAAATAAACTGGCTTATGGATGCTTCAAGTTTCAACATTAAAATTACAACTGAAGCGTGTAAGTAAAATGGAGTAAACCTGAAGTTTAAAAACGGGTAGTTTCAGATATTATCGTCTAAAGTTTAGCTCATAATATCTAGACTACTGAAACTCTAAATAAAGTTTAGGTTTATAGACAAAACCGTTTTAAACTTTTGCATAGCTGTGATCGCCGGGTTTGATTGTGGTGACCGAATCATCAAGAAATTCCGTAAAACACTCCACTCAGATCGACGCAGCGGTGCAGCGTTACAAGACTTTGGCATAGTGTTTGTGTGCGTACGACTAGACGTATGCGAATTATAACTGCATATTAAGTTGATAAAAAATGCTATGCAATACATTTACCGAGGCAGTCTCCCAGTGTCCTATGTATTTTTAAATAATTTTGTTGCGTTTTGTGATTTGAGCATTATTTATCACACGTTTTTATTATATGCATTGCGATTATTATTTTACCACATCTAACCTAAAAAAGGTATATTGCTGAAAAGGACCACACTATTTTATTTTTCATCTCTTGTGAGGTAAGGAATGGGCAGAATAGATACGTGTTGAAGGAGACTCGCTAAATAGCTATATCCACATTGTGCCCTTTCATCTTCAATTTTTATAATCTTTTGACATTTCGAATGTCAAAAGATTATGAAAATTGAAGATGAAAGGGCACAATGTGGACATAGCTATTGACTATCAACATTTGACATAGTAATCAAAGCTAAAATTTTATTTACAACTGCATTTATGCAATCAGGAAATGCAATCGGTGAAATGCGGAAGGTTTTTTTTTCATGAGTTTGGGAGATTGAAATGATATCACTAAGAAATTGTCTCTGATGCTGTTGCTGATAAAAATCCCGGCTTGAATTTCATTTCAATTTACTATAATCATGTGTACGGATAATTCCGCAATGACTAAGTATACTATCCAATATCTTCGATCGGCTTTGAAGAGCCATTATTCGTCCCATTAGGTGATACCGTTATCAATCTCCCAAACTTATGAAAAAGCAACCTTCCGCATTATCCTGATTGCAATGTTGGAATACAAAATGGTCGAACATCATAAGGACTAATTTGATGGAAACTTCTTTGCACGGTCTGGCTGGTTTCTATAGATCATTAGTTGCTCTCCTGGTCGAGCATTTTTACTAGTTGCATCGACTTAATATTGGTCAGATTTGACCAGAAGATTTTGGTTTTAGGCTGGTCTACAGGGTTTTCTGACATGAGTTCTGTCTTTTGTGAATAGAACAAGCAACAATGAAAACATTTAAGAGATTTTCTAGTCACTAAGTTAGATACCAGAAAAAAAGATTACTTAAAATTATAAAGAACATGGGGCCTCATATCGAAAAAAGACCTAAAAATGTATTTTAAATAAAATAATTTCTCCTTCAGCGCTGCCACTTTTACAGCGAGCTCTATGTAGGTGACCTGCACACACGCTAGACTGTAGAGTATTATTTATTGATAATTGATAATATTAGTTTTATATTGATAGTATTGATAGTGTTAGTAGACCATGTATCTATAGATACAGCTACTATAATGTAATAAGCCTACTCTCGCAAAGCGAATTACAACTTTGTTCTTATTTATTCCGTATGTTACTAATATATTACATACGTGACATAGTGCGCGATATATTAAGTTCGTTGGGGTGACAGTTGGGCATAACACTACCAACTTACAAACAACACTTTATTATTAACAAACTGGGCAAATACAATTATTCGTTTTTGTTTTAGTATACTTGCCCTTATTATGATGTCATTAAAAGAAGTTTAATTTTGTAGTCATGATAAAAATTAAGGAATAATACAAAACTTTGATCAGCAGCCGTCTCGCTCCATGTAAAAAAATTTTGAAGTATATTTTGCTATGGTGTCAATATGGTGAAACCACCAATGATGCATTGAAGTAATTTTTGCCTATTTTTGCTCTATGAACGGATACGGAACCCTTCGTGCG
Organism: Plebejus argus; assembly: GCA_905404155.3. NCBI lineage: Eukaryota > Metazoa > Arthropoda > Insecta > Lepidoptera > Lycaenidae > Plebejus > Plebejus argus. The sequence continues at coordinate 16,176,280 of FR989936.1, forward strand.
TGAGTCCAACTCGCACTGGGGCGATTTTTTATTTTTGAGTTGCACTACTGTTTTAATATAAATTAGCGAACCTGAGCAAGTAAAATGTTGTCAACTACCGCTGAAGTATTAACGCGTACTCATGGGAACAAAATCTTTTATCCACCCGCGCCGGCCAAACGACTCTCATTCCTTATTTAAACGTGTCTTCAGTATGAATGTTTAAAAAATAAATCTTATATGTTCAACCCTCGTTCCTGGCGAAGTCGGAAGATTTATTCGACGCTTTCTTACAAAGAAACAACCCCATGTTACTTTTTATATTCAAAGGCTTATGGTATCAGATCTATCTGGGCGCTGGACGTATTCGGATATTTTCTGTTTTGCACCAAGTCTCGCTGTTTTTGTCTCATTTTAATCGCATTTTATGTTAAACTAGCTTTTGCCCGCGGCTTCGTCCTTCATCATTCGTTCGATCAAAATCGTTTCTTAGCGGATGACTACCTACGTCATAACATTTACCTACACGCCAAATTTCAGCCTGATGCGTCCAGTGGTTTGGGCTGTGCGTTGATCACTATCATGTCAGTCAGTCAGTCACCTGTGAGTTATAATATTATACTATACTTAGATAATTTAATTTCAATAAATACATATTTTGGATTACTTATCTAAAAAAAATATTTAATTAAAAAGGTTTATCAACGTCAAGTGATTGTAATTTAAGCTTGTGACTTTTTGGGCTGTGGGCTAAATTGGAGTGTCTAATAATAAAGAATAATTACAATTTTTATTACTTTTAAAAATATTTCATTTATACAGGATGTAACAAAACTAAGTGATAAATACTTTAGGCTGTGTATGGGTACCTTATGTCGAGTTAGGTGTGTAAGTATCAGCGCTGAAAGAGTATTTTTTTTTAACTTTATATTAGCTTCACTTGTAATTAACTATGTATGTAAGAAAATCTTGGAGTATTAATTTGAATCACTTCCCGGTGTACAAAATTTTATCCTAATAGAAGGATTAGAATCAAATTTTGCACACGAGTTCGAGTGTTTGGAGTTCTGATGACTATACATGACTAGCAGCTAAGAAACGTCATTACAAATCCAATATGGCGGCCTCCCCAAGATGGCGGACAGGCTATTTGAAATGCAATAACGTATGCATCTACGCGTCGTGTTGCGGTCTGAATTGACCCTTACGTACCCTACGTGTCTAAACACACTAGACCGAAGTTACGCGACGTAAATTTCGCATGATTGCGTCCGAACCTTAAAAAACATCACTGAAAGAATGACTCTGATGGCTTAAAAATTCACCAAGATATAACAATTCAAACATCTCATAAAATAGACCTGCCCGAAACGCTCCATACAAAGTGAGTACGAAAGACTGACGTCACTCTTTCTTAGTTTGTACGCATCGGGAGAGAACTTTGTTCGATAGGCATATTAAATATTGCGTTTATGAAAGTGGTTTCATAATAAAAGTTGCTTTTAATTGCATAAGTTATCGAATGGTATACAAATATTATGAAATTTAATTGAAAAAAAAAATCGACTTGATTATCCAAATTTGAAAGCTCATAACAAAAAAAGTACAAATGCTATCGAGCTGAAATTTTGGGAAATTTTAATTTTTTTACCGTTATTTATTTATTTTATTAACAAAATTCGCTAATCTTTGACCTTGTCATCATCCCTATTATTGAAGAGTTGTTACTTCGTAAAATACAGAGTAAACCTTCCACAACTGATGTGAAGGCTTGAGATAGTGCTTGTAATACTACGCGGCGGCCATTTTGTGTAAATCAGATGCTCGAAATGCCATTAGTGTCCTGCTCTCTTTGATTAGACGACGTAAGCGCTGAGCATGTCTCTGACATCCTTTGAGCTTCTTTCATTATTCATGCATATCGTAGTGAAATTACGCTCGTACGAGATACTGGATCTCGCCTGCGACTTACAATGGGAGGTTTATATTTTACTAAATGACGCCCGCAACTCCGTTGCGCCAAAATTCATGTATCGCGCAGGAACCGTACATTTTTCCGGGATAAAAATAATCCTATGTCCTTTTCCGGGACTCAAAGTATCTCTATACCAAAAATTGGCATAAGCAGTTCAATGAACTGGGCGTGAAGAGGTAACAATATACAGACAGACAGACAGACAGACAGACAGACAGACAGACAGACAGACGGAGAGTCAGAGAGACACTTTTGCATTTATAATATTATAGGTATACTATATAAGTATGGAAGTATGGACGTACTCAAACAATCGTATTATAAAAATCTTTATTCTTCATAAGATTACTAAAAACAATGGATGTAGTAATTATTGACATATCTGCCGCAGTCATCTCGTTCAATTTGATTGCATTGAATGACTTATGACTAGCGGGTTCATTGAATGAAAGCATTTAATTAAATGACACAAGACTCAAGAGCCAATTATTACAGTCCTCGTCAAATCGTTTGCCGCCACGTTCTTTATCTTGATTAAGCATAATTTAGTGAAGTCATTGAATGGGATATTTAACCATATGATTGCGACATATTCGTACTGAAAATGATAGTTTTAAACTAACACTAGTGTCATTTTAAGTGGAAGCTTCTTCGCATCAGAGTCGCCTACAAATTATTTAAAATATTCAGGCGCTGCTAGATTCTTGGTCCATAGGTAAGTGACAACTGACAATAAACTCATTGCTTAAATAAGAAAAAAAACATCTAAAGTAATTTAACCAAATTAACAATAATTTTATGCAGAAAAACGTCAATAGATTTAATTGTAATTCAAATAATTCCGTGCAGAAAATTCGAAAACTCTTTTTTGGTCTTCCTAAATTCTGATGACGATGATAGGAGTTGTAGAAGAACAAATAGAGCTAATACATACAAAGAGCGTTATTTCCTGCACACAGTTTATTATATTGTTATGTGCTTGATGCAAATTACATACAGCGCTAGTTGGATTGAGTACAACGGCTTTGACAATTATATGTGCGACAAACCTTAATGATATCAAATAGAGACGTAGAAATTTTTAGATTAAGCAGTTGACCCGACAAACGTTGTCCTGTATACGCAACTTGAACAGTAGCTTTTTGAAATCAGCTGTTACAATCTGGACCATACATTTGAAAAATCATCATTTGGTGAATTACTAACCAGATCAAACCAGAAAACATGTTTAACTCCTCATAATATTTTTTCCGCTCGAGAGCGTAATGCGGTCTCTAGTCTGTACACGTTGGCTGATGATAGGCCGATACAAGCGATTATACGAGTTTGACGAGTAGCGTGATTGCTCATGATCAGCGTTGCGTGTGCAATGTACCACCGAGGAAATTGATTCTTAGGCAGTTGATGGACCTACGTCATTTGGTCGGCTTATGTTAATTCAATGTTAGCTGTGATCGGTCTAATGGGCTTAACTAAACGCGACCAAATTACTTCTCTGATTGTTCATGCTAGAGATAGCATTAAATAATTATACACTTTCCTTGCACTTATTCCACTTTATTATAATAGATTTATTACAGAATTATAATAAATCTATTAAAATAAAGTGGAATAAGTGCAAGGAAAGTGTATAATTATTTAATTGAACATGAATTTCCACCAAGAAATGACAGTACATTCAATATCATATCTAGAGATAGCATCGCGATCTAGATGACAATCATTCGTCATAGCCCAACTTCGAAATCCTTTACTACATTTTTCAATTTTAGAATTTCAATGTGTTGTTCATGGCACTTTTATAATTTATTTTTTGTTTATAGTAAACTTAACCAAATCTTATAAATATATATATATATATATATATATGATTAAAAGGTGACTGACTGACTGATATAGTGATCTATCAACGCACAGCCCAAACCACTAGTGACGGTTCGGACTATAATTTGGCATGCAGGTAGATGCTATGACGTATCCAAGAAAGGATTTTGATTAATTCTATCCCCAAGGGGATAAAATAGGGGATGAAAGTTAGTATGAAACTTTGTCAATTTTAAACCGATCGGGGTGAGACTTTGATACTCAATAGGTTAACAATAATAATTCTTAACGCGAGCAATGCCGCGGGCAAAAGCTAGTTTCTGATATGCCTCTAAATTTTAGAAGACACTTTTTTATAAAACACGAAACCACCGACACCGAAAGACGTCTTGCTAATTGGCTTTTCTAACGACGCTCGCTGAGGGGTGAAAGAAAGGGTGGGTGACAAGACGTTCTAATACCAAAGGATTTTTAAGTAACAAAACATAGTACATTATTTAAATAAATGTAAAGAAATTTTTTGAGTCCATTTGAATTTTATCGGTACTCACAAATTACTTAATACCAAGTTTTTTTAGAATCATTGATTTTTTTATATAAATGTTCTATTAATATGAGGTTTTGTAATTGTATCGTTAAAATAAAAATATTTTACAATCTGATTTTATATACCATTTTAACGGCACCGAAATTAATATGTGCATTCATGCCGAATTGCCGCTTTGTAGGTCTTAATAATCTCGGAGTAAAACCGCGGACAGAAAGACGGATAGACGGACGGACAGACCGAAAATATAAGGGCTCCTTGTTGCCTACGGAACCCTACAAACCATATATCATTATTTCGCCATCCGTCCGTCTGTCCTGGATTTTGATTTTGATGGTGACCGTACCTGAGACAATGAGTTATAGTCTGTAGGCCTGTGCTGTAGGACGAGTGCACGCTAACAAGCTCCCCTTCACTACAAGGTCCAGACGCAGGTATCTCTGTACATTGTTGTTGCTGCATTGTTGAAATTATATACTACCTGACCCGGCAACATTGTTTTACCATACGTTGTGGGATCACGCTTGAGAGCCTCAAAAAAGCGCGTTTCATGATCGTGCACTCCTTCGGAAACTTTTTGAAGTTTGGAAAAAAATATCGGGACCATTTTAGAGATAAAAAAAAATATATTATGTTGCTGGCAATTTCTATTTTGGCACTTCAATTATTTTCACTATAATATAATGAGATTAAAGCCACATATTATCATAATATATTTGCCGCTCCGGTGTCCTACATATAAAAACGGATGGTATGGCACACGGCGCCGTCCGGTACCGCTCCGGCGCTGCACCGCACGCGCACTGGAATCGAGATGAGGCCGGGGACGCGGGAAGCTCGAGTCCATCGCTGTTACACACTGATCTCTATACAAGTACCTACGCTGGATTGCTGATAGCCTTTGAAATGACAGCTATTTTTTGTGCCTATTTGAAGCGGAATCAGCGCCCCTATTATTCGGGTAGAGAACTAAATCTGACGTAAAATGACGTTTGAAAGCCGCCATATTGGCGCTGATAGCAGTAGTGAGAGTAGTTGGAACTAATACTAGTGATGACAACTGTTGTTATTGGTTGTGGTTACGTCAAATTTAGTTCTCTACCCTAATAATGGGGGCGCTGATTCCGCTTCAAATAGGCACAAAAAGCAGGTCTGTATCAGCAATCCAGCGTACTTGTATAATAGAGATCAATGCTGCTACAGTACTGCAAAACGTTGCGGTGCCGCACTCACCGTGTGGCCGGTAGTCCGGTGAGACGGACACGGTGCAGTGCCGCACCGCATCGTGCGGCATGGCCGCAGTCGCGATCGACTGGTCGAACGAGATCCGATCGACCGTTTGGCCACCCCTGTTAAATAAATCTATACAATTATATTGGTTTAGCGATTAGTAAACGGACACTTTTTTATGAAAAAAGGGGGCAAACGAGCAAACGGGTCACCTGATGGAAAGCAACTTCCGTCGCCCATGGACACTCGCAGCATCAGAAGAGCTGCAGGTGCGTTGCCGGCCTTTTACGAGGTAATAGGGTAGGGGAGGTTAGGGAAGGAAATAGGGGAGGGTAGGGAAGGAAATAAGGGAGGGAAAGGAAAAGGGTAGGTGATTGGGCCTCCGGTAAACTCATTTACTCGGTGAAACACATCGCAAGCGCTGTTTCACGCCGGTTTTCTGTGAGCCCGTGGTATTTCTGCGATCGAGCCGGCCCATTCGTGCCAAAGCATGGCTCTTTTCGCATGTATAATGTTAGTATGGATGTTGTGCTTTACTTTTAAGATAAGCAGCGGTTTACTTTATTCAGATGACAATCTTCTGACGCCCGCTACTCCGTTGCGCCAAAATTAGTGTATCGCGCGGGAACCGTACATTTTTCGGGATAAAAAGTATCTTATGTCCTTTACCGGGACTCAAAATATCTTCATACAAAATTTCAGCAAAATCGGTTCAGCGGTTTGGGCGTAAAGAGGGAGAGAGAAAACAGACAGACAGACAGACACACTTTCGCATTTATAATATAAGTACGTAAAGTATGGATAAACACTAATACAATATCTACAGGAGGAACAAAACTGGTATTATAGTCTTTGTCAGGGACTGCCAAAAGGGCATTATGGTTGCCAAACTAATCACGCCGAGTAAATTGAATTTAATTTCGCAGCTCCTGTCCTGTGCCGAACGTCATGTTGATTAGAAGCTGATGTGTTCTAGATTAACAAAGGACTAGGTAATAGGACGCTGTTACAAATGACAATGATAAGGACTGGAGTACATTACACTTTACAAATGTCTAACGCCTCCGGGGTCCAGAGGTTTAGTTAGAGCGTGGATCTTGACTCGGAGGTCGTGGGTTCGATTCCCTCGTTGGAAACATATTATTTACAATGTTGGTTACGACAATACAGGCTGATCACCTGATTGTCTGACAAGTAAGATGATCCATGCGTCGGATGGGCGTGTTAAAACTCGGTCCTGCGCCTGATCTCTCCCCGGTCAGTCGTGTCGGTCTGCCGTCCCACTGGGTCAACATGAGAGTAAAGGAACAGAGAGTGATCTTGTGTAGTGCGCACACACTATAAAATTACCCCTGCGTAACTGGCCTGGTTTCTATGAAACCAGCTACCGTCACCCGGTTTCGGTGACAGTGGCCGGTTTCATAGAAACCAGGCCAGTGGGAGTTTATTTATTATTTAATTTTTGATCGAAGATTAGTTATTGTATACTTTACTAATTATGTGCCCGAGTTGCGCCTGCGCAGCGAGGTGCCCGCGACACCGCTCTATGTGTCGCGCCTGCACTGGACCATGATGGTCGAAGACGTCGTAAACTACATCCGCGAGAAGACCACCTACACCTTGAGGGTGGAGCGTCTGCACTCTCGCCACAAAGTGAATTTTAGTTCCTTTGTTATGAAAGTGCCGACTCAAGTTTTATCCATCTTCGAGGTGGAGGAGTTCTGGCCCGCCGGTGTAGTTTACCGGAGGTTTCGGGGGAGGCTCCCGAACGAAGCGCGCATCACGTCGCCGAAAGAGACTTTAACGTGATAAAGTGTAGTGTGATTGTGTGTGTGAATGTGAGAATAATATATATTAGGATAAAATTGTTCGGCGTGCATCCGTTTTCTGATTGCCATAATACAAGTTTTACTTAGTATGGGATTAGACGACGTGATGTACGCTACCATGCTTTTATACTATTGTATATTATTGAATGATTAATAAAGAATTTGAATTTTGAATTTGAACAGTTGGAGTAGCCCAGCTTGTCCTTTCATCCGTTTGTTACTTAGGATATGTTCATGAATTATGGAAAGTCGTCAGTATCCTTTTACAATTAACGAAACGAAAGGAGGCGCAACGTAGCGGTGCGTTAGATAATATTACACCGACTCCACTCCAACCCAAGTCACAGAATGGCATTGAATTCTCAGCTTTACCTAGTGTTACTTAGGAATTAATTTACTATCACACACATCACATAATATCTATGTCTCACTGTCACATAATATCTACTTACTTCATGGTGTAAGGTGTATAGTAATCAGTGCTAATTGCAGATAATTATTACATCAAATCAATTCAAGCACTAGAGCAGAAATTAGATTTGATTGTCAGGGTACGCGCTCAGTCGAGAAGATACGGGTCTGTATACACTAGGACTACGTTCAGTTAATGAACGAAAAATTAACTCTAAGATCAAAATAATCATTTTTGTGAAGCTAGAAATTAAGATACTATGGTCATATAAGACGAGAGCGAAAAATTGGTACAAAATAAATAAAGTTTTATTTTGTACCACTATCTATAGAAGAGCTCCAGCGCCTTCACGTTGTCCGTATGTGGCATCGATTTATATGTAAGGATATATGCCTACTAGAACATTTTGCTAATAGGTTTTTCATACAAGGAAATAGAGAGCCATCTATGAAAAATCTATTGAACTACGTAGTGCGACACAATATTCGGCCGCGTGCGAATGCTGTTTTAACGTCGTTTCGTCATTACTCGGTAAAACAGTAGCCATGGCGGACATTGGTAGTAAAATTATAAATTAATATTTTCTATACTTAAACAAACAGTTTGTGAATTTGTGATGCTTACCGATGATAAGATACTATTCCAATGTGATTTTTTAACTTTTTTGACATAATTTTTGCAGCCTTTTACCACACAACTAGGCATTTTTATGGCACTGAATAGACATACGATGACACTCGATTTGTTCTGCGGACCACAGACGACTAAGTCACGTGGGTGTCAAACGGAGTGTTTTGACTCCGACGAATCGGCATCATTGCAACGCGCTCTTGATCCGGTCCTTAGTATGTGGTCACTGGTGTTCGGACGTCCCACTGTGTACGGTGTTTGAAGGATGTCCTGCTGGTAAATCAGTCCAGAGCAGTTGCCATCCGCAACCCGAGACTGGATTAAATCTTCAAAAGTGAGGTTGAAAGGGTTATTGAACCCAACATCTTCTTTACCCTAATTTATTAGAGTATTGAAATATACAGGTCCCCTGGAAAACCATTCCGGAGTTTCAGAATAATATTATGGAATGGACGGACAACCACGTGGTCCAGATGCTTATGTTGCGTATCCATTACAGTAAAAGAAAAATACAGTTAAGAACAATTATTAAAAATTTTAAATGTGTGTACATTTAAGATGACTCAAAGCGTAAAACAAGATTAATTAACAATTTGGAACATGTTACATTTTAGATTTGCTAAAATAAAAACAATTAAGCGATTTTATAGAAATATAATATTTTCTTAGCCAAAAGAGCTTTAAACATTACGACAAAGGTTTGTCGGACACAATTTAGCCAGCTAAGTGTTTTATTTATTTATTTAAAAAAATTTATGCACATAAAGGTACAAAGGTGGACTTATATTAATTCCTTATGGCATTATCTACAATCTCATTCTACAAGCCAACCTTTGGGTGGTACAAGAACAAAGCTGTTGTATAGGTGCTAGTCGAGTTACAAGAATAAAAATAACTTTACTGAATCATCATGACAAATAGCAGTCAGAACATACATAAATTGACTAAATCATCTTTGTAATTTTCAATACAATTAAGCTACAATGATTCCAAATACACACACAATTTTTTAACTCACCAATACACTAATAATAGGAAAAATACTGCAATTATGAAGTTACATTTTAAAAATAATTTCAAATGTAGAAAAAGGGAAAAGTTATGTCACCTTCTCCTTTTATAGTCCAATTTTTGTTTTTCAAAAACTAAGAAGTAGAAAGCACAACCGTATAAAGGCCTTCACAGACTTAGCTATAATATATATTAATATACCGTACTAAATACACTGAGACCAGAAATATAATATATTGTAGCTGACTGTGTGGTCACGCGAAAATTGTATAGAAAATATATAGTAAGATGCCTAGCCATAAACATATTAATATATATTATAGCTAAGTCTGTAACGGCCTTAAGGCGTGATTTCCAAAATTAAATTATTTGAAGCAAAATAATAATTATTTAATTTAAATTAATAGATAATAATATTATAATGAATAGTTAAATCAAATATTTCTTTAAAATGATAAATTTAACAACTTGAAACCTAAAATCTGACAAGATAATATGGCAATGATTTTTACAAAATTTTATTTCACTATGTTACACTGTGAGTTGCAAAATCAGAATCTGTTTACAGAAATACTTAAAGTAATTGAAGTGAGAGAAACTTGTTTTGAAGCTTGTTTTCAATACCAGAGCTGAAGATAATTAATCGCCCGCTACGCAATTAATATGAAAAGATTTTACAATTTTGCGGAAATTCATTCATTCGTGTAATCTTTCATTTTTGATCTATTCTATTTATGATGAAATTAATTGAGGCGTACTCTATTTACTTTTGTACTGTGGGGTCTTTGATTTCGTTACCTTTTAGAGACAATATTATTAAGTGATTTAACCCTTAATCACCTGCCATACGTCTCAAAACAGCTGCTGATATTATTATTGTTAATATTTTTGCGCCGGAGTGTTGTATCGACTCGTTCGCTTTTGTATCTTTTCCCCGCACCACTAGTACGGAGTACTATTATATATTCTGTGCCACTAGCTCCCATCCAACGGCTCGGAAAGGTTAGGCGGGTACGCGTTTGGCTTAGGTAAGTAAATAAAGACTTCCGAGAGTCTGAGAGACCATGTCAGGATGTCGCGTAAGTTTCTCTCTGTTAGTTCTTATTGAGCGATGGTTGAGCGACGAATGTAGCGATGTGGCGCTTTTCAAAATTAATCGTGTGTTGGAAGTTAGTGGAGCGTCTAATTCGGAATGCGAAGAGACAGCTGTATACTCTGAGTTTTGTGGTCCACACGGTAATTTTTACTCGATTTGGAGTAAAACTATCGAGTAAAACCATATGATACTCACTTGCGTATAATCCGAAATTTAATAATAATTGAAATAATTTTAGTTACATTTTATCGATTAAATTATTACATTTATGCATTGTAAAATTGCACGGGGCCATGTGTGAGTTTTACATACTGAATAAGTTGTCAACCCCAGGGGTAGGTCAACAGGCAGACTTAAGAGGATACACCAATGCAAGGGCGAGAGAAATTGAAAATAGGTATTTGAAAATGTATTGCTGTCTCACCAATCTCAAGTGACAAGTCTCCCACCGCGCGCGATAGAGACAACACGACAAAAGTTCTAATAATCAAAGAACAGAAAATCATCGATTCGAATCGTCCTCTGATTCCTTCTCCAAAACTTAACCGATTTAAGTATTTTTTCACTAAAGATTAAAGAAAGGCTTGATCTGTGTTCCTATGTTTTTTTTTTTGTATAATCTAGCCAAGTCTGTTTTTTGGACTGGGTTTTTGAACGTTCATATCTTTTTGAATAACTAAATTATGAAAAAAAAGAAAACATAGGGACATTGTATTCGTGGCCATAGATATTCAGGAAAAAAATTAAAAAAATTATAACTCCACCGGTATTATCCAGGGAGGAAACAGGGGAGAACGTTTGTATGGAAAAACGGCGGTGTGGACTCCTCTTAAGTCTCAATTTTTATTGTAACTTACTGCTTGTGAATAATGTCGCAAAATATTTAGTCACGAGAAATCGACGTCCGGTGGCTATGTGAGTTGTGACTTGTGACCGAGCACATGGTCAGGGGTGTTGTGTCGAGCTGTTTTCCGCAATTACCGATAATGATGGCTCTACTTAAATCTTGTTTGTACTCATTAAAGAAACCCAACAATTTATGTTTTTGATCGTTGTTTTTTATTGTTCGAGGTTTTTCGTTTGTTAAACTCCTGTTTATTGTACAAAAATTTTATTGTGCTATGGCGATGTGATGTGATATATTATATTTTTGTAAATTACCATTGCGATTATTATTCATCTTATGCTAATTAATTCCTCTGTTGCGCAGACATTTATTTATAGCGCTAGAACCGTACATTTTTTCGGGATTAAAAGTATCCCATGTCCTTTCCCGGGCTCAAAGTATCATTATACTGAATATCAGCAAATCAGTTCAGCAGCTAAAGCGAGAAGACGTAACAGACAGACACACTTTCGCATATTTTATGATATTAGTATTGATTTCTTCTTTAAAACGATTAAAGACACGCCCAGAAACGAGATGTAATGAGGCGCTAATAGGCAATGCACTAAAGCCATACAAAACAAAAACATCTAATACGCCGCCTCTGAAACATAGAACGACATATTTACATGAATAAAACACAATATAAAATACAAATGTACAAAGACTTATGGTAACCTTTAAGCCGGAAATAAACTATTTTTTACTTAACAGTAAAAAGCATAAAATATGTAAATACTACAAACTCGTACATTATAAATAAACCTTTCATATTCAGCAAGCATTCGTTGGATGAATCGAATTTTCAATTAAAGCTCGAAATATGGTAGTGCCGCTTAGAATTTCAATACGCTCAACTTTAGAACAACACTTGTAAAATACTTGGAACACACGGTTAATGAAAGCTTTCACGAGTGGCGAATTCGTGGCATAATATGTATTTATGCAGCCTCCTTTATGGGCCTAATTCTCAATCCTCGAATGTCCCTGCGATGTCTCACTCGCATGTGAGAGCATGTGCGTGTGCAAGGGCTAAGAACTCACGGAGCGGTTTGCCCGTAGCCTTCGTAGAATACAGTTTTGTGTGAAGTCCAAAACTCACGGCGCGGCGGGCGGCGGTCGCCCGCAGCCTCGGCGGTTTGTGCCCGCGCGCTCTGGGATAGTTTAGCGGGCGATCGCAGCAGCCGTTGTAGGTGATCGTAGTAGAAACCGACCGTCTTGCGATCATCGCCCGCAGAGTTTGCGGGCGCTGATCGCGACCGCGGCGGCTGCGGGCCCGCACAAATCAGCGGTCTCGTGAGTTCTGAAATAAAACCGCAGCTCCGCAACCACGGCGGGCGCGTGCGAAAACCGCGCCGTGAGTTCGCTCACTAGGTTTCGAGGTACGAGAATAGGACCTCGCCTGTTTAACGCGGTCGAGAATTTAATTTCATTGTAGGCACCCGATTCCTTCATCATAAGCCAGAATGCCATAATATCAAAGGTAAAGGAAACAATTTCACGTGTAGTTAATTACACATAGTTTAATAACACTGGCAGGTATGAATGCACCGAGGCAAAGGCGAAAATTTAAATTAAGTTCCTTTATGACCGTTAGACCCATACCTCATCGAGACGCCATAGCGACGTCATGACCAGCGAAGTTACCATGGCTACATCTGGCGTCCCTGCGTCGCCGCAGGGCGGTGTTTTTCTTAAATTTTATGAAGATTTTAGAAAATACCCTGAAAAAATGTTCAATTATCTGAGGGTATCACTAAAATCAGCGACAGGTTGGCGACTGAGTGATTGACGGAGGACGAAGTGATAGAGCATACAAAGACGTGCAAACAACTGGCAACGTCACCAGTCGCCGCATGCGGAGCGGTCGACTCTGCAGGCTGCGCTGGCTACTTGGCAACGTCGCCAATCGGTCGCCAAGTGAGTTAGATGTCATACATCTCTATAGAACTAGTTGGCGATCGCGACGTCACCAAAGCGTCTCAGTGAGCTATGTCCCATAGAGTGTGAACAACTCTACCATGATATCCGTAATTATATTATAAATGCTAAATGCCTATCCGTCTGTCAAATAACTCTTCACATCTTTACGTAATTCCTTTCGTTTCATTTCTTATGTTACTATGATATTATGTCTATGCAAAGGACTCAATAAATTATTGCAGGCTCAAAGAATATGTAGTTAGAAATAGAAGCACAAAACAGCAGAGGGAAAAGTGGGGAAAACCTTGCGAATGTAGAATTTCATATAAATAACATCATAATATTATGACAATTTTCTAAACAAAAACGGATTCCCACTTAAACTGATTTTCTAAAAAGTACAATTATTATTTTCTATTAAGTTTACTCTTTAGAAAATTAAAAACAGAGCCGCGAGCAAACGTTTGTTTAATAAGTATACGACACACTCTGCCTGCATATGCATTTTTGGTTTTATTTTTAACCCTCCTATTGAGTACGCCTTTAATATTATTTTGAATTTCCAAATCTGTTGGCGAAACTTTTATCGCAATCAGCTCGTCTGCCCGGCCATTAGCATAGTTGCCGAAAGTTTTAGAATGGAATTTCTGAGCACTGTACTGTCTAAATTATATGCCAACAAGATATTGATAGTTTAAGTTGTTTTAAGCTTGTTTTGTATGGAATTAGGCTGCCCATTTTTGAGTGGCGATTGACAAAAATATGTATTAATGTTTAATGTAATAAATAATAATAATATCTATGGATGCTTTACACCACGTTAGTCTGGCCCCATGGTAAATATTTAAAGGACTTGTTTACGGGTACCAGACAACGGAAATATAATTAATATTTTTATTTTTTATACTATGCATACGTCATACCCATTCGTGCGGAAGCATGGCTCTCGCACGGTAGTTTTCCAGTATCTAAGTGGTAAGAACGACTTGAAACTATGAAAATATTTCTGTATCTAGTATCTAGTTTTGTATCTTAGTTCTGTATCTTATTAGTATCTAGTTCTGTATCTTATTTCCTTCGGGATAACAGTGCTGCAGGAATCTCGACTTCCACTGCCGGACACTTATGATAGTCGCTTTCACTGCCAGATAACCTCAAAGTCTAATTTAGAGGCCTAGGGCTCTTTTAGGTTTTTGTTGATATCTTTCGGTAGAACTGTAGGAATCTCGTAGGGATTGTTAATGAGTGTGGGGTTATGAAGGAGTGTAATCTCGAAAACAAGTCAAAATAATTATTAATAACTATCCTACTAATATTATAAAGGCGAAAGTTTGGATGTATAGATGTATGGATGTATGGATGTTTGTTACTCTTTCACGCAAAAACTACTGAACGGATTTTAATGAAACTTTACAACAATATAGCTTATGCATCAGAATAACACATAGGCTATAATTTTAACCAACTTTCAAAATGGAGGAGGTGTTATGTTCGTTTTTTTATGCTCAACGATTACTCCGCCGTTTGTGAACCGATTTTCAAAATTTTTCTTTTGGTGTATAGGGCATTATCCCAATTTAATATCATGTTCACAAAAATAGTGATCTGATGAAGAAATCCATGGGTAATCGAGGGAACTCCTCAAAATTTATATGGAAACATGTGGTGACTTTGGTTTCATGAGAAGTATTCAGAGTATATGCTAACAACAAGTAAGATTTTGGACCCAGCAACACCCACCCATGGTTCGGGAGCAGCTAGGCTATTCTCTAAGGAACACGTTAAGGCTGTTCTCTCCGCTGTTATCACGGATGTCGCAGCCGTGACATCGTTCGCTGTTACCACGGCTGTAGAATTCGTATTCTCTAAGCTCTATTAGCTCGTCGACGATGTCTCGGCTGCGTGAGCGCTCGGCTATCGGCGAGGCTGCGGCTCAAATAGTGGACTCGACTATAGATACATTTTTGTCTTAGGAATTTTAGTTATTTTGTCGCGATAAACTCTATATTACTAGAACTTTTATAGTTATAATCATTTGTAGTACATACTTGAACAAATTCAAATAGACAAAATTATTAACGAATCGAAAAAATATCCAAAAAGTTTAAAGTACCAAGATATGAACCTCGTATCCATTGAGTTACTCGTCGCATAAAAAAAAACTCGCTTGGCCTTCTACACTTACGTATGTAAACAAAATATAAATAATGTAAACAAAGTACAAACCAAGGGACTTAATAGATTAAACTTCATTTAAATATAGCTTTAGCTTTACAAAAAGAATTTCTACTAAGCGATAACTGATAAGAGTAGTGTACCTCGGCTCGAGTGACCCGCGCCCGCGCCAACCACTTGAAATATTTCGTGGAACATATTTCATAATAAACATTGAACAGTCTTTGTCTGAGATTCGTGAAAGTTGGATTCTTGTTTAGTAAATCAATGTGGTTTTGTATAAGTGAATAAGTAATCAATATAAAAAATGTAAATGTGCTACGTAAAAATTAACTAATAATATCATACTTGGTATGTTCCCGCGTATGTTGTTTTGTACTCAGTGTTCATACAAGCTCTAAGTTAAGTGTAAAAACTCGATAAAAACGCCGTTTAGTATCATGAAGAAGAAAGTTAGAGACTAGAAAGATTTATACAAAACGTGAATTTTGTGTGTTTTTGAGTGTGGTGTTACAATTAACAATTTTGTCATTGTCGGGAGTCGGGACTCGGGACTCTAGCGACTTTTTGAGGTAAGCCGTAAAGTTATTTTTATAGTGACTTAGCATTTGACTTTCGTTTTATACGTAAAAAAATTAAAACAGTACAATAATTAGGGTATATATTTCAGTAAATACGTACAAAATCATACAAAATCTTTGGAGACAGCCACGAAATAGTAGCTTTTCGTTTGACATTAAAAGTTGTAGGCGTTCGCCGAGGCTGTAATCGAAGCTGTAGGCTGTTGAGCTTAAAGAATACGAATTTCTTACACGAAATGTCAAAAAGTGATTCCATATCACCCCGCTTACAGCCGCGCGGCGCTAGTGTCGAACAGCCAAGAAAACATAAACAAGTGAATACCAATCTCGATCTCACGGCTGTAACATCCGATGTGATTACGGCTGTTTTAATATTTGCTCTTAGAGAATAGCACTGCTGCTGAGAGAACTCCTGACTCTTCATAGATATACGTTTGAGAGTTTCGATGTTGATTTAAGATCGGAAAGCAGATTCTACTATGCAAATTACATTCGTCATCATCATCATCATCACTAACAAGTACCATTTTTTTTATGAAAAAAGGAGGCAAACGAGCAAACGGGTCACCTGATGAAAAGCAACTTCCGTCGCCCATGGACACTCGCAGCATCAGAAGAGTTGCAGATGCGTTGCCGGCCTTTTACGAGGGAATAGCGTAATAGGGTAGGGGAGGATAGGAAAGGGAATAGGGGAGGGTAGGGAAGGAAATAAATTCATAATTCATAATTCATAATTCATAATTCATAATCATTTATTTGCCTTGAATGTAGGTTACAAAAGTTCTTACATTATAAAATGGTACAAACATTCTGCTATAAGTAGCGTGCAAATATTATAATATAGAACATGCATAGACTATTAATATGTTATATTTATAAACAAATGTCAAATAATAATTAAGTATACCATATGAAACAATTAATAACTTCTTAATCACACTTAACTCTACAATCTCAGCTTAATAATATAATATGTCATTTTATTTCATTAAATGTCGATAAAGAAATAATATTGTATAAATCAAATAAATAAAATATTACTACTAACTTGAATGAGATTTGAAATAAATTTCCTTATCCTTAATGAATTCATTAGTACTATAATAGCCTTTGTCAAGTAAAAAATTGAATATGCGATTTTTAAATGAATTAAATTGTAGTTGCCTTATGTGTTCGGGTAATTTATTATAAAAAGTTATAGCCATACAATATGCACTGTTTGCAAAAATATTGAGCCTTTTAATTGGGATTTGTAGTTTGTTTCCTCTATGTGGCCTTTCACTTATTACTTCCTTTTTGTCGTGAAACAATTCTTTGTGACTTTTAACGAACTTGAGTATTTCAAAAATATATAGGCAAGGTAGAGGTAGCACTTTAAGTTTTTTAAATGACGGCTTGCAGCTCTCTAGTCGTCGGGCACCACATATTGCTCTTAAGCAAGCTTTTTGTTTTATAAAAACTCTTTGGCTGTATGATGAGTTGCCCCATAACACAATACCGTATCTTAAAATGGATGATATGTAACCGTGATAAGCTATAACAGCCGCCTTTTCATTGACATTTTGAGATAGGTTACGCAGTACGTATATAAATCTATCTATTTTTGTGCATAATCTATCCGTATGTTGTTTCCAAGAAAAGTGTTGGTCCATTGTGATTCCTAAATATGTAGTTTCGTCAGTAAGTGCAATATTAGCACCACTGTAACTTATATTAAAATCTATGTTTGAACTATTAAATGTCTTGAAGTGTATCATATTTGTTTTATCCGTATTTATCTTTAAATTATTTGTCTCTATCCAGTTATAAATTATTTTTAAGCTTTTTTTTATTTCTTCATATAGAAGTTCTTTATTCTTACTCACGTAAATTATCGTAATATCATCTACATATAAAAAACATTTATGAATTATTATTTTAGGGAAGTCGTTTATATACAGCAAAAACAGCAAAGGGCCTAAAACACTACCTTGTGGTACACCATATGGATTGTTTGACTTGTATGTCGACATTATGTTATTTGCCTGTTTACCTTCTTTTCTAATGATCTCTACCGCTTGTTTCCTATTTTTCAAGTAGCTTTTGATCCACTCAAGAGCTACACCTCTGATACCATATTTTTCTAATTTATTTAATAACCTTTTGTGGCATATTAGGTCAAAAGCTTTTGACATGTCGAGGAACATAGCCACCACAGAATTGCCAGCATTTATGTTTTCTGTTATGTATTTGGTTAGGCAAAAGCTTGCTAGGGTAGTGCTACTATTTTTTTTATATCCAAATTGAGCCGGATCTAAAATATTTTTGGACGTTACAAAACTATAAATTTTGTTGTACATAATTTTTTCAAAAATTTTTGCTAAGTTTGGTATTAATGCTACAGGACGATAATTATTCATGTCCTCTTTAGCGTTCTTTTTATATAAAGGTTTTACTATTGAGTACTTCAAAGTATCTGGAAATTTACCTTCAACCAAGGACAAATTTATGATATGGCTTAATGGTTCAGATATTTTATTACCTATTATTTTTATTATTTTAGTCGATATTTGGTCAAAGCCAGTAGAGTTCGTATCCCTCAAACCTTTAATTACTTTAGTGATATCATCTTTGGTAACCGGCAATAAAAATATTGTTGTGTCGTTATTAGGAATTGTATCATTACTCTCTTCATTAAAGCTAATATTAGGTTTATTACATTTACTAATAGAAATAAAATATTTATTAAATTCATCTGCTATATTTTCAGGATTGTTATATATCAAATCATTGACTTTTATACATTCGATTTCATTAACTAATAAACCTTTGTTTTCTATGTTTGAGTGTATCACTTCCCATGCTGCTTTGCTTTTATTTTTAGCTGTATTAATATACTTTGTGTTACCTATAGATTGTGATTTAGAAATACATTTTTTTAATAACTTTGAATACTTTGTATATTTCATTTTGTGTAAATATTTATTGTCTTTCGAGTAAATATATTGTAAATATAATTTCCTTTTAACCAGGCATGATCTTTTCAGTCCTTTAGTTATCCATTTATTTTTAAGTTTCTTATTAACTACTTTTGATGTTATGATAGGGAAACACAAATTATAAAAAAGTGTTAATTCAGTATGGAATATATTAAATGCCGTATTAGTTTCTTTCTGTTCTAAGACTTCATTGAAAGATAAAGCCGATATACAATCCTTAAATTTAGTTATGTTACTATTAGAATAATCCCTCCTTTTTTTAAAATAGTATTCCAATTTCTTATTTTTGCTAGAACTCCTTTGCTGAATTGTAAAAGAAAGTGTCTGGGCTGTCTCGTGATCTGATAGACCAAGGTAATATGTGTTTGATGTAGTATTCCTAATATTGCTCACAATAAGATCTATACATGTTTCCTTTCTTGTTGGTTTTATAATATGATTAGTAAGATTGTGATGAGATAAAATTGAATTGAGTTCCTGAGAAAATTTGTTTACTTTTAGCATATTGATATTCCAATCCCCACACAAAATTATTTTCTTTTTGGCCGTTATTTTTAATTTAAGTAATAGTGAATTTAATTTATCAAAAAAAAATGCTTATATCCGCTGCTGGAGTTCTATAAATGCAGACAATGAACAAATTAATTTCGGGGATATGTACTGCACAGTATTCAAAGTGTAATTCGAGCGGTTCTATGTCACGATAAAGATAATCTAATTGAGTATAATAGAAATTATTTTTTATCATAATACATACTCCTCCCCTTTTTTTATTAAGTCTTGTGAATTGAGCAGCCACATTATAATTTTTTAGTATAACATTCTGTTCAGAACCACATTTTACAAAAGTTTCTGTCAAACATATGATGTCTATAGAGTTTAAATTGTCTTTAAACCTTGATTCTTGCACTAAATTATTTAATGTTAATTCAAATACGCCCAATTTTCCTAATAAACCAGCTATATTCTGATGTAGGATGGTAACTAACTTATGATTATAGAAAAAACGTACTTCTGTTATTTAATTCACTTGTATTCAATTTTTTGAAGTAGTATGGAATAGTCCCTTTTTTTATGTCTTTTATTTTTTGTATCTCACATTCATTTACATTATTATTCAACGTTACAATATTTTTGTGTTTATTATCTGATGTAAAATAGTATGGAATTGTACCTTTTCTAATTCTAGGATTTTTAGACAATGTACTTAACTGATTTGATAAGGAATTTTTGATAAAGTTATTTCTATAGTTTATGTTATCGATTTCCACATTTAATTTAAAGACAATGTATTCTAATGGGTTCTTAAAATTATATTGAGTGTAGTTTAATTTAGATACATCTATATACGTACAATTCTGAAAATTATTAGCTAATGTTTTTATTTTATAGTTTAGCAAAGTTGTATTAAGATACGGATTGTGATTTACACTTATAATAAATGTCCTAATGTTTTTTAGTAAATTTAAGGTATTACATAAGTCAATATACAATCTATAAGGATTTTTATCATTGGATCCAATACCAATGACTACAATGTCATCACTCTTCATATTTTTGCGCTCATTATTACAATTGTCAAGAATGACATGTGACAGAGCGTATGATTTAATGTTTCCATTTATCTTATAAATGTCATTCCACTTATTTAATCTACTTTGATACATATGAGCAGATAGTTGTCGCAGTTGTTGATCTCCGAAGACATAGATATTTTTTTTTTTCGATGTACCCTCCATTTTTTGTTTTTCTTGTGACAGCGATATTATGTCATTCTGTTTGACATTTGTTAAGTTTAATGTCGTCGTTCGGTGCGGGCTTGTTGTTTCTATATGTTTTTGTTGTGATACTGCTGGTGTCCGTGATACATTTGTCGTAGATTTGCGTACTGACATTATTTTTCTCGGCTTAGGCGTGTCAGCATTTCGTTTAGGTGTATTTGTATTGCTTGTGCTATAATCAGACAACTTTTTTAACAGTGTAATTGTTTTGTTTTTGGCTTCGATTTCACGTTTCAGTGATAGTACTTCGGTGTTGAGATTGGTGATTTCTTCGTGTGCGCTGGTAAGTTCTTCACTTAATTTTTCAATCTGACATTTTAACTCAATCGTTTCTGATGAGTCGACGGGAATTATAACTGGTTGGCTTGAAGTGGAGATATCAAGTAAAGTTGAGTTGTGCATTGATTCATTGTCCACTAACGATACTATGTCTTGATCAGATTTGGACCGTATAATATGTTTTCTCCTGTATGTAATGTTAGTATCCATAATTATTTATTGTCAAGATCTTGCTTTGTAGTGCGTTTAGTTTTAGTTTACTTTTCCGACTGCTAGATGGAGCTTTTAGTAACCGTTGAAAATCTTGATTATTTTGAATCTAACCACCAAAAATCTATATTGTATTAATTACTATTTACTGCAAGAATCACTAAAATTGTTGAGTAGCGTAACAAAATTTATTCAGATTCACTTGCCACTATTCATAAATATCCAATTTAGACAAAATTAAAGATTTGTTTCCAAAGTTTTACTTTTCCATTTACACAGTCACTTTTTGCTTTTTGTTACTAATTGTTCAGGTTTTTATATTATAATAACTTAATAACACTTTAAACTTGTCGAATTGTAATCACTTATAAAGGAGGGTAGGGAAGGGAAAAGGGTAGGAGATTGGGCCTCCGGCAAAGAAAATATACACTACGCGAACCTCCGGTCAACTCACCACTCGGCGAAACACAGCGCAAGCGCTGTTTCACGCCGGTTTTCTGTGAGCCCGTGGTATTTCTCCGGTCGAGCCGGCCCATTCGTGCCGAAGCATGACTCTCCCACGGTATCGTCCCATGATACGTTTCATAGTCTTTTAGATCGAGACTCGAGTTTGTCAATCGATTTAAAAAAATGTATATCTACTAATATTATTTAAAACCTGAAGAGTTTGTTTGTTTGCTTGAACACGCTTATCTCAGGAAGTACTTTCTGGTCCGATTTAAAAAAAAATTCAGTGTTAAATAGCTTATTTATCGAGGAAGGCTATTTATTATTACTTACGCTAAGACTAAAATATATATGACCGAAGAATCAGAATAAAATGTGGAAAAACCCGGGAAAATTATTAGAAACTAGAAAGGGTTTATCTCACGAAGTACTAGAGCATTTTTGATATTATTTGTCACAACTCACAGATATAGAATAGACCACGTGAAGAGACAGAACTTTTTGCGGGAAAATGTACGGTTTTCGTAAAATTCCTAATTTACGCGGGCGAAGCCGCACGGGACATCTAGTATAAATATAAAAATGAATCCATATTTCGCGTGGTCACGACAGTACGCGTAAACGGCTGCACTGATTTTGCTGAAATTTGGTATCGAGATACTTTGAGTCCCGGAGACAGACATAGGATACATTATAACTTGGAAAAATGAACGGTTACTGCACAATAAACTTTTATGATTTGCGCGTAAACTACAGACTGCTTCCGGCAGTAAGGCCGCTAATTCAAACTATTTATGTTTTTGTAACTTGATTTGTATAAGTTGATTTGTTTTGTTTGTTTGAATAAAGAGATTTTTATTTATTTATTTATTCAATCGATTTCGATGAATTTTGGTATGGAGATACTTTGAGTCTCGGAAAAGGACAAGGGATACTTTTTGTCCCGGAAAATGTACGGTTCCCGCACAATAAACTTTTATGATTTTCTCCTAAACTATTTAATCTATTTTCATGAAATTTGGCATGGAAATACTAATTTTAATCGATTTTTTCCTTATTATATACCAATTCGAATTAAATAATCATCGTTAAGACAGGACAACATCTGTCGTGTCAGCTAGTTTATTTATACTTCTGTACAATGTTGATACATAGGCGGACTAATGCCAAATGGGCAATGGCATTCTTTACCAGTCAACCTTTAGGTGTGGAAAGTTGGTAATTCGCCAGATTGTAGTTTGTCATAAGCGGGAAAATATTTACCATGCTTTGGTGGAGTGTGCCCGGGTGGAGTCAGAGAGGCGCAGGTTTGAGGCTGATGCGGGGGTGGTGCTAACACAGCTCGGTTGTGTGAGCGCCATTCTCGCTCAACCGAAAGATCCTGTTTGCTGGGGGCTAGTAAATTTGTATTTATATTTTATCAAATGTAGACCTGATTAGTATCTCGTTGCAAATTGTTACGCATGTTTTGTATTTTTGATGTAACTTATGAGGCTGGCATTGTCGGTTTCGACATGTGGGAATAATGCGTGGAGGCCCAAAGGAAGATCTTCCGACCGGGCCTCGACGCATTATTCCCACATTGGTGACCCACGACAGAACACGCCTCCTTCATCATCATCATCATCACTCCCCGCCCCTCCGCACCGCGCCAGCCAGCATCGCCTAATCGGTTACATCTTATCCGGCCTGACCGAGCATACCACCTCGCTCGGTCGGAAGATCTTCCTTTGGGCCTCTACGCATTATTCCTATATTATTCCCACAGACACAAGCCTAAATATAAATAAAGAAAAAAAACCTTTAGGTGTTCAGAAACAGTTCGGCCAAGTGCGATTCGGACTCGCGCAATGTTTTCGTGTCATTATAAAACAATAAGTTTTTAACCGACTTCCAAAAAGAGAGAGAAGGTTAAAAAGTAATCAAATGAAAAAAAACTTCAATTGATTTGTCATATTATCTGGCTATCTGTCCGTCCGTATGTCACGACCACTTTTCTCTGAAACTATACGACTCAGTAAAAGTACAACTACACCTAATATAGATAATATTGTACTACGACCGTACATTATCAAAGTGGAATAGAGTAGACGTCGAAACCTCATAAATGGTGGAAGTTACTCCCGAGCCCCGACGATATTATAGTCAAACCCCGCAAATTTAATGAAACGCATAAACTTTTAAATATTGTGTATTCTGGAGTCGGGCTTCATTTTTCTGTTTTGTTCCATAAAGGGCTTACACAGAAACGGGTCGACGACGGACGAGGCTGCATAGTAGCTAGTATATCCCTAGTATATCCCACGCGGCGATCGGCATCTCATATATTTCATACTATTTTGTGTCATTTTAATGCCTCACTAAGTCGCACGTTGTGTTTTTGAAATTTGTATGGAAAAATTCAGGACGTGCGACGCATTGCCTATACAAATCAAAAAATTGATCTTTCAGCGTAGCAGCGCTGTCACAATAAACAAAGGGATATAGAGACCCTAAAGTATTATAACTTACTTTTGTTACACCCTGTATAATGTATCATATTTTATTGCTCACACCACAGATAGACGATACGCTGCACTACTGAACATTGATAATTTGTAAACAACACTGTAAAATTACTCCTTATTTAATGTGATTACCGGTTTCACTTCAACTTTGAAGCTGCTAATAAGTCGGCACCGAAAATTATTTAACTTAGCAAACTCGGAACTTATCGGAACGAAAAGAGAAAAATTAATGTCGAAGTTATTACATTTTTTGTCAATAAATTCTCGGCCGAAACTGTAATCCCACTCGTCCATGATCAACTCGAGCCCAGGTGTCCCGGAGCTAATAAATCTCGCTTATACATAATAATTTCGCATAATGAGACCTTCGAAGGCTTCAAAGGAGGAATTCTTAGCGTTTCTCCTGGGCGGCGAAAAAAACCAATTTAAAGTTGGGCCGCTGTTTACAAAAACTTCCTTTTTTCACAGATATCACTTCGGTGAATATAATTAACTGCTGCGAAGTTTAAGTATCCGATCCGCATTTTTATGAAGTTTTCAATTTCATTTGGATTATTAAAGCGGCGATGCTCTTTGAGGCGTTCCTGGGATTAGCAGAAATATTTTTACTTGCAGATTATTCGATAAGCAGTTGTAGCTTTTTGTATACAACATGACTGGTGAGACATTACCGATACTTATGGAGAGTACTCTGTACTCGGTTCTCATTACAATTATGTAATAAAATTAGGTTCTTAATTTTTTCCGAATTTCCCAAAAATAAATGAATCATGGATACTAAGTAAATTACGCGGCTAGGCAAGTAGGCATGCTATGCGGCCGGTGCAAAGGCGTGCGCTACCAAAGAAACACCACACAACTACCCCTCCCGCTCGCGGTGTCCATGCGTTGGGTAAATAATTATTTAACTTTAAGCTACATTTACTCAGTGATCAATTGATATTATTTTTTTATATTATTTTTTTCCAACTAATATAATAGCCAAATATCATGTCCTCGAGTATTGAACATGTCTCATCAGTCACGCAGTATATATAATTATAATAATTATAATGATTCATCATGTATTTTCTTTAAATTAAAAAAAAACTATTTGGATTATGATATGGATGCTTTCGTATCGAAAGGACATTTTTTTAGAAGGCCCTATTAGCAGATCATCCTAAAAGCAAAACGGCATATTAGCATAACGTCCTACTAGCAACATGACCTCGTAGCAAAACGTCCTAATATCAAAATGACACCTTAGCTGAATGGCGTAGTACAAATTCAAACAAATATAAATTCATGAACTTAAATCTTTAATACCAGGTTTTTCGATAATACAAATGTTACCTATTTGCAATCAATAATCATCGAATATAATTCTTTTTAAATGAGTCACTTTTTTCAAAAAATCAAATGCCTATCAGCCCATTGAAAAATCGGCCATAAATAAAATTTTAGACGGTACAGTTTTATTAAAATCTTTCATTTCTTCTTGTGTACATGACTGTCCATGTCGTTTTGATATTAGAACGTTTTGCTTCGAGGTCATGTTGCTAGTAGGACGTTATGCTAATATGCCGTTTTGCTTAGGATGATCTGCTAATAGGGCGTTCTGCTAAAATGTCTTTTCGATACGAAAGCATATGGATATCTAAAATTACTTAAGTATAACAAAATATCGTAAGTACAATTAATGTAAGTTTTTAAAAGCATCTCAACTTCTCGATAGTAAGAAGTTACTTTAAAAACAGCACGACATCGAATTAAAACTTCTTCAAAATTATCCTGATAACTCAAAGTTGATATTAATAAAACCAATATAAAAGTATATTAAATACAAAGTTGCTATCACGGCTGCCCACAACTTATGTTATTTAAAAAGATAACTTTGAACCCGCAACTAAGTTGGCTTATCTTAACTATACTTTAAGGTTGCACTTTTATTTTTAATCTCTTCCCAGCGGCAAACGCCGGGAGTTGGAATTACTTCACAAAGATCGAAGATCTGCCTTCATTTTTCAATACTTTGCGAACTGCTATCGTTGTAACTTTTGTAATTAGAGGCTCTCGGTCATTTACTGAACAACAACAAGTAATTTTACTTTCAAATTTTTATTCTCTATTATTTCAGTACGCATTATTTCATCCATACTAATATTATAAATACGAAAGTTTGTCTGTCTGTTACCTATTCATGCCCAAACCACCGAACTGATTTTTCTGAAATTTGGTATGGAGATACTTTGAGTCCCGGGAAGGACATAAAATTCCTATGTATTTAGGTACTTGTTTTTTTATTTCACTTGCCTATTCAATATTCTAAGGAAAATGGCAAACACCCACACCTAGTGACATTACCACGTAACTGGGATTATATTGAACCAAATGTCACGATAATTAGACTTGTTGACGAATGGACACGACGTGGGTATGTAGTAATATAATTAATAATAATATAAATAATAAAATAATATCTTTTTATTCAAAATAGGTATCATGAATACACTTTTTGAAAGTTAGAAGAACGTAGAATCTACGGTGCTTACCAACGGTTTGACAAGTAATTCTGTCTAAAAAATGTATTAACGTTTTACAACACGTTTTATAATATTCTTTTGAGCAGAGAACAATGTCTTATTTTGCGCACATCAAAGCCCATACACACCTCGTCGCATGACACGTCCAGGTGTGAACTGACGCTTACGTACCCAATAAGTGTTATTAGCACTGAAGAAAAAACAAGTCGCAATCCTGAGTGACTTTGAGCTTCTGATCCTATCGGAACCGACAACAAGAACTCAATAAAAGTAGTTGAGAAAAGTTGCAATTGGCTTTTAACTAAGCTTAACCCCCCGTACAATGTGGGGTTAAATTAATCCCGCTTCTAGAAAAAAGGCGTATACAGAAGCAAAAATCGATAAATCAGCTTTAAACCTCCATTATCTAGGAATAAAAGTGAAACAAAAGATCTTGGTTTAGATTTTGTGTCGACTGTTTTTATATATTATGCGGACTGTATAATATAACAGCGGTCTACGCTAAGCCTATTAAAAAATCATTTTGGGTGATTTTAGCCCACGTAGCACATAGGAGGAAATTTTTCACCTCTTACGTGAAGGGTTAAGGCTGAGCGCAGACATGAAATCGCTTATTCTGGATCTACAATACTTTGAGTCACCGCAACCAAACTTTCAGTAACTGTAACATCTAGAGTGCTGTGTGACTTCACAGTAATAAACTTTATCAGGCTACTTTAAGAACTAGCTCTCCCTAATAATGATTATTTGAAAGAAAAAGGAAAAATACAGAAGAATAATGTAATCAAAGTTATTACTACTTTTATGACTTAAAATAATATTATAATTTAAACCTTTTTGCTTTCAGCTCTTAGGTAATATTTATTAACAGATTATTGTAATATTTTGATAAGAGAGATTTTATCAAATATTAGAAAGAATTGTAATAAATGTGTGTGTACTGTGTAGTACAATTGTCTATCTATCTATATATATAAAATTACAAGTCCTGACTGATTGACTGACTGACTGACTGATTCATCATCGCAGAGCAAAAACTGTTAAAGTTACAGCCACGAAATTTGGTGAGCAGGGTTGTTTTATTAAGTAGACACCCACTAAGGAAGGAATTTTGGAAATTTTAACCCGAAGGGGGTGAAATTGGGGTTGAAATTTTGAATGAAAGACCGTCATTTCTTGAGTTAGAAACATGAAACTTTGTTTTTAGGCTATTGATTAAAAATGAATAAGTACGTGTTTAAGCGTTTTTGGAAATTCTACCCCCAAGGGGGTGAAATTGGGGTTGAAAGTGTGAATGAAAGTCCGTCAGTTCTTAAGATAGAAACATGAAACTTTATTATAGGGTTACTAATTAAAATTAAATGGATGTATATATTTTAAGCGTTTCTGGAAATTCTACCCCCAAGGGGTGAAATTGGGGTTGACAGTTTGTATGAAACTTTGTCAATTTCAAACCGATCGGTCTGAGACTTTGCATGCATTTAAAGCTACTATGACGTAGGCATCATCTCCTAATCCTAAATCCATCCATCTCCTAAAAAAGGATTTTCAAAATTCCACCCCTAAGGGGGTAAAATAGGGGATGAAATTTTGCATGAAACTTTTATCAAATTTAAACTGATCGGGCTGAGACTGTGTATGCATAAAGATACTATGATGTAGGCATCCCCTCAGAAAGGAATTTAATAAATTCCATCCCTAAGGGGATGAAATAGGGGATGAAAGTTTTTAGAAATTTTCTTAGACTTTCGACTGATTGAACTGAAATTATTAAAGATTGTAACCTAAACTTAACATACAATTTTCGAGTGTCATTTGATTAATATATGCCTGCCTACTTGGCTGCGGGTCCCGTTTTTACCCTTTGAGTAAGGGACCTTAAAAGGAGAAAATTATCCATCTCCGTTATTATATTATGCTACCGCGGACGAAGTTGCGGGCAACAGCTAGTTATAAATAAAAGCTATCAACTTGCTCACGCGTATTATATTTCAATTACAACATACAACAAAAAATTCATTCTAATATGATAGCAATTTCATTAATTGCATCATAAAATGAAACTTAACACAATACACGGACAGAATATGTATAATATTATGAGATAGTTAATATAAATGTATGGATTTTAACTAAGTGCTAGTACGGAATTTGAGATGCCAATTTAAAAAAGCGGCCAAGTGCGAGTTGGACTCGCCCATGGAGGGTTCCGCAGCAGCAATAAGGTTTATTTTTATGAAATTAAAATATTTTTGATTTATTTTTATATTTCAGTCGATTTAATGAAATTTAGATTAAGGTTTACTATTTATGACGTATAAAAAAAACTACTGGCTAGATCTCGTTCAAACCAATTTTCGTTGGTAGTTTTTATAGTAATCTACATCACATATTTTTTTTTAGAATTATCATGCCTCTACTTTAGAAATTAGAGGGGGGGGACACACATTTTTCCACTTTGGAAGAGTCTCTCTCGCAAACTATTCAGGTTAGAAAAAAATGATATGAGAAACCTCAA
Organism: Plebejus argus; assembly: GCA_905404155.3. Classification (NCBI taxonomy): domain Eukaryota; kingdom Metazoa; phylum Arthropoda; class Insecta; order Lepidoptera; family Lycaenidae; genus Plebejus; species Plebejus argus. The sequence goes on from FR989936.1 coordinate 16,205,623, forward strand.
TATGATTTTTGGAGACCTATCCATAGATACCCCACACGCATAGGTTAGATGAAAAAAAAAAATTTTTGTTTCAGTTGTACCTATGGGGACCCCTAAAATTTTTAATATTTTTTCCATTTTTGCATCAAAATCTTAATGCGGTTTACAGACTACATCTGTTTACCAAGTTTCAATAGTATAGCTCTAATAGTTTCGGAGAAAAGTGGCTGTGACATACGGACGGACGGACAGACAGACAGACAGACAGACAGACAGACAGACAGACATGACGAATCTATAAGGGTTCCTTTTTTGCCATTTTGGCTACGGAACCCTAAAAAGTAGTAGTGACTAGTGACAATACAAAAGCGAAATATTATCTGATTGTGACAAAGTCAAAGGACTCCGCAAAACGCAATAACATTAAACCGAAGATAGAAAGGATCACAGAATGGTTTTCAGCAAGAAAAACGTCACAAAAAGCATTATTCAAATAGTTCTAAAACAGACTAAATTTAGTTTTGTATTAGAAATGAGATAAAGACTCTTATACGTAACGACAAAGCTACGATTTTTGTTACAATAAATTAATCCAAAATATTTGGGATTTATATCATAGTTATATAGTTTTTATTGTTCGTAGGTTATAAATATTATTTTGAAATTAACTAAATGCAAAATTTCAAAAACTGAAAATTTATTTTTCAGTTTTTGAAATTTTGCATTGTCACTGTAAAATTAAAATTAAAGGCGCTGCAAATTCGACGTATACTATTTTTTAACTGTGTAGTAAAATGTCGTGGCATCTCGGAAAGAAAACAAAAATTTTGTTTGCCAAGCTAAGATCATATTTTAATGGTCTTAGTTCATGCATCTATATTATACAGTGTGAAATTTTAATGGTTGTTTTCCCGCAGTAAAATGATTTTATCTTAGTAGTACAATAGATTTGTGAAGTATTTTTTGTTCAAATCAAAAAAAAAAAAATTCGGTCGGGTCCATATAGTAACTCGCACCTATCGGCATAAAGTTTCCATAGTACGTCATACAAAATATTTTTTATTTTCAAAAAATAACATGCATGGTTCGATAGTACTACTATAGGTAAATCGTTCTGCTGCGGGAAAACAACCACAAAAATTTCACGTTGTATATAAAACTCAAAGGTGTCTGACTGACATGGTGATCTATCTAACAGCCCAAACCACTGGACGGATCGGGCTGAAATTTTGCATGCAGGTAGATGTTATGACGTCGGCATCCGCTACGAAAGGATTTTGATAAATTCCAACCCCAAGGGGTTATAATAGAGGATGAAAGTTTGTATATAATTGTTATGTATAATGTGGGTACTTACTTATAATATTGTGGGTAATTGTAAAGTTTCAATAAACCAGTCTGCTCGGGATCTCGTCCTTTCATTGACGTAACATTGGCGCAGCCGGTATTTGCTATAAATTATTATAAGTGCAATTCGCGGTAATAATGCCTATCGGTAAAATTGAACCGTTTTCCGTGGAATCACAAAATTGGGACAGTTATGTGCGTCGCGTAAATCAGTTTATCTCGCTAAACAAAATCGATGACAGTCTCAAGGTGGCCACGTTGTTAACCTTAGTAGGCAGTGAGTGCTACAATCTATTGTGCGATTTGTGTTCCCCCGCTCATCCTGAAAATAAAACGTTCGATGAACTCGTTACTCTGCTCAAAGTTCATCTTGAGCCTGAAAAGTCGGAGATAGCCGAGAGACATATTTTTCGACAAAGAACGCAGCAGCAGGGAGAAAGCATTCGTTTGTACCTTCAAGGGTTAAAACATTTGGCTAAAACCTGCAACTTCGGGGCGAAGCTCGAGGAGAACCTTCGAGATCAGTTCGTTTCCGGATTGTACAGCGAGGAAATGCGTTCGAGATTGTTCGCGGAGAAAAACATCGACTACAAAAGGGCCGTGGAACTGGCGAGCGCGCTCGAGGCGGCGGAGAGGCACGCGATCACGGCGAGCTCTTCGGCAGGCGGAGGAGGCGCGGGAAACGACGCGCTGCACCGCGTCAGCGGCGGCGGCCAGGTGCGGGCGCGACCGGCCGGGCGCGGCGGTACGGGCGTTGGTAGTGCGGCGCCGGGCGGCAGCCGCTCGGGCCCGGGCGCCGGCGGTGCGATGCTAAACGGTGCGCGGGCGCCGTGTGCACGCTGCGGGAAGGCTACTCACGCGCCGAACAAGTGTCGATATAAAAACTTTACGTGTGATTTGTGCGGTGTCAAAGGTCACTTAAAGGTGATGTGCCTGAACAGGAGTGATAACGACCGATCCTCCGGTATGTCGACTTCGAAAGGTCAGTACTTTATTAATAAATTTGATAGTGATAGCGAGGAGGAAGAAAACTATTTTTATAACTTAGTGTCGGGGGGCGATGGCGACGGGCCCTACTATATTAAATTGATAATTAATGATAATTTTAAGTGCAAATTTGAAATCGATACAGGAAGTAAAATATCTGCTATATCGCAAAAGTTTTACTATAAACATTTTCGAAACATAGAATTGCATAAAAATGTTTTAATGTTAAAATCTTATACTGGAGATACTATCGAGACTCTCGGTTATATTAATGTTAATGTGCGTTGCGGACGTAATTCCTCGGAACTTCAGCTGTATGTTGTGGCGAACGGCGGCCCGCCTCTGATGGGTCGGACGTGGATTAAAAAATTAAAATTAAGTATCGTAGAATGTCACAACATTAATACGACCGATAGCGACTCGATAGCTTTGAAATTAAAACAAGAATTTCCTGAAGTCTTTGCGGAGGGATTAGGTACTTTCAAATCGCGTATTCGTTTGCATTTAAAAGATAGCAAACCGGTTTTTATAAAAGCCCGGCCCCTGCCGTTGGCGCTGCGCGCGCGCGTCGAGAGCGAGCTCGATCGGCTGCAACGTGAGGGCGTTATCTATAAGGTGGAACGTTCAGACTACGGGACTCCTATCGTACCTGTCGTTAAATCGAATGGAGGTATTCGTATTTGCGGCGATTACAAAATTACTATTAACCCGATTCTTAAAGATTTCCACTATCCGCTCCCGCGAATCGAGGAAATATTTTCTACTTTAGGCGGCGGGGAGCAGTACACGAAGCTCGATTTGTCCAACGCTTTCCAGCAGTGTCTCCTCGATGATGAGTCTCAGGCGATGACGGCCATCACGACGCACGTAGGAACGTTCGTATATCGTCGGGTACCTTTCGGCATCAAATGTATTCCCGAGAATTTTCAAAAAATCATGGAGGAGACGCTGAGCGGATTGTCGTCTACTGCCGTTTTCGCGGATGACATATGCGTCACAGGGAAAGACCGCGAAAGTCATCTTAAAAATTTAAGGGCGGTTCTACACAGACTCCGAGAAAACGGACTCCGCATTAATTTTGACAAATGTAAATTCTTTAAAGATAGCGTTACGTACCTAGGGTACAATATAGATAGGCACGGTCTACACACTGACTTCAAAAAGATCAAAGCGATCGTCGAGGCTCCCCGGCCCGTCAGCGTCACGCAATTGAAGAGCTTCATGGGTCTCGTAAATTTTTATGCGAAGTTTAGTCCAAATATGAGTGATATCTTAAAACCTTTGTATGACCTGCTTAAAAAAGATGCTGAGTGGTCGTGGACCGACGAGTGCGAGACGGCTTTTAATAGGGTAAAACGGGTGTTGAGTAGTGCCCCGGTGCTAGCTCATTACGATCCGGCGCTGCCGCTGGTCCTCTCGGTGGATAGCAGCGCGTACGGACTAGGCGCGGTGCTGGCGCAGCGCGGCGCTGACGGTCGCGAGCGACCCGTCAGCTGCGCCTCGCGGACGCTCAACGCGGCCGAGCGCAATTACTCCCAACTCGATAAGGAAGCTCTCGCTATCGTGTTCGGGGTGACGAAGCACCATCAATATTTATACGGGAGACATTTTATATTACGGAGCGATCATAAACCGCTCAGTTATATTTTCGGTCAGAAGAAGGGCATTCCGACGACCGCAGCTAGTAGGCTTCAACGTTACGCGGTGATACTAGCCGCCTACAACTTCACTATAGAATTCGTGCGATCGGCTGATAACTGTCAGGCCGATGCGCTGTCACGTCTCCCCTTGAGTTCGTCGAGCGGTCGAAACGAGCGGGAGGATGAGGCGGCTAGCTACTTAAATTTCGTCGAAGAAGATTTCCCGCTCAGTTTTAAGGATATTAAAATTGAGACGGCGAAAGACGAAGTACTGAGCAAGGTCTGTGGCTATGTCATGTACGGCTGGCCCCCGACGGTCGATAAAAAATTTCAATCTTTCTTTTTGCGAAAAGAAAATCTTAGTATGGATCAGGGTTGCTTAGTTTGGGGCTACAGGGTGATAATACCTACAGTTTTGCAAGGTTCCGTTCTTCAGGAAGTTCACGAAGGGCATCCCGGTATAGTAAAGATGAAACAGATAGCTCGTAATTACGTGTGGTGGAGTACGTTGGACGAGGACATCGAGCGCACGGCGCGGGAGTGCGCCGCGTGCCGCGCGGTCCGGCCCGCGCCGCCGCCCGCGCCGCTGCACTCGTGGCCCTGGCCGGCCGAGCCGTGGTCGCGTCTCAACGTCGATTACTTAGGACCGTTCAATAACAAGTACTATCTTATTATTATCGATGCGCATTCCAAGTGGATTGAGGCCGAGAGGGTCAGTAGCACGTCCGCGGCGATGCTCATTTCTAGTTTTAGAAAAATATTTGCTCGTTTTGGCCTTCCGAAAAGAGTCGTTAGCGACAACGGGCCTCCTTTTACTTCGGCGGAGTTGGCGGTTTATTTTAAAAGAAACGGAATCAGGCACACGCTCACCGCTCCGTACCACCCCGCCAGCAACGGCGCAGCCGAGAATGCCGTGCGGTCGGTAAAAAGAGCGTTAAAAAAGGCCATCGTCGATAACGTAGATGATGATACCGCTCTCAGTAGGTTTTTATTTACGTATAGGAACACGGTGCATAGCACGACCGGTCGCGAGCCGGCCGTGGCACTGCTGGGGCGGCGGCTGCGCGGGCGCCTCGACCTGCTGCGTCCCGATACGGAGGAGCTGGTCCGGGACCGGCAGCTTGTCAGCGAGCGGCGCCGCGACGCCCGCCCGCGGAGTGTCGCGCTCGGGGATGCCGTCCTGTTTAGGGATTACTCCCGTCGCAACCGGAAATGGTCCGAGGGCATCGTGCTCGACCGCGAGAGCCCCGTGTCGTATGCGGTCAAAGCGAACGACGGTCAGGTGCATAAGAGGCACATCGACCAATTAGTGGCTAACAAAAGTCGTCCGTCGCGTTTTTCTTTGGCGAAAATTAAAACACCCGATGGGCCGGAAGTGAACGTCGAGGGGGAGGATAGTGGAGATGAATATGAGGAGGCGTCCGCGTCCGCGTCCGGTGTCCGGTCCCCGCCGGTGTCCAACTTGGCGAGGGACGACCTAGATGAGGTACCGTCACCTTCGGGAGAATCTGAGGGTCGCACCCGACGGCAGGCGGCTTTGCAATGCTTGCAAAAAATAAATAAAAATAAAACAACAATACTCTAATATCTCTGCAATGACTCAATACAAAAGAATATTTAGATTATAACTATAACAGTTACTTAATTATTTATTGTGGAAGTTGTCAAGGTGATTAAGATGTAAAAGCATAAGACGTTTCATAGTATAGTGTGTAATCTATCCATTTTAGTACCTAGATGCTGTTAATTATTGCTTTTTGATAGTTTAAACCCTACATAGATTAAAGATATTGTATTCATGTATTTGTTGTCTTTTACTACATAACTTTAAGATAAAAGCCTGTGTATTACGTATTTGTTTCTGTTGGTAAAATAACAAAAAATGATAATGTTGTTGTTAACATTTAAAATATTTTCTAACAGTGTATAACTTTTATCCTACAATTAGTTTTATGTATAAGTGTAGTGTCCATAATAAGAAGGGAGGTGTTATGTATAATGTGGGTACTTACTTATAATATTGTGGGTAATTGTAAAGTTTCAATAAACCAGTCTGCTTGGGATCTCGTCCTTTCATTGACGTAACAATAATAATACTTCTTAACGCGAGCGAAGCCGCGAGCAAAAGCTCGTATTTTTTTTTAATTAATTTATTTAAGGTCGCTTTTTAACAACAAAGGTCATTAACGACCACAATAATTTACAATAGAATACAACTTAAATTGTTACAAATAGGTACATCTAAACTAATTTATAAACATCAATCATTTTCATAAATTTTAACGTCAATTGTATCATAATAAATCACAATAATTATCATGCGATTGCCGATTAGTCAACGATACGACAAATTAATCGCACGGTGTAAACAAATCTTATTCACACATTCGGGTAGGTTTAGTGTCATTCCTGTAGCGTCGCTTCGGCACACTCCAAATTGTGAATTCCAAAGTGGTGAAATATCAATACGTAGGTTGACTTTTAAGCTTCTCACAATAGAGGTGTAAATCATCATCAGCTATTTGAATATCGCATCAGCTGTTTTGTCAGGCGAATGCCATTTCCATGCGACGTTGTTTATTTGATTAACAAAACGTGTATTATGGAAGCGAAATATGTATTTCTTCGTTCCGTGATTTCGTAGATAGACGAAAATGGTTTTTAGTTTGGATGCTATAATTATCATCATCGGGATATGATAATGTGCATTTTACAACATCCTTTCTGGCACAGTTTGTAAAATATTGAACCATATTTAAAAAAAGTGTAGGTTTGTTTACATAAACTTTACAACTACGTACTATCAAAATTATTTTGACACAGTAGACTACGAGGAAATATAAGCCTCTTTCATGACAGTATGATAATAATTGAAACTTTTTGTAGTTTCCATTACAAACCTATCTCAAAGTTATCGAGGACCTTTGTTGTTAAAGCCGTCAGGTTTCCGAATCGGTTCACCACAAAACCATGTTTACAAATAGGACATGCTCCGCTGCGCTGAAACATTGTCAAACCGATCCTAACCACTCGAGCCGCAGGACGGATCAGAGACGTTACGATCTTATTACTATCACTTTAAGGTTCAAAAGACCACAAATGTCAGTCTATCGAAAAACTTCGCAAAATCGAAATGTTTCCTTTTATTGACCTTAATCTGTTACGAAATAGCGTGAATTTTCTATATTGTTTAGTAATCGCATTTTCCTCGAATAAATTACTGATGAAACTCATTCCAGGAATTATTATAAAATTAGTAATAGTTACGATTAAAATAATTTAAATAAATTACGTCTTTTTTACAAAACATTTTAATATTAATTGTTATTTACTCCGTTCAAAATTTGTATCCAAATACAATCAAAAGTTAATTCTCTTGGAATGATGTGTCATTACATATGAATTAATTGGCATTAAAATTGGTAGTATTACAGCATAGATATTTTGGTAACACTCAGATCAATATGTACTGTGAACATATTATTTATTGCGCAATAATATGGAGCAGAACAAAAAAAATATATTCTAGTAGACCAGCCAGACGTTGTTCGGCCGGATGATGCCTAAAGTTGATTTGTGATTCTAAACCATCCGGGGCGCCGCATAAAAACTAGAATAACTAAAGAGAAAATAGTTTAAAAACTAAAAAACACACTATAGTAGAAATGAAAATTCTGTACATTAAAGATATTCAAAAATAATAAGCAGTGACACCCCGTCACTACATCGGTATAATAGAAGCCAAAAATGTGGTTAGTTTTTTGTCTGTCTGTCTGTCTGTATGTATGTTTGTTCCCGCATCCCACGAAAACTACTGATCCGATTTTAATGCGGATTTCGCAGGTATATTTGTCTTCTTCTAACTTAAAATCTGGTGTACTTATAATTTTTTTCCCCCCACCCCTCTAAGGGGACCAAAGAGGGGGTCAGATTTTTTATAAAACTTTTTTCTTTAATGGACTTACATTATTTACTGTGTTTTCCAACTTAACATCAGGCGCATAAAATTTTTCCCCTCACCCCTCTTAGGGGACAAAATAGGGGGTAAGATTTTGTATCAACTTTTTTTTTTTTAATATATTTATTCATTAAAATCTACATAATATTATTACATATTGAATCTCGCCAAACTAATTGTTTGACGGCGAGATGCGCTCATCAATTACTTTTACATAAATATGCTAAAATACCTAATAAACTATACGTAAACAAGATTATCTTAACTTTAAATTACAGAACAAGAAAGAAAAAAGTTTTAACTAATATTCTAACACTAAATTATACTACTCATAACAAACTTAACTTATATTATTAGGTAATTTAAATTAATACAGTCTTTAACTTTTTCTTAATTAAAGGTGGTGACAATTTTTCCTCAATTCTTAACACATCTAACTTATTAAATATTTTAGGAACTATGTATTTATTCGTCCTCTCCCCATAATAGTTATATATTTTTGGTTTTTTCAGTCTTTGCTCTCTTACTCGTCTAGTGTTGTATTTATTTTCTACTATTTCCTTATATTCTTTATCATAATAATACTGTATTCCTATTAGGTACTCGGTCTTTTTCTCTATAGGTAATATCTTACAGACTTTAAATAGTTTCTCATATTCTGTACTACACTCATATTTATCTTTTTTGGTAACGAGATGTTTCAAAAGTCTTATTTGTAAATTTTTAATACTGTTTAAGTATGTTACGAATGTTCTCCCATAAACAATCAGCCCATATCCTATTAACGAGTCTGCTAGTGCATAGTATACCATTTTTAAGGTCTCAATGTTTAGTATCCTTTTTAACTGATAAAATTTTCCTACTACAGATCTTAATCTATTGCATACGTCAGTTATATGAAGTGCCCAATTAAAGTGTTTATCTATTTTAAGACCTAGGTACTTAAAATTATCCACGTAACAGATCGCAGCACAGTTGCATCCCGATTTATTAACGTGCAAACGTTCATATGAATGTCCTATTATTTTTATATTGCTATCATTAGTTTTAGCTTTCAGATTATGAGGGGAGTGTAGATGCATACATTTAGTTTTCTTTAGGTTTAGGATGATTCCATTGTCGTGTGCCCATTTAGTTATGTTTTCTAAATCTTCCTGTACATAGTCTCTAACCTTTGAAATCTGATGAAGTAGAAATACTTTAAATGACAAAACAACATTTGTCGGGACATCTGGTGTTCACATTAATAATAATAATAATAAGAAGTCGTAACCTTCTACGATTATTTTAATTCGAGAGAAAAAAATATGTTTAAAAATCTGGACAAAGATTAAAATAAAAATCACATTACATCACTTGTGTTTTCACTCCGTTAAACTTAAATCCGACTATCTCTTGTGTTGCTATTATTATAATTAGGTACGCTTTACAGCTAATTTTGTCTCGTGAAAATTGTTCTTTTTCTTATTTTGTCTGAAAGTAATTTTTGCTATTTAGATTCCTTGAATTTAAATAAATAGGTATAAATATGTTCTGAAATTGATACTACATAATATTATTGTATCAAAATCGAAATTTATATTGATTTAGATCGGACTACGGAGTACTACGTGCTGTATGTATGAATGCCATATAGTGCGATGTGCTATACTTAATATTATTATAAATGTAAAAGTGTGTCTATCTGTCTGTCTGTTACATTAACTCCCAAACCGCTCAATCGATTTTGCTGAAATTTATAATTTAAATATAAATTCCGGGAATCAAAATATATAAATATTTTGATTCCCGGGAAAGGACATAGGATACCCGGAAAAATGTACGGTTCCCGCGTGATAAACAAGTTTTGGTGCAACGGAGTTGCAGGCGTCATCTTGTCATAGAATAACTAGAAGTCCCGGTGAACTTCGTGTCACTTTAAAACCTTCCCTGGACTTCTGCGAATATTTTAAGACTGAAATCAGCCCAGTCCGTTCAGCCATTTTCGAGTTTTAGCGCGACTAACACATTTGAAAATCCATTTTTATATTAGGAAGAAGATGGTCACTTAGAAAAATTCGCAATACGTAAATATAATATCATAATTTTTTCTATACTTATAAAAGTCGTATGAAAATCGTACAATAATATTTTTCTTTCATCAATTCAAGCCAGTAATCGTTGCCTCACTCACTCAGGTAAGTACCAATTTGTGAGGACGTTTATGGATTCATTAGTCTTCAAAGCAGCTCGCCATTAGATTCATCTGTCCGGTCGCGGCTCGGTCGGGGCTGGATATACGCAATTTCACACTCCACCGAACCCTGTTATTACTAACAGTTCGATTTGTCGCGAATACTCTCGTAGAAGTTTGAGAGTAACTGATTTTAAAGTTACCGTCTAGAAGATTGGATGGCTCGAAAATTTAAAAAAGTAACCGTAAGTGTCAATTCAGACCGCAATGCGACACGTAGATGCATTGAGGTAATAATACTATCTCACCAAAAACATACCTGTTAAAACGGGGCCAAGTTCCTATTCACTAATTGTTCGCCTTAAAAAAGAGTTGAAATCCAATTCAATGCCAAGTTTAGATGCACTTCCAAATCGATCATAATCATCTTCATCAACAGCCTGATCCTAAATACTTCTAAATTTGAACTTGGCAGGTTAATTTAATCACATAGATATCTTATATTTAAATTTAAAAATTATACATTATCAAGTGCTACTAGCATGAATACCTGCCAAGTTCAAATTTAGAAGTATTTAGGATCAGGCTGTTGATGAAGATGATTATGATCGATTTGGAAGTGCATCTAAACTTGGCATTGAATTGGATTTCAACTCTTTTTTAAGGCGAACAATTAGTGAATAGGAACTTGGCCCCGTTTTAACAGGTATGTTTTTGGTGAGATTTCAATACTTTTTTAAGGAATCATACCAATTTGTTTCTTTCCTCCTCATCTTATTTCAGTGTATTTACTTGTACATATTAATTTTTATCTCAAATTCATAGATGAGCCGACTCACGCTTGACCAATTACTCAAATTTCTTAATTTTTTGTTAATCTACATATAACAAACAACCTGTGTGCCAAATTTCATAACGCTACGACAACTGGAAGTGGCCTAGAGGTTTTGATTACCGATTTTTGTCTCAAATTCATAGATGAGCCGACTCACGCTTGACCAATTTCTCAAATTTCTTAATTTTTTGTTAATCTACATATAACAAACAACCTGTGTGCCAAATTTCATAACGCTACGACAACTGGAAGTGGCCTAGAGGTTTTGATTACCGATTTTTATCTCAAATTCATAGATGAGCCGACTCACGCTTGACCAATTTCTCAAATTTCTTAATTTTTTGTTAATCTACATATAACAAACAACCTGTGTGCCAAATTTCATAACGCTACGACAACTGGAGTGGCCTAGAGGTTTTGATTACCGATTTTTATCTCAAATTCATAGATGAGCCGACTCACGCTTGACCAATTTCTCAAATTTCTTAATTTTTTGTTAATCTA